>JAGMVL010000504.1:0-220375 GCA_019202695.1 Populus x sibirica
AATAATAATAATACCAATAATACTATTAATAATGATAATAATAAAGATGATGAAGAAGAAGAAGTTGATGAGAACTTTGAGATGGAAGATTAACGTAAGGATTAAACAATGATAACAACAAATGTCAAGGTTAGAGGATCCACTAATGGTATTTCAAACAAGTATAATATAAACTCTTATTATTCAATTGGAAACCACACACAAGGAGGTTCCAATCGGATTATAAATTGTTAACATGATTACATTAGTTATCTTAGTCGAATAATGCTAATACTTGTAAATGTTGTCAGGCATTCATGATTATAACTTATGTTAAAAACAAATCAACTTCCTTTCATAGCTTAGGTGTCGGTTATACCATACAATATGGGCTATGAAAGTGCCAAGTATTTGATGTATCAAGTGTTATACAACATAAATCTAGATTAACCATTTAACAAGCAAAGTATTAAAAGTGAACAAGATAACAAATATAAAGCATGTTAGTATCCAACATTAAGGTCCATGTTAAGTTTATATTATACTTATTCTTACACCATTAGTGTACCCTTTTCACTTTGACATAATTAACTTAGTTAAACATAATGAAAGAAAGAAACATAAATAAACAAGGAAAGGAAATGAAAAACATAAGCAAAAGATTAATATAAGCAAAACTTAAACATTATAAAATATAAAGAGAGAGCAAGAGCATGATCTTGATCTGAACACCAAGATGCCTAAATACATGGCAAATGCCTCCTTTTATAGGCCAAAATTCGGAACTATTGATTTGATGAATGGGTGGCCACATCTTGACTTGGTGACAATTCTTATCTTCTTGTCTGCTAAAAACGTCATTGATAACGTCATAATTTGAACAGACTTAAATCATGAAAGTTCTAGGAAATTGTCTCATATTTCTAGGGTAAAATTTTGAGATCATTTGGACTTCTAGAACTCGGGATATGGGCTGAACACTAAACAGTGTCTGGGCTGCAGGACAAATTCGGACTTCTTCGTTGTTGCTACAATTTGGACTTGAAAATGGCCTAAATCTTGGACTCCACATGAAAGTTGTAGGCCTATGTCTTACCTTTCCATCCATATAAAGTAGACCTAAATCCGAGATCTACAGCTCTAGATATAACCCGATTACCAAACAATGTTTCAGTTTGGACTGCACCAACATCTCTTTTCTAAGTTTGGCCATCTCTTTGTCTTTTTAATTTCAGTACTTCAACTCATCAATCAATTCTTTCATTTATGTGATAGGCCTGCATTTAAGATGAATATTTACCATAAATTAAAGGTATCTTATATTATTATATATGTTATTATAAAACATGCTTTAGTTAAGGAGTTATTGATACTTCAAGTGCAAAATGATGATATAGAACCTTGATAAAAATGCATTTTTAAGTACTAATCAAGTTCATGATGAAACCTTTTTACTCTATGGCGCTTCATAGGAAGATAAGTGCAGGCAAAAACTGCTAAATCCTGGAATCTCCTCTCATATTCTAGAACTGTCAAATCTCCTTGTCTTAAATCTAAAAACTCCTGTTCTTTCACCCTCATATGCTCCCAAGAATATTACCTCTCCTCAAACTCCTCATGAAAGTCCCTTCATCTCAATACCTCCCCTGATCCCCTCTCTCTAATGGTCTCCCATCAAGAGTGGGCACTCTCAGTCAATAGCTGAGTCACACAATCCACCCGTAACTCCTCTGGCACCTGCATTTGATCTATAACTCTCTCCACTTTCCTCAGCCAGTGCCCAGCAACCTCTGCATCCTTCTCCCCACAATAAGTCACACAACTCATCTCTCGCATACCCTTCACCCACTGCATTATGGTGACTGCTCCCCTTGGTCTAGGAGTTGTACTAGAGGCTCTTGCTACCATCCCTGCTGCTACAACTCTCACTATATGATCCATAAAACCAAGATCTGAAACTGGGTTTGACGCAGCTATCGACACCACTAGTGGGGGTACACTATCTCCCCCTGTCTATCTAATGCCTCGGGCAATGATACCTCTACTTAATGAGACTCCAAATCATCTCGAAGTCCTACTGACCTGCCCCTCTCGGAGTGTACTGATCTTTGCAGGTACATGAGAGGAGGTGTCTCTCAAGGGATCCCAATCTGGATCACTCTCATAATGAGAACTCTGGTCATTTCCCCGAACTGGGGATGGATCAGTCTTGGCTCCTTGTCTTGTTCTAACCATCCTGAAACACATTTCAAAAGCATATCATTATTTCAGTCTCTAAAATAGCAACCTGAGCTCTAATACCAAATGTAATGTTCCTAATTTTTCTGGAACAAATCACCTCCAAACACATAAGCAAACAGGGCAAAAAACTTTATATAGTTTTCATATAAAAGTCTACTAAAATTTCTACCAAAATTTCAGCAGAGTCTTCCCTATACTGGGAGGTCTCAAGTTATCGACATATAACATGTTTACACTTCTAATATCCCACATCTCAATAACTCAATCACAACCCAATCATCCTGGGTCTCAAACCCACAAACATCATCATCATCTAAACCACAATATTTATAACATACATTGAACAACAAATATCATTATAGAGAGATAAATGAGATAAACACGCATACATGGAACATGGTTATATGAATTTCAAAGTTAAGTTCATATATTCAAGTTTAAACATTAATTATACAAATTAAGTTATACAAATGTTTCAATATTACAAAATTACAAGGATATATTCCCTAGGCTATAAAACAAAAGGTGAACAAAAGCTAGAATCTACTCCTGCCGTGTATGTGATGGTCCTGAAACAAAATACATATTATTGAAACATGAATATCACAATAAGTATAGTAACACAAATATCCAATAATTTTAAAAGGTAGACATGTATTCTTATTCTATTCACTTCTCCCTTTTTGTTTCCATTGGAACTCTTTCTCATTCAACTACTAAAACTATTTCATCTTCCATTTCCAACTTCCATTCAAGATTCCATAAAATCAACCACATCTATTTCTACCTAACACATTATCAATATCAATTTCACCGGTATCATCATCACCCCATAAGCGTCGATGCATAGCGATCCCTTTATCTGGGATCCTAACATACACTAAATGTATGCTAGTCGATGTATGATGATCCCCTTATCCAGGATCCTAACATACACTAAATGTATGCTAGCCGATGCATGGTGATCCCCTTATCCGGGATCCTAACATACACTAAATGTATGCTAGTCCATGCCACATATCACACTTCTTATATTTTCTATGTCAGCGATACTTCCATCACTTGGCAATTCACATGAAAGACCATTCATCTTGAACACATATACATTTGGGATACTATCTGAAATAACAATATCATTACGTAAACTTTCATTCTTTCATATAATATCTAACATTCTTTAATTCACATTTCACCTCAATAACATATTAAATCATAAAATTTAACTAAGAAGCATAGGTGCGGATTACCTACCTGCAGTAGAAGCTCTACTCGTGCTCCGTTGCTGCTGCTGATGCACCACGCCTGTGATCCCTCTTATAATCACAAGCATATCTCATAAATTATCCTCATTCAAGGATACATTTCATAATAACCATATTAACAACCAATATAGGTCCTTATTTCAATTATTCATTTCTTTATATCTTACGTTTTTCTCATTACACCCATTAATATTGTCATTCTTTGTTCAACCATAATTATCATTACAAATTTTCATTTCGAACATGGCTCATTTCTTTTGGAAGGTAAGATGTAATATCACATGTTCCCAGAAGGGAAAAGACCTTAATTTTCACCCTTAACATGTCTAGATAGTCGCTTTAGTGACTTCTTGAATCTGCCAGCAGATGTCACATTCCAACCTCTCCTCAGATTTTTGACTATTTTTGAAGTTCTAGGACTCTGTCTCAAGCAATATTGGTCTCGTTGGAAAGATAAGATACAAGGCTACAAGTACCCTAAAGGGAGGAGAACCCAGTTCTATCCCCAAGACACTCAAAATTACTCATCAATGAATCAGACCTACTGCCCTATAGAGTCTGTCATGACTCAGTCTCGGTTGGTGACTCATAACTGGAGTTCTATAGCTCCAAATTAAGTAAGATCAATTTTCTTAGTTATTAAACATCCAAAACTACAATTCCTATAAAGGAACCTGATCCTAATTTCCTCATCCTCCTACCTGAATTCTCTATAAAAGTCAGGAGATGAACCTATCCAGATTCATCAACCTTTCCATTTACATTCAACATCCACAATTCAACTTTCTCTCTTTTATTTCAACCCCTAGCCATATCACATACCATATAAGAGTGTCAACAATATCTTTTAAGAAACAATTTACTCTATTTATTTCAATCGTTCCTTTTAATGTCAAAATAGGATGTTTTATCAATTTTACTAACTTTCCAAATAATATTCTTCTAAACACAATCCTTGCTACTTCAACATGTACTTTTTCTCATTTTGATACAATTAAACACACGTCATCAAGCTAAATATATCAAATTAAACATCCTCCCCATTTGATGTATAATTGGTTGAAAGTATGGCTTTAAGGAACTAAGAGTTCCCTCATTCCTTTCATGCTAATTTCATTCAATTCACATACACATTCACATAAAAAACAACCTATTATAATAAATTCAATAAGGAAAACCACAATTTCCCCCTTTCCCTCTTTGCTCTTCATATGGTCGGCCGCCCCCAACTCAATTACCCATACATTTTCTTGAAGAATTATCATGATTTCATGCCCCTAATCATATACAACACATAAATTAACTTAATTCTAACAATTAATATATTTTCCACGATTGAAGTCTAAGAACCCTAATTAAAATTCAACACTAAGACATCAATTCATAATCGAATTCAAAACGACTTATAGAACCATGTTTATAACTCTTTACCTGGTAAGAATTAAGGTTTTGATCTTTAACCAACCAAAAAATTTTGACTCCCCCTTTTTTTAATGAAAGTCGACCCTCCCTTCTCTCTCTACCTTTAAAATTTCTTGTTAATCCATTGCCCATAACTGTTTATTCTACTTATAAACCCTTAATCTTGGATGGGTTCTTGAAATTTTTAGTGCTTCTCTCTTGATTTGGCAAGAACAATTCAAAAACCCTCCCTCTCTCTTAATAGTTCCTGCAGATTTTTGATGAGTAAGGAAGAGGGGTATTTATACCCTATAATTTCTATTATTTGCACTTAGGTTTCATTTCCTTTAAGTGTATTATTTTTGCCCCCACATCTTTTCTTCTTGTAATTAAGTTATACCTCTTTTCATTTCTTATAATTTCACCCCTCAACTTTTTAGTTTAGTTCAATTCATTTTCTTTAATTTAATCCAACCCTCAATATTTATGGGTTAAATTTATAATATCTCGAAATATTTTGTCCAAAAATTTAAATCCGAAAGTTTTTGAATTATCGTTTTATTTAAATTTGTACATGAATTTCTTCACTTTTATTTCCCATTTGTTTAGTTTGTAATTTACACAAACATTTATTTCCCGGGGTTTACAAAAAAGCACTATGTGAAAGAGATAGGGGTTAAAAAGCACACTATCTGGAAGGTGATGACTCAAAGGCACATTCAAAAACTGATAATGCCAAAAAAACTATCTAAAAGAGATAGAGGCTAAAAAATGCACTATTTAAAAAGCGAGGGCTCAAAAGAGCACTAAAAAATTAATAGTGTCAAAATCACTATCCAAATGAGATAAGGGCTAAAAAGCATACTATCTGGAAGGTGAGAGCTTAAAGACATAGTTAAAAAGGTGATAGTGCCAAAAACACTATTCAAAGGAGATAAGGCTAAAAAACATACTATCTAAAAGGCGAGGGCTCAAAGGTGTACTAAAAAATTGATAATTTCAAAGATGTTATTTAAAAGTGAGTGGCTTAAAAGCACACTCGAAAATATATGCTTCAAAATCACATTCACATAAACTTAAAAAATATTTCATGATCTCGTATGATGAAAGTTGGGCTTTCTCTACCCTGATATTGGTAGGACCTAAACCTCCAATAACTTTCCTTTGCTGGAAAAAAAATGAATTTGTCAAGGATTATTTTTCTTGGACTCCATGCAAGGATCAAAATGCAATGATTTGGGAGTTAATATACATGTATTTTTACCTGATAAATATAGGTCCCCTTTCTTCATGGACTCTATGTCTTCAAAGTTTCAATCATTGTAGCAGGTTTTCATGGCTCCTCTATTTTGGTCTACTCAAGCTATAACTTGTGGAATTGATCTCTATGAAAGGGATGCTCATTTGATGAGCTTAAATGATCTTGGCCTATCCCATTATTTGAGCACTTGTCTCATTGATTGTGACCTTTCAAGACTCCCATACTTGTTACTATAATTATATAACTACCACTAGTATGGTGTTATGACCACCATTAAGTATTCAACATACTTGCTCTATGATAGCTTTCCAGCTATCTCTTAAGTTCTCGACAGACATTAAAGGATTTTAAATAGTTTGCTTCTTATTTCTATCTTATTAGAAAAGGAGTTACGTAGCCAATCTTGTTGGATTTCTTAAATTGCCCCTAACCTGATCATGCCCCCAAGCACTTTATCTTGTTTTGTTTGATTAGGTTTTCTCAAGGATGATTTTATACAAAAAAATGTTTGGTTCTCATAGAAGATCGATATCACATAAAATCATTGGAATTTCAAAGCTATTTCCAAATGCAAAAACCATTTTGATGCAAGTTTAAAGTAAATTTGTTTTGAAAAATTCAAGCAACACCTGGACAGAGTTTCATTAAAGTTGAATATTAGATTTTGGTGCATGCTTTTCCTTTACTAAAAATGTGAGGTGACTTTCTCTTTTCAAGATTTGTTGGTAAAAAAGGCTTGAGTTTCAACTCGAGATTTTCAGAGAAAAAAAAATCTTTGAAGCATTCATTCTACTTATATGAATAATAAGGTATGACCATAATCTTTTGAAGATCTCATTTTATACGGGAGAGCTTTACTTACAAACACAGATTAAACGCCTTTGATTAGAAAAGACTATCAGGCATGTAATGTAGGTCTTGGCTCTTGATTATGAAAGAAAAGGATTTTTACAGGCTCAAAGAGGTGTTTAAGGGCTTTTAGGATTAAGGATCACTAGCACTCATTCTCAAGCCTTCCCTTATTCTTCATGATGGCCTCTCAGATCTTGGGATTTATCTTATATGCCCCCTAGTGTTGGGCTTGGATTACTTTTATTTGTTTTCTTCATTTGGTTTTGAGCATCATCATCATCATCATCACATGGCATGCTCGACCTTTTTGAATATTTGAATCTCTACATGCCCCTTAGCTTTTCATCTGGGCACTTTTGATTTTTTCATTGATCATTGAGGATGTATAATTCCAAGGTTTAATTACTTTTATAATCCTCGTACTTGCTCCTGGTGTGGGGTGTGATCCAAGTCAAGGTTCTTTTGCAAGAAACATTTACTAAGTTCAACAAGGACTCACAAAGGATATTTTTCAAGTATCATGAAAGGATTATCAAATATGGTCTTTCATCATCTTAAACGCATGTGTTTAGGATCAGTAGCTTTGCTTTCATACATTGTAATTAGTTTGACATGCAAAATAGTTTCCACCAAATTAAATTGTGAATCATTATTCAACCAACTAAAGCTTAGCTTCAAAGTTAGTTTGAATGGTTTTTGGTTATTTTTCTAGGTTTCTTAAGCATTTGGTCATCTTACTAGGAGATCACTTGAATTCCTAAAACTCACTTATTAAAAACAAACACCAATTTGACCTCTAAATTTGTACTAAAACCTTTGGTTTCCTAAAAAACATTTATGTAAAGCCCAACAAAAATTTCAATAAGGTCGGCCTATGCTAAGAGGGAGTTAGAGGTAACCAACCAGCCTACTCTAAGGGGAAATGTGAGGGAGCAGAATCGGCTGACACGACCAAAAGATTGATATCTTCTTCCAAGTGTAGGAGTGTCAAAGTAATAAATAACCCGGCAAGATCGGGGTCGAACCACAGGAAGGTTAACTATATACTAATAATAATAATAATAATAATAATAATAGTAATAATAATAAGTTAAAGAGAGCTTTGAGATGTGATATTGCTATAAGGATTAAACAATGATAAAAACAATTGTCAAGGTTAGAGGATCCACTAATGGTATTTCAAACAAGTATAGTATAAACTCTTATTACGCAACTGGAAACTACACACAAAGAAGGTTCCAATCGGATTATAAATTGTTAACATGATTACATTAGTTATCTTATTCGAATAATGCTAATACTTGTAAATGTTGTCGTGTATTCATGATTATAACTTATGTTAACAACAAACAAGTTCCTTTTATAGCACAGGTGTCGATTATACCATACGGTTTGAGCTATGACAAGTATTTGTTGTACCAAGGTTATACAACATAAATCTAGATTAACCATTTAACAAGCAAAGTATTAAGAGTGAATAAGATAACAAATACAAAACATGTTAGTATCAAACATTAAAGTCCATGTTGAGTTTATACTATACTTATTCTTATACTATTAGTGTAACCTTTTCACCTTGACATAATAAACTTAGCTAAACATAATGAAGAAGAGAAACATAAATAAACAAGATAAGAACATAAATAAGATATAAGTTAACTAAGTAAAGGAAAGGAAATGAAAAGCATAAACAAGAGATTAATATAAACAAAACTTAAGCATTATAAAAATATAAAGAAAGAGAGCAAGAACATGATCTTGATCTGAAAACCAAGATGCCTAAATGCATGGCAAATGCCTCCTTTTATAGGCCAAAATTTGGAACTATTGATTTGATGACTAATTGTTGAGTGGGTGGCCACATCTTGACTTGTTGACAATCCTTATCTTCTTATCTGAACAAAACGCCATTGCTAACGTCAGAATTTGAACAGATTGTCCTCATGAAAGTTCTAGGAAATTGTCTCAGCTTTCCAACAAAAAAAGAATTGGTTCATTTGGATTTCTAGAACTCAAGATATGGGCTGAACACTGAACAGTGTCTAGGCTGAAGGACAGATTCCGACTTCTCTGTTGTTGCTAAGATTTGGACTTCCAAATAGCAGAATTGAGTGTTGGACTCCCCATGAATGTTTTAGGCCTATGTCTTAGCTTTCTAGCCATATAAACGAAATTGAAATCCAAGATCTACCCAGATATGACCCAATGACTGAACAATGTTCCAGTTTGGACTGAACCATCATCTCTTTTCTAAACGTAACCCTCTCTTTGTCTTCTCAATTTTAGTAGTTGAACTCATCAATCAATCCTTTGATTTATATGATAGGCCTGCATTTAAGATGAGCATTTACCATAAATTAAAACTATCTTATATTATCAGACTTGTTATTATAAAACATGCTCTAGTTAAGGAGTTATTGATACTTCAAGTGCAAAATGATGATATAAAACCTTGATAAAAATGCACTTTTAAGTACCAATCATTGGCCTACCTTAAATGAGAACTATGAAGGATTTGTCCAGCCTTGGGATGAACCAAATATGGATAAGAATATGGGAAACTAGACTTCCAAACACTCACATTTATAAGGGGTATAAATACAAGGGGGAGAAAAGAGGTGTCCTTTCCTCTCCCCTAAAAACCAGCCACAGCAGCCTGCATGTGTCCAACTGTATGTCCCTTGTTCTCTTGCTCTCTCCCAAAGATAAATAAAAACCAATCAGCTGCATGCAAACCCCCTACTTGGGTGCTTAGTGAGAAGAGAGTTAGAGGGAAGGAGAAGTGACCAAATACAAGAGAGGAAAAAGAGGTGACCTTTCCTCTTTCCCAAAACCATCCACAACAGCTATAGCAGACCCCTCTTGTCTAGAGAAAAATAACTAAATAGATCCAGTTGCATGTTCCTTTCATTGAATGTGTGAGTAAAAGAAGAGCTAGAGAGTGAGGTTGATGACTGAAACCATGGAAGGAGAGAGGGTGTAGCAGGCCGGCTGGACAATAGAATAAAGGAAAAAGAAAAATAAACTAAAAAGGAAGAAGATACCACCGAACTCTATACTAGGAGCTTGTTAAAAAAGTGAGGTAAGGTTAATTTCATCTTTTGGCTGAGGATTTACTCACGGTTTAGATAAGGAGAAGGGGGGAAACCTAGAGTGGGAGAGAAGTGTTCTTGCACCTTAGCTCAAGAACTTATAACCAAAGAGAAACAAAAAGGGAACCTAAGCAGAACCTTAAGGAAGAAAAGACTCATGTGCAGACCATTTTTCATAAAACACATGAATGAAATTGAATGTATAAACATGGGGAGGGGCCGACTAGGTTAAAGGATAATTAAATTATGTGTGAAATGAAGTAATGTATGAATGATGATTTTGTTAGATCCCTAAGGACATGCTGAAGCCGAACTAGAAGCTAAATTAATATTTATATCTAAATTCTCATAAATGATTGATGTATGTGTATGATATATGTAATGAAATAATGAAAATGCTTGGATTGTGATCTTGTTGGACTCCTATGTACATTTTTGTGCTGGAACCAGAACTCTATGGATGTTCATGCTTTGATCTTTATCATGAGAAGAGTGAAATTACATGAATATGGCTTAAATGAATGAAAACATGGTTGTGGCATGATTGTTGTGATTACACTTATGAAATAATGAGAGCATGTGCAGGATTGTATTGTTCTTAAACCCTTAGGAGCATGTTAAATTTGAAACGGAAATCATCCCATGGTAATGTGTTGATTTTGTTGTGTAATGGATGAATTGGTATAATTAGAAGTAGTAGTTAGGAGAGCCTATAACAAATATGCATGGTGAGATTTGGTTGTGCATTGTTGATGCCTTGTGATATAAATTGAGATATGATTGTTGTCGGTATATGTCCAAGTCTCAGCTTGGAAGTGTTACAGAGGAGAAAGGCATAACATAAGTCTTACACGTAGTCTAAGGAGAAAGCATAGCCAAATTTGTTCGAATTGTCGCTAACAATTTCTAAATCGACAGCGACTTAGATCGCGTTGACAATTTCAGCGTCAACTGTAAATCTGGATTGCGTTGATGATTTCTAGGTCGGTAGTGACTCAGTTTTCATCAATGATTTCTAAATCAATAGTTGCCTATGTGTGCTGACAATTTTAGTGCCAACCATAGAACTAGGTTGCATTGACGATTTCTTTGTTGGCAGCGATCCAATTTTCATCAACAATTTATGTGTTAATAGAAGGATATGTATAGTGACGAGTTCATGCGCCAGTAGTAGAAATGGATTGCATCGACGATTTCTGGGTCGGCAGCGGCAGTTTCGGCAACGATTTTTTGATCAACAATAAATTATATGTTTTGACGATTTCATGTGCCAGCGGTGAAACTAGACTACATTGATGATTTATGAGCCGGTAACATCTCGTTTTCACTAGCGATTTCCAAGTTGACAAGGGGGTATTCGCTGACAATTTCAGGCATCAGCCACGAAACCGGTTTCGTTGACAATTTCTGTGTCACCGTGAAAACTAGTATCACTGCTGAATTCAGTGTCACTAGCGAATCAGTTTTTGTTGTCGAGCTCTTTATCGCCAGTGAATCAGTTTTCACTAGTGATGTTTTGCGACAGACTTCCATATCAAAATTGATTTACATGCTTGTAACGATTTCATTGTATGATTGTGTAATATGTGGGACACTTGAATGTGAACATGTGTATTCTTGAAATATATATGATGATAAGTCATATGATTGTCGAATGTAAATGTGTTGATTTATGACCATATGATGTATCAGGTGGTCCGACCGGGATCAAACCTGTGACCGGATGAGGACACCATGCGGGAGGAACAAGTAGGTGGCTTTCACCTCTTCTAGCATAACCTTAGTTTTCAAAGTGAATTCGTTATGAAAGATCTATTATTATTTTGTTATACTGAATGCTAAACTGTTACAGAATGTTTGTATGAGTATTACGAAGGGACTATCATTGTGTTATAATGAATTCTAAATTGATACGTAATGTTTGTACGAGTATTATAAATGATTTATTATTAAGATATAATGAATGGCAAACCGTTATAAAATATTGAATAAGTATTATGATTAGCTTTGGCTAATGACATCCTAGAGGGATTGTTGGGTTGCGATTGATGATTAGTTTCAGCTAATGGCATCCTAAGGGGATGGCTAAGATGAATTGATGATTAAGTTTGGCTAATGGCATTTGCGATGGATAGTCAGGTTATGTTGGATGATTAGCTTCGGCTAATGGCGTCCTAAGGGGATGGCTAAGATGAATTGATTATTAAGTTTGGCTAATGGCATCTGCGATGTATAGTCAGGTTATGTTGGATGATTAGCTTCGTGATGCGAACCTTGTGATCACGTGGTCACGTAACCCCCAATCAAGATTGAGATCTGATCCTGGAAAGCCGAAATAGGTATGATAGGAGTGTGACACAATGGAAACCTGCCCCAAGGCACCAACACTATTGGATTGAGTAGAATGACGCCACGAAGCCGTTAATCTTCGATAAGTCAGATTCAGTTCATTCAAGAACTGAAGAATGCAAGAATCACTCTCACACGTTAAAATTGAAAAATGCAGAAGTAATTATCATCAAAGCTGCCAAAATTTTGGCTTACATGAGTTTAAATAGTTCATGAAAAATTAACCCTAATAGACCCCTTATGTGGACTTATATGAGGTCCACTCAAAATTGACTCAAAACCCTAAACTGAAAAGTCCATAACTTAATCCAAACAAGTCTTGGATCCTAACTGAAAACAAAGTCTTAATTAAGCCCAAACATGAAAGAAAATAATAAAAATGACTAACTTGTCATTAAATACCACCAGTCCTTCTTTCCTTGTGTAGTTAGGATTAATAAGGAATCCTTATAAGAAAAGGATTCTGAAACATTAATGAATCCTTGCCACACTTGAAGATTATATTGCAGCTCATTAAAGATCTTTGTGGAACTAGGAAATTCCCAAAACAAGCTCCCACATCCTTTTAAGAAAAGGATCCTTGCCAAATAGGAAGTCCACAAGTCAAAAGGAAGTAAATAACAGAATTCATATAGCCTGTTCGGACCTATATTTCAAGTCCTTTCCGAACGTGGATTCTCTTGAAAATATACCCCAACATAGACAAACACCTCTGGAATCTTCTAGTAAAGTTTCAGCTCGATCCAACGGTTGGATTTGAAGTTATGCTCAATAGCGTAAAAGCTGAATGGTAGAAAATTTTACGCCAAAATCCAAATCGACCTTGCTTGGTTCGTATCACAAGGCTAAACCATATCACTTCGGCTAATGGCATTCTAAGGAGATGGCCGGGATGGATTGATGATTCGCTTTGGCTAATGGCATCTGCGATGGATAGCCAGGTTGTGATTGATGATTAGCTTCGGCTAATGGCATCCGTGATGGATAGTCAGGTTATGTTGGATGATTAGCTTCAACTAATGGCATCCTAAGGAGATGGTCGAGATGAATTGATGATTAGCTTTGACTAATGACATCTGCGAGGGATAGCCAGGTTGTGATTGATGATTAGCTTCGGCTAATAGCATTCGCGATGGATAGCCGGGTTGTGATTGATGATAAGCGTCGATTAATGGCATCCTAAGGGGATGACCAAGATGAATTAATGATTAGCTTTGGCTAATGGCATCTTAGATGGATGGCTGGGTTGCGTTGACGATTAGCTTTATCTAATAACATCCTAGATGGATGGTCGCGTTAATTATGATGATTGGCCTTGGCTAATGGTATCCGTAAGTGATGACGGGTTTGATTTTGTGATTAGCTTTGGTTAATGACATCCGAGACAGATGACCAAGTTTGGATGTTGAGATTAGCTAGGCTAAAAGCATCCAAGGTGGATGACCAGGTTAAAGTGAAGTAATTAACCCTAACCGATGTTTAAAATTCAGCCCCATAACTCTTATGGAGAGGTTGGGGCATAAGAGTGAGAATAATACACTTAATGAAATAATAAGGATTGTACAATGCATATGAGAAGTAAAAGAATAAATGTACCCATTTAAAGTTGATAACGAAATATAACGATAACGGTCTTCTAGTTGTTTATTATTATGTTTAGATTATTTACAATTCTTGTATCCAAGTGTTTTTATAACAGGGACATCGCACAATCAAGGTGCATAGAAAAGTTCGTTCCACGAGTTCATATATTTTGAAAGGTGCTATGTAATAGTATGTTTTAGGTGTTATGTATTTAATAGGATGGAATATACTAGTTGTATAGTTGCCGATGAACACTTTTGTATGAACTCGTAACGATACAATATTAGATTGGGAACGCCAGTTAATGCTTATGTTAATGGGATGTAATGTAAACTTATGATTGTACCAATATAATGTTGTGGTATATGTAATGAATATTTTTTATGAAAATGATGATTCTCACTATTATATGCGTATTGTGCAATACTAATGAAAGGAATTCATCCATCAATTCTCGAAATGTTATTATGAAAAACATCGAATGTACTAGTTGTGTATTGTCGTTCGACACTTTTGTATAAACTCGTGACAATAACAAGGCTAGAACATGAATGTAATATTATAAATATGTCAATGGGATGTAACGTGAACTTACGAATATGTAAATAAAATATCATGGGTATGTGTATCGAGTAACCATTTTATAGGGATGTTGATTTACAACAACCATATCAGTATTGAGCCATGATAAGGAATGAAACCTATTGTTAACCTTGGGATGCTATTGTGAAAAGCATCGGGGATGTAAGGACAAAAACAAAATACCACCAATTTTGACTTTGAAGTAGCTAGGTCATTACACTTTGATTGATATTTGTTTTATCCTTTGCAAAAAGATTGTGCATCAAAAGTATCATTAAGTCTCTTATTTTACATATGTATTTATTATTTTTATTTGGGTTTTTTTATAATAATTGATGTGCTTTTTAGTAATGAAGTTTCTTTTAATGTCTCAATAGGTTTTTGGAGCTTAAATGAATTATTTCAGAAAATTCAACGTCGGAATTCGGAACAAAGAATTGAAGAGAAATTTAGTTCAAGATTGAAGCAAATCTTGGTTCAAATAAGTGCTCCAAATTTGCCCTAAAAATCAATTCTAGTCCAATTCTAGAAAAGAATATCATATGATCTATTTCAAGCCCAAACATGCCTTATGTTGTGTGCAAACTTCAACCATCAAACACTCAATGTTTCAATGTCAATTTTAGCCCAAATAATAGGTACATTTGTATCCTTATTTGATGCTTAAATTCAGCCCCAAATCAGCCCCAAATCACCCTCCAAATCAGCCCAAACACAATCCATGATCCTACATGTCCATACAATAAATAACATTTGATTTATTTGGGTAATTCATTGATCCAAGAGGGCAAGCACATGGATGGAAAGCTGGGAGGGACATTGTGACATTATTTTGGGTCAAAAGAAGAAAGAGACAACTCATAAAGGAGGAACAAAAACGTGCACCAAAGTGTTCTCCAAGCTGGCCTGGTTTGATTTTCCAGAACACCTTTCGGTGTTTTGCCCATAACGTTTGACTCAGATGTCCAAATGAGCTGTTCTTTAATGATCTGGAAAGCTAACAGAATGACCTATAAATATGTCTCTAATAGCTATCTCCAGGAGAGGCTTCTAAGAGGGTCGAATTGCTGTCCAAAGTTAGAGTCAGATTTGTGTCCGAATTTTTACTGCAATTGTGTTGTGTTCTTCTTTATAGATTTCGGTTCTTTAGATTATAAAACTTATTATTTCAGTTTGATTTAAGTTATTTCATATTTATTAAAGTGTTATTACATATAATCATGGTTGGCTAATCTCCTTCTTGGATCCAAATCAAGGATGATGGTGGTTGAGGTGAGTTCTTTAAGATATGAATGAATCTTAATGTCTATCTTTTCATTTTCTTCATGAATGTTTATTATTGCAAAGAAATTTTAGAAATCATTTAGGTAATGTTATAATCTTGAATTTTTATGCACAAACCTTAGTTTTGGTATAGATATTGCTTGATTCAATGTCTTACTTAATATGAAAGTACTTGTTCATTCTTAAGCAATAATTAATCTTCATCTTTTTAAACTTCATTGTAATATCTTCCGATCTAATATCACCATCGTTGATATTAGGTTGAGTTATCTTATATATGTTGAAGGAATCACCAATACATCACCATTAAAATTGATTTGGACCAAGACTTACTTTTTCTTGTCATTTAAAATCTATTTACACCTTTTCATCTTTGAAAACAAATCCATCAATCATTTTCAACCAAGTTATTGTTAATTTAATTTCTCTTGAGTTTTTTTGTTACCTAGCTTAATTTCCAGATCTAGCTCTGTGGATATGACCTCGATCTTACCGAGTTAATTGCTACATCGCACACTCGTGCATTTGCGAGTTAAAACAAGCCGAACATAAAAAGCGGTCAAGCAAAAAACAAAGTTTTTTTTTTTTGGTTTATAAGGAGGGAAATACTCAAAAGAATTCCTAGTCTATTATATTGGGTGGAATATTCACTTTTAGGATTCTTGAAAGCAAAAGATGTGCTTGTCTAAATGTGTATTTGCGTAGACATGTAAAAGGAAACAAAACACATTTTGAAAAAAGAAAATACATGATCTCATTAAAATAAAAGCTTGTTAACAAAGGAAAAACTTGTGGCATCATGATCTAAATTGCCAACAACATCAGAAAGGTAAAGTAAAACAAAGGCAAAGTATCTTGATTGACATGATCAAACAAAAGCAATTACTTTTTAAACACGAGAGGAATAGGCTCAGTTTCCAATTCTAGAATTTCTCCTTATCTACTAACTTTCTCACAAAAGCTTTTACGAAAGTCTTTTTTAATGTGTGAATAGACAAATGAGACAATATCTCATCCTCCACTTTAACTTTTGTCTCCAAACTTTATCCCTTATCTTCATACTCTAAGGTGTTGATGCGTAGGTCAACTATCTACAAATGTTCAACTACAAGTATTTCTTTGCTCATTTCCATTTCAACTCTTAGAGTACCTTGAGTTAACATCTATATCATTTCATTGTGGAAATCTTCACTCTCACATTTATTCCTTCCATATCCATCTTTCACATTTATTTCATAGATCTCATTCATAGAATCTTTCAAGGCAGAGGATTTGTATTCATATTAGGAGCTTCATCAAACGTTATCCATCCGACTTTGATCAATTGTAAGAGCTTGTTTTTGAACTGGTTGCAAGAGTCAATGTTGTGCCCGACTATGCCTGCATGATATTCATAAGTGAGCTCTAGTTTGTACCAATTAGGATAGGATGGTTGTAGTGGTGTGAGAGGAATCAATGTTATGTCCGACTATGCTTGTATGATATTCACAAGTGAGCTCTAGTTTGTACCAATTAGGATAGAGTTGTTGTGCTGGTATTGGAGAAACTAGAGGTACTTGTCCAATTCTTAGATAAAGGTAGTGGGGGTAATTTTTCATGGGTTGTATGGTAGTTTCTTCTAGGTCAGTTCTCAATTTGATTATTTTGTGTTTTGGGTTTTTTTAGTGGGCAAAAGTAAGTTAAAGTTGACATTAGCTATTTAGGATGAAGAGGCTTGAGTGTTATAGTTTTGGAAATTCTTCCTTTTACCTTTATATCCTCCTTCGACATTATTAACATCTATCTTTTTTCTTCAAAATCCTTATTCTCAAATGGTGCACAAATCGTTTCACTCCATATACCTTACTCAATATGCTCCGTCACTATCACAACATTAGTAAACTACTAAGCTGATTTACCCATAACATGCTCATAGTAGGGTGTTTTTGTTGGGTTCTCAAATGTCATACACACAACGAAAATAATAAAACAAAATTATTCAGGAGTCCCTAGGATCTTGTTAGACAGATCATGAGTTGTTTAGGGATTTATTACTTGAAAATTTGATCTTCTTCGGCTTTGAATAATTCTTTAAGGTTAGGTTGTCGCAAACCACAAGTTATCCAATTGTCCAGCCTTCAATGGTAATCCACACGAACTATTAGTGAGAAATATCCTAAATCTCTATTTAGGAGAGAGGGATTGCTATGCTTAGAGTACTAACTCTCTATTCTATGACTTGCATAGTTTTTCTATCTAACAAAAAACCACTAAAAAAATAAGAGCATAGATTACTAGTTAGAGGAAAATCTAAAAAACCCTATAAATTGACAAAAAAAAATGTTCCCCTTTAATAATATTTATATATTAATTCAACACAATTTTAGAAATTAACTCAATCATGTCCTTAGTTGATTTTTCTAGGTTTACAAATATAATTCATGTTTTAGTTCTTAATTTATAAAATATATTTTAATCAAGTCATACTTAATTAAATCATTCCAATTTAATTTATGGTTAATGGTTTTTAATGTATGTGACCCATTAGGTTCCTAATAAGTTGGCTCAAATATAAATTATAATTCAAATTAAATAGACTTAAATAAATTAAATAATTTAATTTATTATCAATTCAACAATTGATTAATTTATATTTGAAGATCAAGTGTATCGTCTAGCAATGTGTTATGATCCTCCAGATATTAGAAAAGTCATTAGTGGTTTGACTTCACCTTTCAGTGACTGGTATCTCAGTGTAATTAATATTCTTTCATCAATAATGTTTTGATTTAACATTAAAGCATGAACTATGTCTGCCATGTTAAATCATGTTTGTTCTTTAAATAATAGTCATTGATTGTTTGAATAAGATTTGAAACTCTTTTCAAATCTCATTCCACCTTGACCAAGGATTTCTCAATCATTACTATTTGAGAACAGATGGAACATTTTCTTAATTCTCCTAGGGTTATGAACTCAAGTACCTTTATATAGTTCATGTTATACCCAATATATGCCCCTTCGTTACTTTGATTAAGATAACATGTAACATGATCAAAGCATAACATTTTGTATATAAGATAACTTAGTGATCTCAAGTCTAAAGATCACATACACAGCCATCATGTGAGCCTTTCCATTGACTTATCTCTCTATATGGAATTCTTTGTGGGTCAGTTCAATGTACATATCTTATAACAAGTATTTACATATTAGTTCTAGGTATCCCTTATACCTCAGCTTATGAGAACAACTGCTTCCTTTCATAAAAAGAAAGAACATACTATGTATCAGTCTTCATGACTCTAATAAATGTCTAGTATTTAAAAAAGCATCAACCAGGAACATTTTAAAAACAATACTTTGATGCAATAGGGATCCTATAATTAGAACAACTTTATAATTTTCTTTGCAAAGCATTTTTGTCTCATGAACTTTATCTTTATTCTAGATTCATAAATCAAATATTAGATTCATTAATCTAATATTATATGAATATTGAAGATAAATTAAACATTTATTAATAATAAATATTTATTTCCATGAATATAATAATACCATATGTAACCAACCAATTGGCTATAAGGCATATTAAACTAACAGCTTCGACGATATTAGTAAACATGGTGACCATCTCTCTATCTAGGAGTGGAGGATGTACTTGGGTGGCCAAATCTCTCCATCTTTAAGCATACTCCGCATAGTCTCTTTATCTCCCTTCTTTATAAGAGACATACTAGACCTATCAAGATCAATGTCCATGTTGTATTTGTACTAATAATGAAAGTAACTACAAGATGTTTTCATCTTCGGATCTGCATATTGTCTAGCCTCATGTACCAATTTAAAGCAACTTCACTTAAACTATCTTGAACTAAGTGCATTAGCATCTTTTCATCATGCACAACCTCTGACATTTTGTTACAGTAGGATTTGAGATGAGTAAAAGGGCATTGAGTTCTAATATACTTTATAAATTCAGGTACATGAAATTTCTTTAGCACGACCACATTTTGAACCAGGCACATTTCAGTAGCTTGCATGGGTTCCTATAAGTCAACACCTTTGATGGAACTTTTGCCTCTAATGCTGCTATCTTATCATACTCGACATCCTCAAAGTATTTTGTCTTGTGATACTCATTAGCATATGCATCTACAACTATTAGGATAAGTGGAGGTATAGTTAGATATACGAATGCCAAGTTGTAGTAGGGTTATTGACCTTGTCCACTTGGTATAGTTGGCTGCATGAATGCCATATTGTAGTGGGGTTCTTGACCATGGCCATCTACTCTTTATCCAGGTTGGATTGTAGCTTGGATTTGAGCAAAGTTTGCTGGCCAATTAGATGGACCTTTACCAGAGATATTCTTAAGTGTCTTCTCGAGTATGCTAGTAATGCAAGCCATGTTGAGTTTCAAGGAATCTAACTCCCCTTGAAAATGAGAATCACGATGGGCACGTTCTATGTCCTTCTTGTTTCTTCATCAAAATCTAGTGTTATAGATTTTATGGGTTTGGATTTTTCGAGGACCTATATTTCAACCTGTATGCACACATGACATTTAAAAAAACCCAAAGCAAGTTGATGTAACCATATTATTCGATAGTTTCACCCATATCTACCTAATGTTTTGTCCATGTTTTATATATAAAATGCCTTGATATTCTTTGTTTTATGTTTTGAAGGCACTTTTGGATGAAAGATGCAAAAAGGAGTAAATTGGAGGTAATTGGCAGATTTGACGTTCAGTCAATGTTTTCTGAGAGCGTGAGTTCTAGAGATCGAAATGAAGTGATTCCAGTGGCACTAAAAAGCTAACATCCATACCTTTCTGGAAATGTAATGCAAGAAAAATAAAAAGAGAAAGATCATGGAAATCACATCCTGCAAAGTCAAATCTCGCATTCTGCCAATGTTGACCTTTGGCCATTCAAAATTTAATATCTGGAGCTACAGAACTCGAATTGATGCAAACTCAATTTGCGTGGATTCCTGACTTAAATACCTATCAACGCTCCAAGTTTCAGCCACAAACGATGTCATACGAGGGAGATATGATTTTTCAAAGATGACAACTGAATTCTGCCAGCAAACAGGTTTCGTGAAGAACAAGTCCAAATTACATTCGAAGCATCTAAACCGTCATCCAAGTTTTTATATCAGCAATTTAGCTCCTCTAAGTCAGAGCTTGAAGATTTCATGCAAGGCTATTTCTCCTTTTAGGAAAAATAGTTATTGAAGTACTTAAATGTAAGCTGCCAACTCAAGGGAGGACTACTTTGTAAAATAGAGACTAGGGTTTCTTAGCATATAAAAAGAAAGAGAGAAGGAGGCAGCAGCCAGCAGAAAAGAGGGAGAGCGAGAAGGAGGCAGCAGCCAGAGAGAATAAACACAAATTCTCTCCTCTACAAACCCAAAAATCATGCTCTTTTCATTCTTTAGAAGTAGTTGTTCAATAGTTATGCAAGGCTAAGCTCTTTTCTTGGTTGCAAGGACACAACAAACCTTCGGATTTCAAGAACCGTGAGATTTATTCTTCCTTTTATTTTCAGTTTATGTTATGAATGAGTATGATTGTTTTCCTATGCATATTTCCTATGATTGTTGTTGATGATTGCTAGAGCGGACTCTAAGTTATTGTTGTGAACAATCTATTGCTAAGTTTAATATCAAAACCGGAGTTGTGATATATGAACTTGTGAAGCAACTAAGCTTGATAATTGTGGCGGAACTACGTTATTGAACTTAGGGAAAACATTTGAACAAAGTGACACAAGCTGCGGACGGCTTGTATGTTAATCTTGATGAAATTATCTAGTTCTTAAAGCTACCATTAAATTGAATCATTAGTGCGGACACTTTGATTGTTTGTTGGTTAGGATTAGTTATACGGCGGATCCGTTAATTAATCAACGTTAAGAAAAGATAAAATTTCAGAACATAAACTGCAATTTTCGTTTCAAGGATCGGTTCTAATTTCCGTTGGTGGATGTGTGCTTGCGACCAAGGTTCGTTTTCTTGATAAGTTTCGGTTTTAATTGATTTTGTTTGCTACTTTAATTGCTGCCATAGTTTAGATAATCACAAACCAAATCCCCCCAATTACATAATGTACAACATAAAAATCTGACTTGAAACTTCCTTGTGGGATCGACCCCTTGCTTGCTCTATACTATCTTGTGTGTTGTGTTTGAAGCTAGGGTAATTAATTTGTGCGACCGCGACATCGCAACAAATTTTGGCGCCGTTGCGGGGAAGTAATTTTAGTTGATTCTTGTGCTTGTACTGTTATTTTTATTTGCTGTGATTCAAAAAAAAAAAAAAAGAGAAACAGATTTTTTGCTTGCGGCCAGGTACTGTTCACTTGCGGCACGGTACTGTTCAAAACAGAGTTTTTGGTGGAATTAGGTATTGGACTTTTGTTTCCTGAAGGGCAACGACGTTCTGAACAGGACTAGTGATAAATCACTAGCCCCACCCTATTGTGGCCAAATTCCGCTGTTTTCTAGTGTTTTTAGACAGTTTTAGTTTTCTACCGTAGGATTTTCGTACAATTTGCATTGTTTTCGATCTCTTGTGTGGTTACCTTCTTTTGAGTTTCCTTAGCAATTTATGCCTGTGACCCGTTCTACTAATCAAATTCAAGTGCGGGTAGATCTTGAAATAGAAAGCACTTTACGCGGAGTTAAGAAAGGAAGCTCGCCTCAACACCATGGCGGTTGCACGGCAACAAACACTCAAGGAGCTTCTTGCTCCTAATGTGGAAAATCAACCATTGTGCATAAACATTGACAATAATGTAAACTTTGAGCTCAAATCTGGTTTTATACATTTGTTACCAACATTTAATGGTCTTGCGGGAGAAGATCCTCATACTCATCTCAAGGAGTTCCATATGGTTTGTGTTGGCATGAAACCGAATGGAGTTGATGAAGAACAAGTTAAGTTGAAAGCTTTCCCTTTCTCTTTGAAGGGGGCAGCAAAGGCATGGCTTTTCTCTATTCTCCCGGGATCTATTGGAACTTGGAATGCCATGAAGAAGATTTTCCTTGAGAAGTATTTCCCGGCATCTCGAGTTGCCAACATAAGGAAAGAAATATGTGGGATTCGGCAATCTCATGGAGAGACACTCTCCGAATATTGGGAAAGATTTGAGCAACTCTGCATTCAATGTCCTCATCATCAAATACCCGATCATTTGCTCATTCAATATTTCTATGAAGGATTGATGCCCTGCGACCGTAGTATCATTGATCTTTGCAAGTGGAGGCGCATTGGTGGATAAGACACCCGAAAGTTTGCACGCCAATTGATCTCAAACATGGCGACCAACTCAAAACAATTTGGCACTCGTGGAGACTTCTCCAACAAACGAGTAAATGAGGTAAGTATTTCTAACCTTGAAAATAAAGTTAATGATCTTACTTCTCTTGTGCGTTCTTTGGCTTGTGGAAATTTGCAGCGAGGTGAAAGTTTGTAGCATATGCTCCTTACAAGGACATGCTTCGGATATGTGCCCAACAATGCAAGAAGACTACATTGAACAAGCTCATGCAATTGATGGAACATTCAACGGACAGCCCCCAGCGTAAATATGATCCCTTTTCCAACACGTACAATCCCGGATGGAGAGATCATCCTAACTTACGCTACGGCAACCCATCCCAACAAGGCAATCAAGGCCGACAGTTCCATCCCCATGGATTTCAACCCCAACAAAATTATCAAGCAAGACAACCCCCTCCATTTACAAACTCCAATGTTATGGGGTCATCATCCAATGATGATCTTCGTGAGATGATGAAAACTTTGGCTTCTAATACTGTTACCTTGCAACAAAATGTCATGTCTTTTCAACAGGAAACAAGGTCAAGTATTCACAACTTGGAAAAGCAAATGGGGCAAGTAGCTTCAAGTGTAGGGAAATTGGAAGCACAAATGAATGGAAAGTTGCCCTCCCAAGCATTGAATCCAAAAGAGAATGTTAGTGCGATCATGTTGCGAAGTGGGAAAGAAATTGAAGAGAAAAGGTCGAAACAAATTGAGATGGAGGAAGAAGAAGAGATAGAAACTGAATTGAGTACAAAGAACAAACATCCTCCTCCTCCTCCACAAAGCTGAAATAAAGACCAACACTCCAAAGGTAACTCCTCACTCAATGAATTCTAGTTTTAAAACAATTCCACCCTTTCCTGTGAGTTCTTCTAGGTCAAAGAAAGAAGACAAAGAAAAAGAGATTTTAGAGGTTTTCAAGAAAGTGGAACTCAACATTCCTTTGCTTGATGCTATCAAGCAAATTCCCAAGTATGCAAAATTCTTGAAGGAGTTGTGTACTACCAAGAGAGCTTTCAAAGTGAAAGGTCATGAAAGCGGTAAGTATGGGTGAAGTTGTATCTGCCGTTGTTCAAAAGAATCGCCTTTGAAACAAAAAGACCCAGTGCGTTTACTATCCCATGTGTTATTGGTAATGCTAGTTTTAAAAGAGCTTTATGTGATTTAGGTGCATCCATTAGTGTTATGCCCAAACATGTTTATGATTCTCTTAGTCTTGAGCCTTTGAATAAAACTAGCATTGTAATACAACTTGCGGATCGTAGTTTTGTTTACCCACTTGGTGTGATAGAAGATGTCCTAGTCAAGATTGATAGTTTGGTTATTCCATGTGATTTTTATATTCTTGATATGGAACATGATTCTTGTGATTCATCAACCGGCACTCCTATATTGTTTGGGAGACCATTCTTGAAAACCGCCAACGCAAAGATTGATTGTGGTAAGGATACCTTGTCTATGAAAGTAGGAGATGAAAAAATTGAATTCAATTTTCATGATGCAATGAAATATCCTTATAGCAATGTTTATTCTATCACATGTTATGACCAAATTGATAAGTGTGTGCAGCAAGTTTGTGATTTTGATTGCGAAGATGGATTAAGCATAGCTTTGAGCTATGGCTATGATTTCACCAAGATAGAAGAGATGGAGAGGCACGTGTGTGTTCCCCAAAACGTGCATGAATCGGTATTGGCCTTACAAGCTTTGCAAACCGTTCCCCATGGTAATGTCTTTGTTGATTTAGTACTCTCACATAAAAAGCTTTTGCCATCTATTTTACAGGCCCCCGAGTTAGAATTAAAACCTTTGCCCGATAATTTGAAGTATGTATTCATTGGCGACAACAATACACTTCCCGTTATCATAGCAAAAGGTTTGACAAGTATGCAAGAGGAAAAACTTGTGAAGTTGTTGTGTGATCACAAGACGGCCATTGGATGGACTTTAGGCGACATCAAGGGTATTAGTCCCTCAATGTGTATGCATCACATACTATTGGAGGACAACGCAAAACCAACAAGGGAAATGCAAAGGAGGTTGAACCCGCCTATGATGCAGGTAGTGAAAGCTGAAATTTTGAAATTGTTAGATGCGGGAGTCATTTACCCCATCAGCGACGGTAAATGGGTCGCACCAATCCATGTGGTGCCCAAAAAGACCGGAATCACATTGGTGAAAAACAAAAATGATGAGCTCATTCCTACTCGCATCTCGAGTGGATGGAGAATGTGTGTTGATTACGGAAAGCTCAATCTTTCTACACGCAAAGATCATTTCCCATTACCATTCATGGATCAAATGCTTGAACGCCTAGCAGGTAAGTCTTTTTATTGCTTTCTTGATGGATATAGTGGATACAATCAGATTGTTATTAATCCCAGGATCAAGAAAAGACTACATTTACATGTCCATTTGGTACATATGCATATAGAAGAATGCCTTTTGGTCTCCGTAATGCTCCTGCAACTTTTCAAAGATGCATGATGAGTATTTTTCGACTATGTTGAAAGAATAATTGAGGTTTTTATGGATGATTTCACGGTGTATGGTGATTCTTTTGATAAATGTCTAGAAAATTTATCTTTAATCTTGAAAAGGTGCATTGAAACTAACCTTGTCTTGAACTATGAAAAGTGTTATTTTATGGTAGAACAAGGAATAGTTCTTGGGCATGTTGTGTCTTCACGTGGATTAGAGGTTGATAAAGCTAAGATAGATGTTATTTCATCATTGCCTTACCCCTCATGCGTGAGGGAAGTTCGTTCTTTTCTAGGCCATGCGGGTTTCTATCGACGCTTTATCAAAGATTTCTCGAAGATTACTGACACCCTTGTGCAAACTATTAGCCAAAGAAGTGGATTTTGTGTTTGATCAAGCATGTAAAGATGCCCATGATGAGCTTAAGAGACGTGTCACATCGCCCCTATCATCCAACCACCAAATTGGGATGAACCTTTTGAGATAATGTGTGATGCGAGTGATTATGCGGTAGGAGCTGTGCTTGGGCAAAGAATTGGGAAGAATTTGCATGTTATCGCCTATGCTTCTCGCATGTTGGATGGAGCACAATGCAATTACCATACAAGCGAAAAGGAACTTTTTGCGGTGGTGTTTGCTCTTGAAAAATTCGGGTCATATCTACTTGGTACAAAAGTCATTGTTTTTTTGCGACCATGCGGCTCTCGGGTATCTTTTGAAGAAGAAGGAGTCCAAACCAAGGCCGATTAGGTGGATCTTGCTTTTACAAGAATTCGATCTTGAGATCAAAGATAAAAAAGGTCTTGAAAACCATGTGGTGATCACTTGAGCCGGCCGAGGACCGAGGATATACAGATCGAAACAATAAGAGAGACATTCCACGATGAGCGGTTGTATATGTTGCATTCCTCTACAAGACCATGGTATGCTGATTTGGTAAACTATTTAGTCACCAAAGAATTCCCTCAGGTTTGTCTAAACCCCAAAAAGATAAGTTACGGCGATGCTAAATATTATTTTTGGGACGATCCTTACCTTTGGAAATTTTGTGCGGATCAAGTAGTTAGGAGGTGTGTACCACAAGATGAATTTCATTCCATTCTCACTTTTTGTCATTCTCATTCTTGTGGTGGGCATTTTGGAGCAAAAGAACAGCCCACAAGGTACTTGAAAGTGGTTTCTATTGGCCTTCTATTTTTAGAGATGCATATCACTTACGCAAATCATGTGAAAAATGCCAAAGAGCAGGTAATATCACTCATAAGAATCAAATGCCTTTAACGAATATTCTTGTAAGTGAAATTTTTGATGTTTGGGGTATTGACTTTATGGGTCCATTTCCTTCTTCATTTGGCAATCTTTATATTCTTCTTCTTGTTGATTATGTGTCCAAATGGATTGAGGCGAAAGCCACACGAACTAACGATGCTAAGGTTGTTTTAGATTTTGTCGGGACTCATATATTTGACGGGTTTGGAATCCCTAAAGCTATCATTAGTGATCGTGGCACTCATTTCTATGTCGTTCCATGGAAGCATTGCTACGCAAATATCATGTGACTCATCGAACTTCCACGGCATATCATCCTCAAACGAATGGCCAAGCTGAAATTTCAAATCGAGAAATCAAGTCCATTTTGGAGAAAACAGTGCACCTAACCGGCGAGATTGGAGTCTACGTCTTGGAGATGCACTTTGGGCTTATCGGATTTGCTTATAAATCACCTATAGGAATGTCACCTTATAGAATGATTTATGGGAAAGCATGTCATCTACCGGTGGAGCTTGAACACAAAGCTTTTTGGGCCATTAAACAATGTAACATGGATTATGATCTGCTTTGGGATTGCAAGAAAACTACAAGCTGCAAGAGTTGGAAGAAATTCGAAATGATGCTTACGAGAATGCAAGGATTTACAAAGAAAAGACTAAGAATCTTCATGACCGAATGCTTACAAGAAAGGAGTTTCATGTTGGAGACAAAGTCCTTCTTTATCATTCGCGTTTGAAACTTTTTCTGGAAAATTGCGCTCTCGTTGGATTGGACCCTTTGTTGTTTCTAATATTTTTCCTTATGGTGCGGTTGAAATTACAAGTTTAGAAACCAACAAAGTACTCAAGGTTAATGGGCATCGTTTAAAACCTTTCTATGAAGGTTGGACGGCAGAACTCACCGCTTCTGTAGAGTTAGCTGAACCAATCTATGAAGAATGAGCATGCCACATGTCAAGCCAATGACATAAAACAAAAGCGCTTTTGGGAGGCAACCCCGACATAAAAAAAAATCAGATTTGCTTTCTTTTTCCTTATTTTTTTTTTTTTCGCATTTTAATTTATTTTTTGTCATTCTCTTATGTTCCTTTGCTTTTATTTCAACATTGAGGACAATGTTGTGTTTTAAGTGTGGGGGTATTGGGAGAATTTTAGTTTTCTTTGTTGTTCTAAAAAAAAAAAAAATTTGTGTTTGATCTTTTTAACTCCCATTGGTTTTTGAGAATATGAGTATTATGTATGAGAATTAATTGAGATAGATGAAGATATAAATCAAATGAAGAAGTATGCATGCAAATTTTAAGGTTTAATTGGTTTAGGGATTGACTTTGAGAATATGCCATGTTGACTTTATAGTGTTATACCAATGCAAGCTTTTGAGCCTTCAACATTATATTCTTTGAGTGTGCATTCTTTCAATGATATGTATCTCTAGAACTTGCTTCATATCTTATTGAGATTATATTCCATTACAAATATACATGAAGATGATAAAGGCATTAGGAATTTTAATCACTTGAACCAAAAAGTCAACTTAAAGCATATTATCCTTAGTGAGCCCCTTTTGAGCTTGTTTATCTTTTCTTTGCTTTATCCATGTATAAGCCTTAACTTTTTATATGTTTTCCTTTTCCCTTGGCCAAGGATTAGTAGAGCATATACTTATGATATCTCATGGAATTATGGTTGGAAATTATGTGAAAAGAAAGAAGAAGTGATGCTTGATGAAAAGATGGGCAAAGTTGCCAAAGGTTAAAAAAGAAAAAAAAACAAAGAAAAAGAAAAAGTGTTCCTTTATGTTCTTGAGATTTTATGTTGAAAAAGCTTGAAATCAAAAGAAGCTAAGCATTGGTGATTAAAGAAGGAAAATTTATGTGCTTTGATGAAATATCTTGTTTGAAATATCATTTTTTAGAATGCTCTACTTTCTTTGGTTTGAACCTTTTCTTTTACTCTCTTTTACCTCACCATTAACCTTAGCCCCATTACAACCAGAAAATAAGACCTTTTGATTCATGCATTGTTTGTAATATGTTAGTAATGGAGATGAGATTGAAGAGCAAGCTTATGGTAGAACATACTCTTTGATTGAATTTGAGAGATTTAAACACATAAACCCTAAACACATGAGTGTTGGAGTGTATATCAATGAGAGGACCTATCACTTTGGCATGGCATAGATTTCATTTAAATCCCGATGATTAATTGAGTTTTGAAGTTTGCATGTAAATGAATTCATGAGAAATATACTATTTATCATTCTTGATTATATTCTTGTTTATAATGCATATATTCTTGGACATTGATGGGAGATTAAGAGATTGATCATAGTTATTTTCAATTTGATTTTATTTATCCTTTCTCGAGGACGAGCAAGAGCTAAGTGTGGGGGTATTTGATGTAACCATATTATTCGATAGTTTCACCCATATCTACCTAATGTTTTGTCCATGTTTTATATATAAAATGCCTTGATATTCTTTGTTTTATGTTTTGAAGGCACTTTTGGATGAAAGATGCAAAAAGGAGTAAATTGGAGGTAATTGGCAGATTTGACGTTCAGTCAATGTTTTCTGCAGAGCGTGAGTTCTAGAGATCGAAATGAAGTGATTCCAGTGGCACTAAAAAGCTAACATCCATACCTTTCTGGAAATGTAATGCAAGAAAAATAAAAAGAGAAAGATCATGGAAATCACATCCTGCAAAGTCAAATCTCGCATTCTGCCAATGTTGACCTTTGGCCATTCAAAATTTAATATCTGGAGCTACAGAACTCCAATTGATGCAAACTCAATTTGCGTGGATTCCTGACTTAAATACCTATCAACGCTCCAAGTTTCAGCCACAAACGATGTCATACGAGGGAGATATGATTTTTCAAAGATGACAACTGAATTCTGCCAGCAAACAGGTTTCGTGAAGAACAAGTCCAAATTACATTCCGAAGCATCTAAACCGTCATCCAAGTTTTTATATCAGCAATTTAGCTCCTCTAAGTCGAGCTTGAAGATTTCATGCAAGGCTATTTCTCCTTTTAGGAAAAATAGTTATTGAAGTACTTAAATGTAAAGCGCCAACTCAAGGGAGGACTACTTTGTAAAATAGAGACTAGGGTTTCTTAGCATATAAAAAGAAAGAGAGAAGGAGGCGGCAGCCAGCGAAAAGAGGGAGAGCGAGAAGGAGGGCAGCCAGCGAGAGAATAAACACAAATTCTCTCCTCTACAAACCCAAAAATCATGCTCTTTTCATTCTTTAGAAGTAGTTGTTCAATAGTTATGCAAGGCTAAGCTCTTTTCTTGGTTGCAAGGACACAACAAACCTTCGGATTTCAAGAACCGTGAGATTTATTCTTCCTTTTATTTTCAGTTTATGTTATGAATGAGTATGATTGTTTTCCTATGCATATTTCCTATGATTGTTGTTGATGATTGCTAGAGCGGACTCTAAGTTATTGTTGTGAACAATCTATTGCTAAGTTTAATATCAAAACCGGAGTTGTGATATATGAACTTGTGAAGCAACTAAGCTTGATAATTGTGGCGGAACTACGTTATTGAACTTAGGGAAAACATTTGAACAAAGTGACACAAGGCTGCGGACAGCTTGTATGTTAATCTTGATGAAATTATCTAGTTCTTAAAGCTACCATTAAATTGAATCATTAGTGCGGACACTTTGATTGTTTGTTGGTTAGGATTAGTTATACGGCGGATCCGTTAATTAATCAACGTTAAGAAAAGATAAAATTTCAGAACATAAACTGCAATTTTCGTTTCAAGGATCGGTTCTAATTTCCGTTGGTGGATGTGTGCTTGCGACCAAGGTTCGTTTTCTTGATAAGTTTCGGTTTTAATTGATTTTGTTTGCTACTTTAATTGCTGCCATAGTTTAGATAATCACAAACCAAATCCCCCCAATTACATAATGTACAACATAAAAATCTGACTTGAAACTTCCTTGTGGGATCGACCCCTTGCTTGCTCTATACTATCTTGTGTGTTGTGTTTGAAGCTAGGGTAATTAATTTGTGCGACCGCGACATCGCAACAAATTTTGGCGCCGTTGCCGGGGAAGTAATTTTAGTTGATTCTTGTGCTTGTACTGTTATTTTTATTTGCTTTGTGATTCAAAAAAAAAAAAAAAAGAGAAACAGATTTTTTGCTTGCGACAGTCTTGTTCACTTGCGGCACGGTGCTTGTTCAAAACAGAGTTTTTGGTGGAATTAGGTATTGGACTTTTGTTTCCTGAAGGGCAACGACGTTCTGAACAGGACTAGTGATAAATCACTAGCCCCACCCTATTGTGGCCAAATTCCGCTGTTTTCTAGTGTTTTTAGACAGTTTTAGTTTTCTACCGTAGGATTTTCGTACAATTTGCATTGTTTTCGATCTCTTGTGTGGTTACCTTCTTTTGAGTTTCCTTAGCAATTTATGCCTGTGACCCGTTCTACTAATCAAATTCAAGTGCAGGTAGATCTTGAAATAGAAAGCACTTTACGCAGGTTAAGAAAGGAAGCTCGCCTCAACACCATGGCGGTTGCACGGCAACAAACACTCAAGGAGCTTGCTTTGCTCCTAATGTGGAAAATCAACCATTGTGCATAAACATTGACAATAATGTAAACTTTGAGCTCAAATCTGGTTTTATACATTTGTTACCAACATTTAATGGTCTTGCGGGAGAAGATCCTCATACTCATCTCAAGGAGTTCCATATGGTTTGTGTTGGCATGAAACCGAATGGAGTTGATGAAGAACAAGTTAAGTTGAAAGCTTTCCCTTTCTCTTTGAAGGGGGCAGCAAAGGCATGGCTTTTCTCTATTCTCCCGGGATCTATTGGAACTTGGAATGCCATGAAGAAGATTTTCCTTGAGAAGTATTTCCCAGCATCTCGAGTTGCCAACATAAGGAAAGAAATATGTGGGATTCGGCAATCTCATGGAGAGACACTCTCCGAATATTGGGAAAGATTTGAGCAACTCTGCATTCAATGTCCTCATCATCAAATACCCGATCAGCTGCTCATTCAATATTTCTATGAAGGATTGATGCCCTACGACCGTAGTATCATTGATCTTGCAAGTGGAGGCGCATTGGTGGATAAGACACCCGAGGCTGCACGCCAATTGATCTCAAACATGGCGGCCAACTCAAAACAATTTGGTACTCGTGGAGACTTCTCCAACAAACGAGTAAATGAGGTAAGTATTTCTAACCTTGAAAATAAAGTTAATGATCTTACTTCTCTTGTGCGTTCTTTGGCTTGTGGAAATTTGCAGCAGGTGAAAGTTTGTAGCATATGCTCCTTACAAGGACATGCTTCGGATATGTGCCCAACAATGCAAGAAGACTACATTGAACAAGCTCATGCAATTGATGGAACATTCAACGGACAGCCCCGGCGTAAATATGATCCCTTTTCCAACACGTACAATCCGGATGGAGAGATCATCCTAACTTACGCTACGGCAACCCATCCCAACAAGGCAATCAAGGCCGACAGTTCCATCCCCATGGATTTCAACCCCAACAAAATTATCAAGCAAGACAACCCCCTCCATTTACAAACTCCAATGTTATGGGGTCATCATCCAATGATGATCTTCGTGAGATGATGAAAACTTTGGCTTCTAATACTGTTACCTTGCAACAAAATGTCATGTCTTTTCAACAGGAAACAAGGTCAAGTATTCACAACTTGGAAAAGCAAATGGGGCAAGTAGCTTCAAGTGTAGGGAAATTGGAAGCACAAATGAATGGAAAGTTGCCCTCCCAAGCATTGAATCCAAAAGAGAATGTTAGTGCGATCATGTTGCGAAGTGGGAAAGAAATTGAAGAGAAAAGGTCGAAACAAATTGAGATGGAGGAAGAAGAAGAGATAGAAAGCTGAATTGAGTACAAAGAACAAACATCCTCCTCCTCCTCCACAAACTGAAATAAAGACCAACACTCCAAAGGTAACTCCTCACTCAATGAATTCTAGTTTTAAAACAATTCCACCCTTTCTGTGAGTTCTTCTAGGTCAAAGAAAGAAGACAAAGAAAAAGAGATTTTAGAGGTTTTCAAGAAAGTGGAACTCAACATTCCTTTGCTTGATGCTATCAAGCAAATTCCCAAGTATGCAAAATTCTTGAAGGAGTTGTGTACTACCAAGAGAGCTTTCAAGCTGAAAGGTCATGAAGCGGTAAGTATGGGTGAAGTTGTATCTGCCGTTGTTCAAAAGAATCTGCCTTTGAAACAAAAAGACCCGAGTGCGTTTACTATCCCATGTGTTATTGGTAATGCTAGTTTTAAAAGAGCTTTATGTGATTTAGGTGCATCCATTAGTGTTATGCCCAAACATGTTTATGATTCTCTTAGTCTTGAGCCTTTGAATAAAACTAGCATTGTAATACAACTTGCGGATCGTAGTTTTGTTTACCCACTTGGTGTGATAGAAGATGTCCTAGTCAAGATTGATAGTTTGGTTATTCCATGTGATTTTTATATTCTTGATATGGAACATGATTCTTGTGATTCATCAACTTGACACTCCTATATTGTTTGGGAGACCATTCTTGAAAACCGCCAACGCAAAGATTGATTGTGGTAAGGATACCTTGTCTATGGAAGTAGGAGATGAAAAAATTGAATTCAATTTTCATGATGCAATGAAATATCCTTATAGCAATGTTTATTCTATCACATGTTATGACCAAATTGATAAGTGTGTGCGGCAAGTTTGTGATTTTGATTGCGAAGATGGATTAAGCATAGCTTTGAGCTATGGCTATGATTTCACCAAGATAGAAGAGATGGAGAGGCACGTGTGTGTTCCCCAAAACGTGCATGAATCAGTATTGGCCTTACAAGCTTTGCAAACCGTTCCCCATGGTAATGTCTTTGTTGATTTAGTACTCTCACATAAAAAGCTTTTGCCATCTATTTTACAGGCCCCCAGTTAGAATTAAAACCTTTGCCCGATAATTTGAAGTATGTATTCATTGGCGACAACAATACACTTCCCGTTATCATAGCAAAAGGTTTGACAAGTATGCAAGAGGAAAAACTTGTGAAGTTGTTGTGTGATCACAAGACGGCCATTGGATGGACTTTAGGCGACATCAAGGGTATTAGTCCCTCAATGTGTATGCATCACATACTATTGGAGGACAACGCAAAACCAACAAGGGAAATGCAAAGGAGGTTGAACCCGCCTATGATGCAGGTAGTGAAAGCTGAAATTTTGAAATTGTTAGATGCGGGAGTCATTTACCCCATCAGCGACGGTAAATGGGTCGCACCAATCCATGTGGTGCCCAAAAAGACCGGAATCACATTGGTGAAAAACAAAAATGATGAGCTCATTCCTACTCGCATCTCGAGTGGATGGAGAATGTGTGTTGATTACGGAAAGCTCAATCTTTCTACACGCAAAGATCATTTCCCATTACCATTCATGGATCAAATGCTTGAACGCCTAGCGGGTAAGTCTTTTTATTGCTTTCTTGATGGATATAGTGGATACAATCAGATTGTTATTAATCCGAGGATCAAGAAAAGACTACATTTACATGTCCATTTGGTACATATGCATATAGAAGAATGCCTTTTGGTCTACGTAATGCTCCTGCAACTTTTCAAAGATGCATGATGAGTATTTTTCGACTATGTTGAAAGAATAATTGAGGTTTTTATGGATGATTTCACGGTGTATGGTGATTCTTTTGATAAATGTCTAGAAAATTTATCTTTAATCTTGAAAAGGTGCATTGAAACTAACCTTGTCTTGAACTATGAAAAGTGTTATTTTATGGTAGAACAAGGAATAGTTCTTGGGCATGTTGTGTCTTCACGTGGATTAGAGGTTGATAAAGCTAAGATAGATGTTATTTCATCATTGCCTTACCCCTCATGCGTGAGGGAAGTTCGTTCTTTTCTAGGCCATGCGGGTTTCTATCGACGCTTTATCAAAGATTTCTCGAAGATTACAGCACCCTTGTGCAAACTATTAGCCAAAGAAGTGGATTTTGTGTTTGATCAAGCATGTAAAGATGCCCATGATGAGCTTAAGAGGCGTGTCACATACGCCCCTATCATCCAACCACCAAATTGGGATGAACCTTTTGAGATAATGTGTGATGCGAGTGATTATGCGGTAGGAGCTGTGCTTGGGCAAAGAATTGGGAAGAATTTGCATGTTATCGCCTATGCTTCTCGCATGTTGGATGGAGCACAATGCAATTACCATACAAGCGAAAAGGAACTTTTTGCGGTGGTGTTTGCTCTTGAAAAATTCAGGTCATATCTACTTGGTACAAAAGTCATTGTTTTTACTGACCATGCGGCTCTCGGGTATCTTTTGAAGAAGAAGGAGTCCAAACCAAGGCTGATTAGGTGGATCTTGCTTTTACAAGAATTCGATCTTGAGATCAAAGATAAAAAAGGTGCTGAAAACCATGTGGCTGATCACTTGAGCCGGCGAGGACCGAGGATATACGGATCGAAACAATAAGAGAGACATTCCCGATGAGCGAGTTGTATATGTTGCATTCCTCTACAAGACCATGGTATGCTGATTTGGTAAACTATTTAGTCACCAAAGAATTCCCTCCAGGTTTGTCTAAACCCCAAAAAGATAAGTTACGAGCTGATGCTAAATATTATTTTTGGGACGATCCTTACCTTTGGAAATTTTGTGCGGATCAAGTAGTTAGGAGGTGTGTACCACAAGATGAATTTCATTCCATTCTCACTTTTTGTCATTCTCATTCTTGTGGTGGGCATTTTGGAGCAAAAAGAGCAGCCCACAAGGTACTTGAAAGTGGTTTCTATTGGCCTTCTATTTTTAGAGATGCATATCACTTCGCAAATCATGTGAAAAATGCCAAAGAACAGGTAATATCACTCATAAGAATCAAATGCCTTTAACGAATATTCTTGTAAGTGAAATTTTTGATGTTTGGGGTATTGACTTTATGGGTCCATTTCCTTCTTCATTTGGCAATCTTTATATTCTTCTTCTTTGTTGATTATGTGTCCAAATGGATTGAGGCGAAAGCCACACGAACTAACGATGCTAAGGTTGTTTTAGATTTTGTCGGGACTCATATATTTGACGGGTTTGGAATCCCTAAAGCTATCATTAGTGATCGTGGCACTCATTTGTAATCGTTCCATGGAAGCATTGCTACGCAAATATCATGTGACTCATCGAACTTCCCTGACATATCATCCTCAAACGAATGGCCAAGCTGAAATTTCAAATCGAGAAATCAAGTCCATTTTGGAGAAAACGAGTGCACCCTAACCGGCGAGATTGGAGTCTACGTCTTGGAGATGCACTTTGGGCTTATCGGATTTGCTTATAAATCACCTATAGGAATGTCACCTTATAGAATGATTTATGGGAAAGCATGTCATCTACCGGTGGAGCTTGAACACAAAGCTTTTTGGGCCATTAAACAATGTAACATGGATTATGATCTGCTTGGGATTGCAAGAAAACTACAAGCTGCAAGAGTTGGAAGAAATTCGAAATGATGCTTACGAGAATGCAAGGATTTACAAAGAAAAGACTAAGAATCTTCATGACCGAATGCTTACAAGAAAGGAGTTTCATGTTGGAGACAAAGTCCTTCTTTATCATTCGCGTTTGAAACTTTTTCTGGAAAATTGCGCTCTCGTTGGATTGGACCCTTTGTTGTTTCTAATATTTTTCCTTATGGTGCGGTTGAAATTACAAGTTTAGAAACCAACAAAGTACTCAAGGTTAATGGGCATCGTTTAAAACCTTTCTATGAAGGTTGGACGGCGGAACTCACCGCTTCGTAGAGTTAGCTGAACCAATCTATGAAGAATGAGCATGCCACATGTCAAGCCAATGACATAAAACAAAAGCGCTTGCGGGAGGCAACCCGACGCATAAAAAAAAATCAGATTTGCTTTCTTTTTCCTTATTTTTTTTTTTTTTCGCATTTTAATTTATTTTTTGTCATTCTCTTATGTTCCTTTGCTTTTATTTCAACATTGAGGACAATGTTGTGTTTTAAGTGTGGGGGTATTGGGAGAATTTTAGTTTTCTTTGTTGTTCTAAAAAAAAAAAAAAAATTTGTGTTTGATCTTTTTAACTCCCATTGGTTTTTGAGAATATGAGTATTATGTATGAGAATTAATTGAGATAGATGAAGATATAAATCAAATGAAGAAGTATGCATGCAAATTTTAAGGTTTAATTGGTTTAGGGATTGACTTTGAGAATATGCCATGTTGACTTTATAGTGTTATACCAATGCAAGCTTTTGAGCCTTCAACATTATATTCTTTGAGTGTGCATTCTTTCAATGATATGTATCTCTAGAACTTGCTTCATATCTTATTGAGATTATATTCCATTACAAATATACATGAAGATGATAAAGGCATTAGGAATTTTAATCACTTGAACCAAAAAGTCAACTTAAAGCATATTATCCTTAGTGAGCCCCTTTTGAGCTTGTTTATCTTTTCTTTGCTTTATCCATGTATAAGCCTTAACTTTTTATATGTTTTCCTTTTCCCTTGGCCAAGGATTAGTAGAGCATATACTTATGATATCTCATGGAATTATGGTTGGAAATTATGTGAAAAGAAAGAAGAAGTGATGCTTGATGAAAAGATGGGCAAAGTTGCCAAAGGTTAAAAAAGAAAAAAAAAAACAAAGAAAAAGAAAAAGTGTTCCTTTATGTTCTTGAGATTTTATGTTGAAAAAGCTTGAAATCAAAAGAAGCTAAGCATTGGTGATTAAAGAAGGAAAATTTATGTGCTTTGATGAAATATCTTGTTTGAAATATCATTTTTTAGAATGCTCTACTTTCTTTGGTTTGAACCTTTTCTTTTACTCTCTTTTACCTCACCATTAACCTTAGCCCCATTACAACCCAGAAAATAAGACCTTTTGATTCATGCATTGTTTGTAATATGTTAGTAATGGAGATGAGATTGAAGAGCAAGCTTATGGTAGAACATACTCTTTGATTGAATTTGAGAGATTTAAACACATAAACCCTAAACACATGAGTGTTGGAGTGTATATCAATGAGAGGACCTATCACTTTGGCATGGCATAGATTTCATTTAAATCCCGATGATTAATTGAGTTTTGAAGTTTGCATGTAAATGAATTCATGAGAAATATACTATTTATCATTCTTGATTATATTCTTGTTTATAATGCATATATTCTTGGACATTGATGGGAGATTAAGAGATTGATCATAGTTATTTTCAATTTGATTTTATTTATCCTTTCTCGAGGACGAGCAAGAGCTAAGTGTGGGGGTATTTGATGTAACCATATTATTCGATAGTTTCACCCATATCTACCTAATGTTTTGTCCATGTTTTATATATAAAATGCCTTGATATTCTTTGTTTTATGTTTTGAAGGCACTTTTGGATGAAAGATGCAAAAAGGAGTAAATTGGAGGTAATTGGCAGATTTGACGTTCAGTCAATGTTTTCTGCAGAGCGTGAGTTCTAGAGATCGAAATGAAGTGATTCCAGTGGCACTAAAAAGCTAACATCCATACCTTTCTGGAAATGTAATGCAAGAAAAATAAAAAGAGAAAGATCATGGAAATCACATCCTGCAAAGTCAAATCTCGCATTCTGCCAATGTTGACCTTTGGCCATTCAAAATTTAATATCTGGAGCTACAGAACTCGAATTGATGCAAACTCAATTTTCGTGGATTCCTGACTTAAATACCTATCAACGCTCCAAGTTTCAGCCACAAACGATGTCATACGAGGGAGATATGATTTTTCAAAGATGACAACTGAATTCTGCCAGCAAACAGGTTTCGTGAAGAACAAGTCCAAATTACATTCCGAAGCATCTAAACCGTCATCCAAGTTTTTATATCAACAATTTAGCTCCTCTAAGTCAGAGCTTGAAGATTTCATGCAAGGCTATTTCTCCTTTTAGGAAAAATAGTTATTGAAGTACTTAAATGTAAGCTGCCAACTCAAGGGAGGACTACTTTGTAAAATAGAGACTAGGGTTTCTTAGCATATAAAAAGAAAGAGAGAAGGAGGCAGCCAGCGAGAAAAGAGGGAGAGCAGAAGGAGGCAGCAGCCAGGAGAGAATAAACACAAATTCTCTCCTCTACAAACCCAAAAATCATGCTCTTTTCATTCTTTAGAAGTAGTTGTTCAATAGTTATGCAAGGCTAAGCTCTTTTCTTGGTTGCAAGGACACAACAAACCTTCGGATTTCAAGAACCGTGAGATTTATTCTTCCTTTTATTTTCGAGTTTATGTTATGAATGAGTATGATTGTTTTCCTATGCATATTTCCTATGATTGTTGTTGATGATTGCTAGAGCGGACTCTAAGTTATTGTTGTGAACAATCTATTGCTAAGTTTAATATCAAAACCGGAGTTGTGATATATGAACTTGTGAAGCAACTAAGCTTGATAATTGTGGCGGAACTACGTTATTGAACTTAGGGAAAACATTTGAACAAAGTGACACAAAAGCTCGGACAGCTTGTATGTTAATCTTGATGAAATTATCTAGTTCTTAAAGCTACCATTAAATTGAATCATTAGTGCGGACACTTTGATTGTTTGTTGGTTAGGATTAGTTATACGGCGGATCCGTTAATTAATCAACGTTAAGAAAAGATAAAATTTCAGAACATAAAGCGCAATTTTCGTTTCAAGGATCGGTTCTAATTTCCGTTGGTGGATGTGTGCTTGCGACCAAGGTTCGTTTTCTTGATAAGTTTCGGTTTTAATTGATTTTGTTTGCTACTTTAATTGCTGCCATAGTTTAGATAATCACAAACCAAATCCCCCCAATTACATAATGTACAACATAAAAATCTGACTTGAAACTTCCTTGTGGGATCGACCCCTTGCTTGCTCTATACTATCTTGTGTGTTGTGTTTGAAGCTAGGGTAATTAATTTGTGCGACCGCGACATCGCAACACAAGTGTGAATGCAAATGTATGAAAATGTATATATACATATATTTAATATGAAAAATAAATTATCAGGGAGTTAAACATCCTAAGGGTAGGTTCTAGTAGGGTCAAACATCCTAAAGGTAGGTTCTAATCATTAAGTAAGTGTGGGTAGGTTTTCTACTTGGTCTCAAAAGGATCTTAAATATGCCTAGTGAAAGTTTTCATAAAGACAGTATGAGGGCATTGCGACAAATGGTTAAAGCACATATGCCTATTATTACCATGCAGATAAACATGAGTTGGGTGTTTCACGCATCTGAACCCAGACCAATAGTCATAGGGCAGACTGCTAATCCCTACCTAAACTAGAAGCTTGTGTGTGCTTTCAAAAATTAAAGCTAGTGATGCATGATGCCTTAATCCATATTCAATATACAAATGCATGTGCAATACATATAAAAAAAAATAAAGCATAAAAAGAATTCATAATGATAATAAAAATGATAGACAAAAGGTAGTAAAAAATTAAAGCATAAAAAGAATAAAAAAGTATAGACTAACAGAAAATAAAACACAAATTGTTTTCAGCTGACACAAAAATTGTTGATGAAAACTGAGTCTCTGCCAACTCAAAAATCATCAATGCAACTCCTGTCGCTGCCGATTCAGAAGTCAGCAGCGGCGATGGAATCATTTCTGGTTTCATAACTTCCTTTTGGCCAAGCATAAGGCTTACGCAAGGCTTCCCTCTACCTATGTTTATCACCTGAGGTGGATATAGGGCTCACCGAATCACATTCCCTTCATCATTCATCATCAACAACACAAACATCAACGCAATTTATTTAGCAAGGTTTTCCTAACTCATTCCTTCCAATATCAGTATTTAGCATAACTACTACATAAATTCATGCATTCTCACTTGCATTATGACAATGTACCAATACAATTCACAAACACATGCTCACTTTCTTGATTCACAACCACACATATCCATTCAACACATCAATGAACCAAGACATTAACTAGAGAAATTCTTGTTTCAGCTGCAACATGTCTCTCAAGGTTTATTAGCAACACAAATTCATATTTAACATTAATTCAACACATTTACATATAATTTCAGCGACTCAATCTGTAGAAATTTCATCATTAACTCATGTATGTATTCTGTTTTTGGTTCAAGTATGTTTCTACAGTTCTAACAAGATCATCATTCATGCATTTTGTCACTTGAGTTCATAATCTGTCTAGCCCTCACTATATATGGCCGGTTCTTTTTCTAGGTTTATATATTCAGTATCGTCCATTTCCCTTATTGAATGTTCTGGAGTGAGGTCACCCTTTTCAACCTCGTTTTTGTCCCTCCTTTTAGCTTAGTTCTTTCCTTAACAGTTGATGTAAAATTCCTGGGCCATGCACCCATAGTTTCTTCTTCCTTTTGGTTTTAAAGCCTTAAGAACAAGTGGAGAAAGACATGGTTTATACCTCATGGATCTAGTAGTTTTGGGAAGGGTTTGACAATATTTCTCCCCTTCTGCTCTCGATTTGCTTCTTCCTCTTCCTCTCTTTAGGTTTCTCCTCCTCCTTCAGTTTCCCATTGGTTTTAGGCCTCTACTCCCTTCATGTTTGCAACTCTCCGTTCTCACTCTCACACCTAAGGAGGCACGTGCAGCAGAGTTTGTTGAGCTCTCTTTGCAAAGGAGGAAAGGGGCAAAAGCATGCAGCCCATTTTCAGAAGAGGAAAGGGGACAAGAGCATGCAGCTCGTTTTAGGAAGAGGGAAAAGTAGCCCTCTCTCTCTCTCTTCTTGCATTTATACCCCCTCTTAAATGAGGTAGGGTGGATCATGCTTAAATTTTTATAAGAGTTCCAAAGGCCGTTTTCATTGCAGTAGCTATGGAATTGCTAATCGGTGAAGAGGAGGTTTGGTCGCGCCAGGTCAGAGTGACGACTCAAAAGGACCATAACTTTTGATCTGACCGTTGGATCGCGCTCAAATATTTACAGGAGTTTCCAGAGTCCGATTTCCTTGAAGAAGCTATATAATCTCTAATCAGTGAAGAGGAGGTCTGGTTGTGCCAGACTGGAATTACAGCTCAAAAGAGCCATAAATTTTGATTCGATCGTTTGATCGCGCTCAAATTTTTATAGGAGTTTACGGAGGCCGTTATCCTTGGAGTTGCTATGGACTCACTAATCTGTGAAGAGGAGGTTTGGTCATGCTAGGTCAGAGTAACATCTCAAAAGGGACACAACTTTTGATTCGACCGTTGGATCACGCTTAAATTTTTACAAGAGTTCTAGAGGCTGTTTTCATTGGAACAACTATGGACTCGCTACTTGGTGAAGAGGAGGTCTAGTAGCGCTGAACCAGAATAACAGCTCAAAAGGGTCATAACCTTTTATTCAATATTGGATCACGCTAAATTTTTTAAGTACCTATGGAATCGCTAATCGGTGAAGAGGAGGTATAGTCACGCCAAGTCAAAGTAACGGCTCAAAAAGGCCATAACTTTTGATCCGACAATTGGATCGCACTCAAATTTTTACAAGAGTTTCCGGAGGCTATTTTTTCTTGTAGTTTCTATGTAAGCGCTACACGGTGAAGAGGAGGTGTGGTCGCGCCAAATCAGTGTAACGACTCAAAAGGGTCATAACTTTTGATCCAACCGTTGGACCGCGCTCAAATGTTTATAAAACTTTTTGGAGGCTGCTTTACTTTGAGAAGATATGGAATCACTAGTTGGTAAGAAAGAGGTCTGCTAGCACCGGACTAGAATAACGGCTAAAAAAAGCCATAACCTTTTCCAACATTGGATCGCGCTTAAAGTTTTAAAAGAGTTTTCGAAGGTCGTTTTCATTGCTGTAGGTATGGCATCGCTAATCGGTGAAGATGAGGTCTGGTCACGCTAGGTTAGAGTAACGGCTCAAAACGACCATAACTTTTGATCTTACCGTTGGATCGCGCTCAAATTTTTATAGGAGTTTCCAGAGGCCATTTTCCTTTGAAAAGCTATGGAATCACTACATAGTGAAGAGGAGGTCTGGTTGCCCTAAACCTTAATAAGAAATCAAAACAGCCATAACTTTTTATCCGACAGTTGGATCACACTCAAATTTTTAGAGTAGTTTCTAGAGGCTGTTTTTCTTGGAGTAGTTATAGAATCGCTACTCTGTGAAGAGGAGGTCTGGTGGCGCGAAGTCACAGCAATGGCTCAAAAGGGCCATAACTTTTGATCCGACCGTTGGATCACGCTCAAATGTTTACAGGAGTTTCCGGAGGCCGTTTTCATTGTAGTGGCCATGGAATTGTCAATCACTAAAGGAGGTCTTGTCGCGCTAGGTCAGAGTAACGGCTCAAAATGCCATAACTTTTGATCTAACCGTTGGAACACGCTCAAATGTTTACAGTAGTTTATGGAGGCCATTTTCCTTGGAGTAGGTATGGAATCGCTACTTAGTGAGAAGGAGGTCTGCTAGCGCCAGACCAAAATAACGACCCAAAAAGACCATAACCTTTGATCCAATGTTGGATCGCGCTCAAATTTTTACAGGAGTTTCTAAAGGCCATTTTCATTGTAATAGTTATGGCATTGCTAATCGATGAAGAGGAGGTCTGGTCACGCCAGGTCAGAGTAACGACTCAAAAGGGCCATAACTTTTGAGTCATGGTGGGATCGCGCTTAAATTTTTACAGGAGTTTCTGGAGGCCGGTTCCATGGAGTTGCTATGGACTCGCAAATCTGTAAAGAGGTTGTCTGGTCACCCCACGTCAAAGTAATGGCTCAAAACAACAATAACTTTTGATCTGACTGTTGGATCACCCTTAAATTTTTATAGGAGTTTTTGGAGGCCGTTTTCATTGCAGTAGCTATGGAATTGTTAATTGGTGAAGAGAAAGTCTAGTCACGCCAGGTAGAGTAACGACTCAAAAGGACCATAACTTTTGATCTAACCGTTGGATCGTGCTCAAATTTTTATAGGAGTTTCCGGAGGCCGTTTCCCTTAGATAAGTTATGGAATTGCTACTTAGTGAAGAGGAGGTCTGGTTGCCCCAAACCTGAATAACAATTCAAATGGGCTATAACTTTTGATCCGACCGTGGGATCCCGCTAAATTTTTTATAGTAGTTTCTAGAGGTCGTTTTCCTTGGAGTAGCTATAACATCATTACTTTGTGAAGAGAAGGTCTGGTTGCCCCAAACCTGAATAACATCTTAAAAGGGCTATAACTTTTGATCCGACTGTTGGATCACGCTCAAATTTTTACGGGAGTTTCTAGAGGCCGTTTTCATTGTAGTAGCTATGGAATTGCTAATTGGTGAAGAGAAAGTCTAGTCATGCTAGGTAGAGTAACGGCTTAAAAAGACCATAACTTTTGATCTAACCGTTGGATCGTGCTCAAATTTTTATAAGAGTTTCCGGAGGTCGCTTCCCTTAGATAAGTTATGGAATTGCTACTTAGTGAAGAGGAGGTCTGGTTGCACCAAACCTGAATAACAATTCAAATGGGCTATATCTTTTGATTCGACCGTTGGATCCCGCTAAAATTTTTACAATAGTTTCTAGAAGTCGTTTTCCTTGGAGTAGCTATTAAATCATTACTTTGTGAAGAGGAGGTTTGATGCCCCAAACCTGAATAATAGCTTAAAAAGTCTATAACTTTTTATCCGACTGTTGGATCACGCTCAAATTTTTACAGGAGTTTCTAGAGGCCGTTTTCATTGCAGTAGCTATGGAATTGCTAATTGGTGAAGAGGAGGTCTGGTCGCGCCAGGTTAGAGTAACGACTCAAAAGGACCATAACATTTGATCTAACTGTTGGATCGTGCTCAAATGTTTACAGGAGTTTCCGGAGGCCGTTTCCTTTAGAGAAGTTATGGAATTGCTACTTAGTGAAGAGGAGGTCTGGTTGCCCCAAACCTGAATAACAATTCAAAAGGGATATAACTTTTGATCCGACCGTGGGATCCCGCTAAAATTTTTACAGTAGTTTCTAGAGATCGTTTTCCTTGGAGTAGCTATAACATCATTACTTTGTGAAGAGAAGGTCTGGTTGCCCCAAACCTGAATAACAGCTTAAAAGGGCTATAACTTTTGATCTGACTATTGGATCACGCTCAAACTTTTACAGGAGTTTTTGGAGGCCGTTTTCATTCTAGTAGCTATGGAATTGCTAATCGGTGAAGGGTAGGTCTGGTCGTGCTAGGTTAGAGTAACAACTCAAAAGGGCCATAACTTTTGATCCGACCGTTGGACCACACTCAAATTTTTACAGGTGTTTACAGAGGCCATTTTTGCTTATACTTGCTATGGAATCGCTACTTGGTGAAGAGGAGGTGTGGTCGCGCCAAGCTAGAATAACAGCTTAAAGGAGCCAAAACTTTTGATCCGACCGTTGGATCGCGCTGAAATGTTTACAGGAGTTTTTGGAGGCCGCTTTCCTTGGAGTAGATATGGAATCTCTACTTGGTGAGAAGGAGGTCTGCTAGCGCCAAACCAGAATAACGACTCAAAAGGGCCATAACCTTTGATCCAACGTTGGATCGTACTCGACTTTTTACAAGAGTTTTCAAAGGTCGTTTTTGCTTATAGTTTCTATTGATGAAGAGGAGGTGTGGTCGCGCCAGACCAGAGTAACTGCTCAAAAGAGCCATAAGTTTTGATCTGACTGCTGGATCGCGCCCAAATGTTTATAGGAGTTTTCAGAGGTCGTTTTCCTTGATGTAGCTATGGAATCGCTACTTGGTGAGAAGGAGGTCTGCTAGCGTCGGATCGAAATAACAGCTTAAAAGGGCCATAACCTTTAATCCCACATTGGATCGCGCTTAAATTTTTACAAGTGTTTTCGCAGGCCGTTTTCAGTGTAGTATCTATGGAATCGCTAATTTGTGAAGAGGAGGTATGGTCGCGCAAGGTCAGAGTAACGGCTCAAAAGGGCCATAACTTTTGATTCGACCGTTAGATCGGGATAAAATTTTTACAAGAATTTTCGGAGGTCGTTTTTGCTTGTAGTAGCTATGGAATCGCTACTTAGCGAAGAGGAGGTATGGTCGTGCCATACTAGAATTATGGCTCAAAAGAGCCATAACTTTCGATCTGGTCGTTGGTCACGCTCAAATTTTTACAGGAGTTTCCGGAGGCCGTTTTCATTGTAGTAGCTACGGAATCGCTAATCGATGAAGAGGAGGTCTAGTCGCGCCAAGTCAGAGTAATGACTCAAAAGGGCCATACCTTTTGATTTGATCGTTGGATAGCGCTCAAATGTTTACAAGCGTTTCTATATGCCATTTTTGCTTGTAGTTGCTATGGAATCGGTACTTGGTGAAGAGGTGTAGTCACGCCGGACCGGGAATAATGGTTCAAAAGTGCCATAACATTTGATCCGACCGTTGAATCGTGCTCAAATATTTACACGAGTTTTCGGAGGCCATTTTCCTTGGAGTAGCTATGGAATCGCTACTTGGTGAGAAGGAGGTTTGCTAGCGCCGGACTAGAAGGAGGAATGCATGATTTCAGGTTACTTAGAGGAAGGGGGCATTTATCTCTATTCTACCTGTCCTCATCCCTTCTCTATTTCCTTTTATACCCTAGGAAACTCTAGTCTCTATTTTACAAAATAGTTCTCCCTTAAGTAGACAGTTTACATTTAAGTACTTTAATAATTATTTTCCTAAAAAAGGAGAAATAGCCTAGCATGAAATCTTCAAGCTTTGACTTAGAGGAGCTAAATTACTGAAATAAAAACTTGGATGTCGGTTTGGATGCTTTGGGACATAATTTGAACTCGTTTCTTCACAAAACCCGTTTCTTTGGTAAAATTCATTTGTCATATTAGAAAAATCATATCTTCCTCATATGATATTTTTTTTTGCTGAAATTTGGTACATTGATAGGCATCTGAGTCAGGAATACAAAAAAAATGAGTTTGCATCAAATGGACTTTTGTTGCTCAAGATATTCAAGTTAGAATGGCCAAAGGTCAACAATGACAAATTGTAAGATTTGACTTTGAAGGCTAGTGATTGTGCATCAAAAGTATCATTAAGTCTCTTATTTTACATATGTATTTATTGTTTTTATTTGGGTTTTTTATAATAATTGATGTGCTTTTTAGTAATGAAGTTTCTTTTAATGTTTCGATAGGTTTTTGGAGCTTAAATGAATTATTTCAGAAAATTCAACGTCGGAATTCAGAACAAAGAATTGAAGAGAAATTTAGTTGAAGATTGAAGCAAATCTTGGTTCAAATAAGTGCTCTAAATTTGCCCCAAAAATCAATTCTATTCCAATTCTAGAAAAGAATATCATATGATCTATTTCAAGCCCAAACTTGCCTTATGTTGTGTGCAAACTTCAACCATCAAACACTCAAGGTTTTAATGTCAATCTTAGCCCAAATAATAGGTGCATTTGTATTCTTATTTGATGCTTAAAATCAGCCCCAAATCAGCCTCCAAATCAGCCCAAGCACAATCCATGATCTTACATGTCCACACAACACATAACATTTAATTTATTTTGGGTAATTCATTGACCCAAGAGGGCAAGCACATGGATGGAAAGCTGGAGGGGACATTGTCACATTATTTTGGGTCAAAAATAAGTAAGAGACAGCTCCTCACAAAGGAGGAAGAAAAACATGCACTAAAGTGTTCTCCAAGCTGGCCTGATTTGATTTTCCAGAACACCTTTCGGTGTTTTGCCCATAACTTTTGACTTAGATGTTGAAATGATCTATTATTTAATGCTTTGGAAATCTAACAGAATGGCCTATAAATATGTCTCTAATAGCCATCTCCAAAGGAGGCTTCTAAGAGGGTCGAATTGCTGTCCAAAGTTAGAGTCAGATTTGTGTCTGAATATTTACTGAAATTGTGTTGTGTTCTTCTTTATAGATTTCGGTTCTTTAGCTTGTAAAACTTATTATTTCAGTGTGATTCAAGTTATTTCATGTTTATTGAAGTGTTCTTATATATAATCATGGTTGGCTAATCTCCTTCTTGGATCCAAATTAAGGATGATGATGATTGAGGTGAGTTCTTTAAGATATGAATGAATCTTAATGTTTATCTTCTTATTTTCTTCATGAATGTTTTATTATTGCAAAGAAATTTTAGAAATCATTTAGGTAATGTTATAATCTTGAATTTTTATGCACAAACCTTAGTTTTGGTATAGAGATTGCTTGATTCAATGTCTTACTTAATATGAAAGTACTTGTTCATTCTTAAGCAATAATCAATCTTCATCTTTTTAAACTTCATTGTAATATCTTCCGATCTAATATCACCATCATTGATATTAGGTTAAGTTATCTTATATATGTTGAAGGAATCACCAATACATCACCATTAAAATTGATTTGGACCAAGACTTACTTTTTCTTGTCATTTAAAATCTATTTACACTTTTTCATCTTTGAAAACAAATCCATCAATCATTTTCAACCAAGTTATTGTTAATTTAATTTCTCTTGAGTTTTTTTTTGTTACCTAGCTTAATTTCCAGATCTAGCTCTCTGTGGATATGACCTCGATCTTACCGAGTTAATTGCTACATCGCACACTCGTGCACTTGCGAGTTAAAACAAGCCGAACATAAAAAGCGGTCAAGCAGCTAGGATTTCCATGCTCTTCCTTTTTTTATTTTTCTTGCCTTAGATTTCCAGAAAGGTATGGATGTCTAGTCGCGCTGGACCTGAATAACAGCTTAAAAGGGCCATAACTTTTGATCCTACTGTTGGATCGCGCTTAAATTTTTACATGAGTTTCCGGAGGCTGTTTTTCTTGGAGTAACTATGGAATCAATACTTGACCGTTTTCCTTGGAGTAGATAAGGAATTGCTAATTGGTGAAGATGAGGCGTGTACGCACCAGACCGAAATAAGGGCTTAAAAGGTCCAACATTTCATAGGAAGTATGAGGAAAACGACCTGACATGACCGTTGGATTGCGCTTAAAGTTTTTCAGGAGTTTCTAGAACCTGTTTTTCTTGGAGTTACTATGGAATCGCTACTCGTTGAAGATGAGGTTTGGTTGTGCCAGACCTGAATAACGACTTAAAAAGGCTATAACTTTTGATCCGACCATTGGATCGTGCTCAAATATTTACAAGATTTTCCGTATGTTGTTTTCCTTGTAGTACCTACGAAATCGCTATTTGGTGAAATTGAGGTACGGTCGCGCAAGACCTCAAAAACTACTTAAAAGCACCATAACTTTTGATCAGACCTTTGGATCGCGCTCAAACTTTTATAGGAGTTTCCCAAGGACGTTTTCCTTATAGTACCTTTGAAATCGCTACTCTTTGAAGCGGAGGTCTAGCCAGGCCAAACCTAAAAAACAGCTCAAAAGGGCTATAACTAATGATACGAACGTTGGATTGCGCTCAAATGTTTAGAGGTGTTTCTAGAGGCCATTTTCCTTGAAGGACCTATGGAATCTCTTCTCGTTAAAGAGGAGGTGTGGTCCCACCTCACCTAAATAACGGCTATAAAGGGCCATAACTCTTGATCCGACCGTTGGATCGTGTGACACGACCAAAGAGTTGATGTTTTCTCCCAAGTGTAGGAGTGTCGAAGTAATAAATAACTCGGCAAGACCGGGATCGAACCATGAGGAGGTTAACTATATAAACTATAAATAAAGAAATAGATAATAATAGAAAAGGAGTTGAAGAGAGCTTTGTGATGTGATATTGATATAAGGATTAAATAAGGATAAAATAATTGTCAAGGTTAGAGAATTCACTAATGGTATTTCGAACAAGTAAAGTATAAACTCTTTTTATTACTCAACTGTAAATCACACACAAAGGAGGTTCCAATCGGATTATAAATTGTTAACATGATTACATTATTTATCTTATTCGAATAATGCTAATACTTGTAAATGTTGTCGGTATTCATGATTATAACTTATGTTAACAACAAATCAAGTTCCTTTCATAGCACAGGTGTCGGTTATATCATACGATTGGGCTATGAAAGTGCCAATTATTTGTTGTACCAAGGGTTATACAACATAAATCTAGATTAACCGTTTAACAAGCAAAGTATTAAAAGTGAACAAGATAACAAATACAAAACATGTTAGTATCAAACATTAAAGTCCATGTTGAGTTTATACTATCCTTATTCTTACACCATTAGTGTAACCTTTTCACCTTGACATAATAAATTTAGCTAAACATAATGAAAGAGAGAAACATAAATAAACAAGATAAGAACATAAATAATATATAAGTTAACTAAGTAAAAAAAAGGAAATGAAAGGCATAAACAACAGATTAATGAAAACAAAACTTAAGCATTACAAAAATATAAAGAGAGAGAGCAAGAACATGATTTTGATCTGAAAACCAAGATGCCTAAATGCATGGAAAATGCCTCCTTTTATAGGCCAAAATTCAAAACTATTGATTTGATGACTAATTGTTGAGGGGGTGGCCACATCTTGACTTGGTGACAATCCTTATATTCTTGTCTGAACAAAACATCATTGCTAACGTCAGAATTTGAACAGATTGTATTCATGAAAGTTCTAGGAAAATTGTCTCAGCTTTCCAACAAAAAAAGAATCGGTGCATTTGGACTTCTAGAACTCGAGATATGGGCTGAACACTGAACAGTGTATAGGCTGCAGAACAGATTCCAACTTCTCCGTTGTTGCTAAGATTTGGACTTCCAAACAGCAGAAGAGTCTTGGAATCCTCATGGAAGTTTTAGGCCTCTGTCTTAGCTTTCTAGCCATATAAACCAAACTGAAATCCAAGATCTATAACTCCAAATATGACCCAATGACTGAACAGTGTTCCAGTTTGGACTGAACCAGCATCTCTTTTCTAAGCTTAACCCTCTTTTTTTCTTCTCAATTTCAGTAGTTAAACTCATCAATCAATCCTTTGATTTATGTGATAGACCTGCATTTAAGATGAGCATTTACCATAAATTAAAACTATCTTATATTATCAGACTTGTTATTATAAAACATGCTCTAGTTAAGGAGTTATTGATACTTCAAGTGCAAAATGATAATATAAAACCTTGATAAAAATGCACTTTTAAGTACTAATCATCGTGCTCAAATTTTTAAAAGAGTTTCCAGAGGCCATTTTCCTTTGAGTAGATATGGAATCGCTAATTGATGAAGATGAGGCGTGGGTGCGCCAGACCTGAATAACGACCGAAAATGGCCATAACTTTTGATCCGACCGTTGGATCTAGCTCAAATTTTTCTAGGAGTTTCCGGAGGCCGTTTTCCTCGTGGTACCTTTGAAATCGCTACTCGTTGATGCGGAGGTATAGTCAGGCCAAACCTAAAAAACATTTTAGAAGGGCCCTAACTTTTGATCCGACCGTTGGATCGTGTTAAAATTATTACAGGAGATTTTGGAGGCTGTTTTCCTTATAGTAACTATGAAATCGCAACTCGTTGAAGCGGAGGTCTGGTCACGCCAGACTTGAAAAATGGCTCAAAAGAGCCATAATTAATGATACGAACGTTGGATTGCGCTAAAATTTTTAGAGTTTTTGGAGGCCGTTTTCCTTGCAGGACCTATGGAATCCCTTCTCGTTGAAGAGGAGGTGTGGTCCTGTAACACATGAATAACGGTTATAAATGGCAATAACTCTTGATCTGACCGTTGGATCATGTTCAAATTTTTACGGGAGTTTCCGAAGGCGATTTTCCTGGGAGTAGATGTGGAATCACTAATTGATGAAGATGAGGCGAAGACGCGCCAAACTTAAATAATGACTGAAAATGACTATAACTCTTGATCCAACCGTTGGATCTAGCTCAAATTTTTATAGGAGTTTCTGGAGGTCGTTTTCCTTGGAGTAGATATGGAATCGCTAATTGTTGAAGATGAAGCATGGACGCACCAGACCAGAATAACAACTCAAAAGGACTATAACTTTTGATCCGACCTTTAGATCGCACTTAAATTTTTACAAAAGTTTCTGAAGGCCGTTTTCCTTGCAGTACCTTTGAAATTGCTACTCGTTGATGCGGAGGTTTAGTCAGGCCAAACCTGAAAAATGGCTAAAATGGGAACTAACATTTGATCCGACCATTGGATCGTGCTAAAATTATTACAGGAGTTTCCGGAGGTTGTTTTCTTTGTAGTAACTATGAAATCACTAGTTTTCCTTATAGTAACTATGAAATCGCTAGACCTGTAAAACAGCTCATAAGGGCCATAACTTTTGATCCGACCGTTGGATCGCGCTCAAAGTTTTACAAGAGTTTCCAGAGCCTGTTTTTCTTGGAGTTGCTATGGAATCGCTACTCATTGAAGAGGAGGTCTGGTCGCATCAGACCTAAATAATGATTGAAAATGGCCATAACTTTCGATCCGACTGTTGGATCATGCTCAAAGTTTTACAGGATTTTTCATATGCTTTTTTCCTTATATTAACTACGAAACCGCTACTTGGTGAAATTGAGGTATGGTCGCGCAAGACCTCAGAAACAACTCAAAAGGGAAATAACTTTTGATCAGACCGTTGGATCGTGCTCAAATTTTTACTGGAGTTTCTAGAGGCCATTTTACTTATAGTACCTTTGAAATCGCTACCCGTTGATGCGGAGGTCTAGTCAGGCCAAACCTAAAAAACAACTGAAAATGGCCCTAACTTTTGATCCGATTATTGGATCGTGCTATGGAATCGCTACTTGGTGAAGGGGAGGTGTGGTCGCGCCAGACTGGAATAAGGGCTCAAAAGAGTCAAAACTTTTGACACGACCACTGGATCGCGTTCAAATTTTTACGAGTTTCCAGAGCCTATTTTTCTTGGAGTTACTATGGAATCGCTACTCGTTGAAGAGGAGGTCTGGTCGCGCCAAACTTTAATAACAACTGAAAATGGCCATAACTTTTTATCGGACCGTTGGATCGTGCTAAAGTTTTGCAGGATTTTCCATAGGCTGTTTTCCTTGTAGTACCTACAAAATTGCTACTTGGTGAAATTGAGGTATGGTCGCGCACGACCTAAAAAACAGCTCAGAAGGGCCATAACTTTTGATCAGATCATTGGATCGCGCGAAATATTTACAGGAGTTTCTGGAGTACCTTTGAAATTGCTACTCATTGATGCGGATGTCTAGTTAGGCCAAACCTAAAAAACGGATGAAAAGGGCCCTAACTTTTGATCCAACCGTTGGATCGTGCTAAAATTATCACAGGAGTTTTCGAAGGTTGTTTTGCTTGTAGTAACAATGAAATCGCTACTCGTTGAAGCAAAGGTCTGGTCACGCCAGACCTGAAAAATGGCTCAAAAGGGCCATAACTAATGATACGAACGTTGGATCATGCTCAAATTTTGACATGAGTTTCCCGAGGCTGTTTTCCTTGGAGTAGCTATGGAATTGCTACTTGGTGAAGATGAGGTGTGGTCGCGCAAGACCTGAATAACGACTTAAAAGGGCAATAATGTTTGATTAGACCAGTGGATTGGGCTTAAAATTTTATAGGAGTTTCTGGAGGCCATTATCGTTGTAGTTCCTATGGAATTGCTAGTCGTTGAATAGGAGGTCTGGTCGCGCCAGACCTAAATACTGGCTGAAAAGGGCCATAACTTTTGATCTAACCGTTGGATCGTGCTAAAATTGTTATAGGAGTTTTCGAAGGCTGTTTTCCTTGTAATACCTATGAAATCACTTCTCGTTGAAGTGGAGGTCTGGTCATGTCAGACCTAAAAAATGGCTCAAAAGGCCATAACTTTTGATCTGAATGTTGGATCGCAGTCAAATTTTTAGAGGAGTTAATGGAGGTCATTTTCCTTGGAGGACCTACAGAACCCCTACTCGTTGAAGAGGAGGTTTGGTCCCGCCACACTCGAAAAACGGCTCAAAAGGGCTACAACTCATAATCTGACCGTTAACCATGCTCAAATTTTTACAGGAGTTTCCGGAGGTCGTTTTCCTTGGAATAGATATGCAATCGCTACTTGGTGAAGATGAGGAGTCGACATACCAGAACATAATAACGGTAAAAAACGGCCATAACTCTTGATCCGACCGTTGGATCGTGCTCAAATTTTTACAGGAGTTTCCGGAGTCCATTTTCCTTGGAGTACCTACGGAATCTCTTCTCGTTAAAGAGGAGGTGTGGTCCTGCAACATATGAATAACAGCTATAAAGGGTCATAACTCTTGATCCGACCGTTGGATCTTGCTCAAATTTTTACAGGAGTTTCCGGAGGCCGTTTTCCTTGGAGTAGATATGGAATCGCTATTTGGTGAAGATGAGGCGTGGACGCGCCAGACCAGAATAATGACTCAAAGGGGCCATAACTTTTGATCCAACCTTTGCATCGCACTCAAATGTTTACAGGAGTTTCCGGAGGCCGTTTTCCTTATAGTACCTTTGAAATTGCTACTCGTTGATGCGGAGGTCTAGTCAGGCCAAACCTGAAAAACGGTTGAAAAGGGCCCTAACTTTTGATCCGACCGTTGGATCGTGTTAAAATTATCACAGGAGTCTCCGGAACTGTTTTCCTTGTAGTAACTATGAAATCGCTACTCGTTGAAGCGGAGGTCTGATCACGCTAGACCTCTAAAATGACTAATAAGGGCAATAACTAATGATATGAATGTTGGATGATGCTCAGATTTTTAGAGGAGTTTCCGGAGGCCATTTTCCATATAATACCTATGGAATCGCGCAAGCCCTAAATAACAACAAAAAAGGCCATAACTTTTGATCCGACCGTTGGATCATGCTCAAATGTTTACAGGAGTTTCCGAAGGCCGTTGTCCTTGGAGTAGATATGGAATCGCTACTTGGTGAAGATGAGGCGTGGACGCGCCACACCAGAATAACAACTCAAATAGTCATAACTTTTGATCCGCTCGTTGGATCGCACTCAAATTTTTACATGAGTTTCTAGCGGCCGTTCTCTTTGTAGTACCATTGGAATCGCTACTCGTTAAAGCGGAGGTCTGGTCGCGCTAGACCTGAAAAACGGCTCAAAAGGGCCATAACTTTTGATCCGACCGTTGGATCGCGCTCAAAATTTTACAAGAGTTTCCGGAGCGTGTTTTTCTTGGAGTTGCTATGGAATTGCTACTTGTTGAAGAGGAGGTATGGTCGCGCCAGACCTGAATAACGACTCAAAGGGGTCGTAACCTTTGATCCGAGCGTTGTATCGCGCTCAAAGTTTTACAGGAGTTTTCGGAGGCCGTTATCCTTGTAGTACCTATGGAATCGCTACTCCTTGAAGAGGAGGTTTGGTCGCGCCAGTCCTGAATACCTGCTGAAAAAAGCCATTACTTTTGATCCGACCGTTGCATCGCGCTCAAAGTTGTAGAGGAGTTTCTGAATGCCGTTTTACTTGGAAAACCTATGGAATCCCTACACGTTGTAGAGGAGGTGTGGCGGAACGGCTTAAAGAGGCCATAACTTTTGATTCGACCATTGCATCGCGCTCAAATTTTTACATGATTTTTCGAAGGCCGTTATCCTTGTAGTACCTATTGAGTCGCTACTCATTGAAGAGGAGGTCTGGTCACGCTAGTCCGGAATACCTGCTTAAAAAGGTTATAACTTTTGATCCGACTGTTGCATCGCGCTCAAAGTTCTAGAGGACTTTCTAAATGCCGTTTTCCTTCGAGGACCTATGGAATCCCTACACCTTATAGAGGAGGTGTGGTCCCGCCACACCTGAGTAACGGCTCAAAGGGGTCGTAATGTTTGATCCGACTGTTGCATCGCGCTCAAAGTTGTAGAGGAGTTTCTGAATGCCGTTTTCCTTGTAGGATCTATGGAATACCTACACCTTGTAGAGGAGGTGTGGTCCCGCCACACCTGAATAACGGCTCAAAGGGGCCGTAACGTTTGATCCGACCGTTGGATCGCGCTTAAATTTTTACAGGAGTTTCTGGAGGTCGTTATCCTTGTAGTTCATTGAACATGAGGTGTGGACGCGCCAAACCGGAATGATGGCTCAAAAGGGCCATAACTTTTGATCTGACTGTTGGATGGCGCTCAAAGTTTTATAGGAGTTTCCGAAGGCCGTTTTCCTTGGAAGACTTATGGAATCCCCACTTGTTGTAGAGGAGGTGTGGTCCCGCCACACCTTCATTATGACTCAAAGGGGCCATAACTTTTGAGTTGATTGTTGGATCGCGCTCAAATTTTTTCTAGAGTTTCTGAAGGCCGTTATCCTTATTGTACCTTTGGAATCGCTACTCGTTGAAGAGGAGGTGTGGTACCGCCACACCTGAATAACAGCTAAAAGGGGCCGTAACTTTTGATCCGACCATTGGATCGCGCTCAAAGTTTTAGAGGAGTTTCCGGAGGCCGTTTTCTTTGGAGGACTTATGGAATCCCCACTTGTTGTAGAGGAGGTGTGGTCTCGCCACACCTGAATAACGGCTCAAAGGGCCGTAACTTTTGATCCAAGAGTTGGATTGCGCTGAAATATTTACAGGAGTTTTTGGAGGCCGTTATCCTTGTAGTACCTATGGAATCGCTACTCGTTTAAGAGGAGGTGTGGTCCCACCACACCCGAATAACGGCTTAAAGGAGCTGTAACTTTTGATCCGACTGTTAGATCGCGCTTAAATTTTTACAGGAGTTTCTAGAGGCCATTTTCCTTGTAGTACCTATGGAATCACTACTTGTTGAAGAGGAGGGGTGGTCCCGCCACACCTGAATAACATCTCAAAGGGGTTGTAACTTTTGCTCCGACCATTGGATCGTGCTCAAATTTTATAGAAGTTTCCGGACGCTGTTTTCCTTAGGGGTAGTTATGGATTCGCTACTTGGTGAAGATGAGGCGTGTATGCGCCAAACCGAAATATCAACTCAAAAGGGTCATAACTTTTGATCCAACTGCTGGATCGCACTCAAAGTTTTAGAGGGGTTTCTGGAGGCCGTTTTTTACACGATCAAAGATTTGATGTCTTCTCCCAAGTGTAGGAGTGTCAAAGTAATAAATAACCCGGCAAGACCGGGGTCGAACTATAGGGAGGTGAGCTATATAAAATTATAAACAATAAATGAAAAGGAGTTGAAGAGAACTTTTAAGATGTGATATTGATGTAAGGATTAAACAAGGATAAAATAATTGTCAAGGTTAGAGGATCCCGATAGTCTTCATGAAAGTTCTAGGAAATTGTCTCAGCTTTCCAAAAAAACAAGAATCAGCGCATTTGGACTTTTAGAACTTGAGATGTGGGTTGAACACTGAATAGTGTCTGGGCTGGAGGACAGATTCAGACTTCTCCATTGTTGCTACCATTTGAACTCGAAAATGGCACTTTTAAATCTTGGACTCTTCATGAAAGTTTTAGGCCTATGTCTTAGCTTTCCATACATATAAACCAGACCTAAATCCAAGTTCTACAGCTCCACTTATGATCCAATAACCGAATGATGTTCCAGTTTGGACTAAACCAACATCTCTTTTCTAAGCTTAGCCCTCTCTTTGTCTTCTCAATTTCAGTAGTTAAACTCATTAATCAATCCTTTGATTTATGTGATAGACCTGCATTTAAGATAAACATTTACAAGGTATCTTATATTATTAGACATGTTATTATAAAATATGCTCTGGTTAAGGAGTTATTGATACGTCAAGTGCAAAATGATGATATAAAACATTGATAAAAATGCACTTTTAAGTACTAATAATACTCCCCAACCAGCTTATTACTAGTCCCTAGTAATCAACGCGTTAAAATAGAAAAACAATTTGCAAGTTCCACAAAGCAAGGCATTCATCATTCAACTTCCATTAATCTATCCAAATAAACAAACTCTCATTAAATTTATATATTCGCTTCATACTTGTTGAAACAAGATATTAATAAACCTTTTTTTTATGTTCTCAATGTATGAAAACATAGATGATGAGACTTTTATTGGAAGAAAACAATATTTTGTTCTAATGTTTTTCTAAGGTTAACTTCCTTGGGTTGAGATTATTATCTTTCTTTTTTTAAAAAAAATATATATACATATAACTTAAAACACAATGCATATTTAACCCATGTAACGAGCTTTCAGCTAATGACTCCAAGACCAGTTGGTCTTTGGGCATTAGGTGTTGAGACACCCCTACGAGCTTAGTAACTCGGGTTGCAAATATTGATACATAGATAGTGCAATGTTTGATTCCCTTAAGCTTTTCTCCTTAACCCATGTAATAACCACTGAGCCAATAGCTCCCAAGTCAGTTGACTTTAGGGTATTAGGTGTTAAAACACCCCTTCGGGCTTAATTGCTTAGGTTTGGGAGGCTACGAAACCAAACTTATCTATGTTTTTATTATCATCAATATTATCAATTTGTTTTTTTTTTTTGCAAATTATATACTATCCTTTTTCCTTAGTTATTACCTTTAACAAAAGAACATAAATAATGTAATAATCCAATGTGCAATCCACAATCATATGTTAAAGTGTGTGTGTGAAAATGAAGGTTTAAGAATACTTGTTAAATGAGTATATGAGCGAGAATCAAGTGATAACAATGCGAGAGTTTGTAAATCTGAATATTTCAAGAAGTATTCTGATAGACCTTGATAAGAATATTTACTATGATGCGTCTCAAGAGTCAATAAAATTCCTCCATACTCTGCCATCCTAATAACAGTTTTGTCAAATGGTTTTAATAATAGCAAAAAGAAATAGTTAGTAAGTTAGTTTTTTTTTATGTCAACTGCCCTCTCCCCCTAACCAAAACGAGACATTGTCCTCAATGTTCTAAGGTAGAAAGATAGAGTATAGAAGATATCACTTGAAACAACAAACACTGACAAACCTGAAACACACTTAAACAAATATAAGAAATAACAAAACAAAATAATATGCTATTAATAAAACCAAAAGACACAAGGTTTCACAAACAAAGGCTCAAATCCAATCTAAGCTTTTTATGGCTTTCCATAGTTGACCAATTTATGCGACTCATGGAGGGATCAATTACAGGGATGAAAGACTGTAGTTGATCAAGCAGTTGTTCGGCAAAGAGCAAGCAGAGATTATGATTTGTCATGCCGAAGATGTTAAAATTTCTGTTCCACCGCTTGATCAAGAAAAGACAACAAATTATCATAAAAACCATTAACATTTAACAAACATATAGGTTTATTGTGAATGTGCAGTTTGGCCCAAGAGGAAATATGAAAGATCTCTTCCAATTTACCCAGACCACCTGGTACCCAGACCACCTGGTAAGGCAATGAAGGCGTCATTATGGTTAAACATTGCATTCATTCGATCAGACATTGTGGAGACTTGTAGTTCCTCTCCAATTGTTTTTCCAATGATATCCCTTTTTGCTAAAGCTTTGGGGACGACCCCCAAAACTTGACTGCCTCTTAAAAATGCAGCTATTGACACACCCCCCATTAACCCAAGGCTGCCTCCCCCATACACTAAATGAATCTTTCTCTCAGCTAGCACCTAACCAAGATGATTTGCTGATTCTAAAAACTCCTTTTCTTTCTCAGGAATGGATCCACCAAAAACACAAATATTTATTATTTGATGACTTGAGGAACTTGCCATTTCTACACACTTCTATGTCTGTTGAATGTATGGGTTGAGTAGAAATGAAGGGAAGGAAGAGAAGCTTTTATAGATGAGAAATTGAAAATGCAATCATACCACCTATATGTAGGCCAGCTGGAGTCTCCTCTCTCTCTTTATTCATTTATTTATTTATTTTTTATTTTTTTTAACATGTGTATGTACAAGTAGTTGTGATTGTGGCTCATATCTTCCCTTGGTTTTACATCCAAGAACGACTTAAACGCCCTCTATGGGTCGGGGATAAGCTTCCCATCCAGTTTTCTTAAAACCTGACAAATAAGGTCTTTTTTAGTCAGGTTCCCAAGACTAAATCGATCATGTTCTTTATGAAAATAAAGCCATAAATCATGAATTGCACGATGCACATCTCCACTAGGATGCGTCTCAAGAGTTAATAGAAGATTATCTAAAGACTCCTTACTCAGTCCATCCTTAATGAATTGTATTTTATCTTCACGGTTTATAGATACCATACCTAAAGAATGACATTGTGCATTACAAGTCCATCTGGCGCATTGGTGACAGACTTTCAGTCGTTCGGCACGACGTTTCTTTGCAAAAGTGCTTTTACCTATCTCAGGCATGTATGAAATAAAAAAATTTGGAAGACTCACCTGATAATCAGACCTTTACTTCAATCATCCAATGAATATCTTCAGGAATTCCATGGTTCATTAACAACCTTAATCTTTCACACCTAGCATGGTAAATTTTTGCAAAGCGGGAAAATACTTTTTCAATTTTTCAAGAGTAGTGTCCATTTTCAAATGTGAATTAGAGAAAAGATGCAAAGAAAGGAGAAAGAGCAAAGAATTGCACAGATATATACACAAATATCAATTATCATGGGAAACTGAAAGAACTGACTTAAGAGTCACGGAGTACCGTTATCTGCCATTTGAGTGTTTGACCGGGGTTAGAGAAAGACTAACAAAACAAGAGTCACACCAAAAAGAAACACAAAAACAATGTGAGAAAAACAAAATAATCAACCTTTATATACAGGATCATTCAAACCAATGGATTCATTTTCACTGTCATAACCCAATTCTGGGTTATTCCCCAAAATTCACTTTTTTCCAAAATAAAAATAAAAAAAATAAAATAAAGGCTGGCAACGTGGAGAAAGGAAGCCGGGAAATCAATCTGCAATTTTGGAGGAAATTCAAGGCCTAATTGTACCCCATTATGCCCAAAAATGGAGAAACAAATGCAAATTCAAGGTCAAATTAAATGTTTGTTGGACGAATTTGCATAAACATTAAGTTCAAAGACATAATTAAATTTTTAATAGGCCAATTTGATTTAATCATGGGTCAAATTGAATTTTAATTATGTTTAAGAATTAATTTGGGTCCAATTGAAGGATTTAATTAAGTGCAAGGACTTAATTATACTTTAAATGGGTCAAATTAATTTTATTTGGGGCTTAATTGGTGAAAAATTAAGTTTTGGAGCCTAATTTGGGCTTAATTGAGAATATTGGAATTTTAAGAGACCAAATTTAATATTTACCAAGTTAATTGATTGAAATCAAGGGCAAAATTATAAGAAATTTGAAGTTTTTGGGTCAATTAGGGGCTAAATTGAAGAAATTGACAGCCAAAGATGTTTTTGTAAAAGGCGCCAAACTATAGGGGTGAAATTGACAAAAATCAGGGGTTAAATTAAAGAAATTGAAAGTTTAATGGTCAATTAGGGGTTCAATTGAACAAATCCAAAACCAAGGACCATATCGCAATAGGCGCGTAACTTCGGGGTTCCAATTGAAGTTCATCAGGGGCTTAATTTCATTAAATCAAACATTTAGGGTCAATTAGGGGTTCAATTGAAAGCAATTGAAAGAGGACTAGACGACGCGTCGTCTGGTCACTGTTCATTGTCTTCCCCGTTTTACTCGAAAGAAATAGTGTGGGAGTGTTATTTGTAGGTGCATTTAATGCTTGATTTCTCCTTCAAATCGAACAAAACATGCACAAAAAGGATCCCCCTTTTGTTTCTCTACAACCCCATGTGAACGTTTCAGGATGAATGACAGCACGACAACACCGGCGACGACGTAAAGATGTCAACTCAGGCAGCCTTTTCCTGTAGATTTGACAACTCAGGGAGGCTACTTTGAACCAACGGTTGGGATCTTTCCCAACCAAATCAAGGGCTGAAATTTTACCCCGGTGTAGATGATATTACCCTCTTCCACCGCCTATAAATAGAGGCTCCGTTGATGACCTGAAGGAGGAGAAAACCGGGTCCACAAATCGCAAAAACCCAGCCTTCCCCCTGTTACCATTTTCCTTCTTTCCCTGTCAACCTTCTGCGGCTCTCTCCACCTCTTCCACAGCTGCCTTCTTCGGCAAGAATACCAACAAACCCAGCCTATACACCACCACGAACACCAGCTCCACCATAGGAAGCCAACCGCCCACTAAGCAGCCACCGCGACTCTCTCCCTCTTCTCCTTCCAGCATTTCTCTCTCCTCTGCAACTTTTTTCTTCTTCCTCCCACAACCGACTCCGGTCACCATCACCTCAGTCGACGCCTCCTGAGCCACCGACCGAACCACCTCATCGCGTCTGAGACCCCCACGCCAGGCAACTTCCTCCTCCATGCTTTGCCTATTTCTTCTTTCTTCCTCATCGTGGCTGCTGCATGCAGAATTCATTTCTGCATGCAGCAGCTAATTAATTAGCCCCTCGTTTGGGTCGGGCTAGTTATGGCCCAGCCCAAGTGGCTGGGTCTGGCCCGGCCCCCATTTGTTTTTTTTTTTGAAAAAAAATCCAAAAAAATTCAAAAATCATTTAAAAAAAATTGTGATTTTTCTCGCATATTTTTCTACCAATTTTGCATAATATCAGGTTGTATATTTACATTGTAAAATACAAATCCAGTATTAAAATACCTGGTTTTCTCCGAGATATTTCAAAAAAAAATTCAAAACGTTTTCAAAAAAAACAAATTTGTTGCATACGGTCAAATCCTAAAATTTTTCCATGCATAATTTTTCATAAAAAAACAAAAATTGCATCTTTTTCATGTTTAAAAAATCCAAAAATAGATATCGTAACCAGTTTATGATTATCCATTAGGATTTGGCCAACATGTCAAAAATCTGTTTCCAATCCTTTTTTTAGGATCCAGATGTAGACTTTAATATTTGTGGGGTGTAAAATTACACGATAAAGTACACCCTCGGGTATTAAAGATACAAGGTGTAAAAATACGATGCTAAAATTCAGACTTTAGAACGGTTAGAATTTAACCCAATCAAGTAGAGACTCTCTCATGAAGAAATCTGCCTTGGACCTTAGAAAAGACCAACAAATAGAAACCCAACTTAGAAAAAACAATCAAACAACAATGCAGCTTACCTTAGGTAGGGTGCACTAGGGGTGATGCATTTTCCTCTTGCACAACCAGTCCCTTACTTAAACTTGGGGACCACCTTGTCTGGTCGGGCTAAACTTTGCTTGTTTGATTGTTTGCCTTTTTGTTGGTTTTTAATTTTATCTCGCATTTTTACTGCTTTAGCATGCATTTTAATCTTGCAGAGTAAACCAATTCTAGGTTAGGTGGGGAGTAGCGGTCTGCCTCATGACTTTCAGTCAGGGTTCAGATTCGTGAAACATCCAGCTATGAGCTGAGTGTTTAGGTAATGGCGGTCACACTGTGCCCCAACCATTTCTTGTAAACCCTTATACTGCCTTCACGCAAGGTGGTCACTAGGCAGTTCATAGACCTTTTCGAGACCAGGTAGAAAGCCTACCTGTCATATAATGACCTAGAACATTCCTTTAGAGCATGAACTCCCTTGATATTCATTGTGCATGGGTTTTTGCCATTCATAACCAATGTGCATGTACATGCATTTGCATCCACACACAAACATCCATCCATTGTAAATAACATACATGTCCCTAAAGAGTCTACAACACCCGACTCTGAGCAAGAAACATGGAAGATGAAGAGCGTGCTCACCGTGATGCCCATTTTCAAGAAGAGTTAGAGTCTCTAAAAGCAAATGTGGCTCGCCTCACTAGCTTACTCGAGCAAACACTTAGAAATGCCATTGGTGAAGGTCCTTCTAACCAGCCAGCTATTTTTGTTTAGCCTTTGGCAACAGCTCAACCCGAAGAAACAATGAGTGAACATGGTCAAGAACCTCCATACAATCCAGCATTTGTGCACTCAATGCCACCGCACTAGCCCCCGCAATCATAGATGCATTTGCCAATGAGTCCCATAAGACCAAGTCATCTGATGACATTGATAAGATGGCAGTGCTAGAAGCCCGAATTAGAGCCATTGAAGGGGTAGACTTGTACGATCCAGTACGGGCAACAAAAATGTGTTTGGTCCCAAATGTGGTTGTCCCGAAGAAGTTTCGTGTTCTTGAATTCATCAAATATACTGGAACACAATGCCCCATGACTCATCTCAAATCTTACTGCAATAAGATGGCCAAGTAGTACATGATGAAAAACTACTAATACACTTTTTCCAGGATAGCTTAAGTGGGGCGGCATTAAGCTGGTACATAAGATTGGACAACACCAAAATCCGCAAATGGAAAGACTTGGTGGATGCTTTTGTGAAGCAATACAATTATAATATGGACATCACTCTTGACAGAACCAGCTTGTCCAATCTCAAAAAAAGGGATAAAGAAAGCATAAGGAAATATGCTCAAAGATGGAGAGATCTAGCTGCTCAGGTACATCCCCCACTTTTAGACAAAGAGATGGTCACTCTATTTGCCAACACGCTCAAGGACCCATACTACAAGCATGTGATGGGTAGTTCGGCCCAACAATTTACTGACGTTGTGGTAGTAGCTGAGCGCATAGAGTAAGGAGTAAAGAGTGGTAGAATCTCTTCACCTATGGAAAAAAGGGGCTTCGAAGGTAAAAGGAAAAAGGTTGACCATGTTGAGGGTAGCTATAGGGGTAGGAAGAACCCATTCCAAAAATACCACATCCTCTCCACCCCAAAATTCCAACATCAATCTCAACCCTACATTCTCCACTAGAAAACCCGAGCCTCAAACCAAACACCAAAGAGTCTAAGAACAGCTACCTCCATTACCGCTGCCATTAAATGAGATGTACCAAAAGCTACTGAGCATTGGGCATGTAGCTTTCGAACCTCTCACGCCTCTACGACCACCTTACCCTAATTGGTATAAGTCAGATCTCACTTGTGAGTACCATGCTGGCGCTGTGGGACACAACATTCATACTTGCAGTGCCTTCAAAATGAGGCTCATGCATTTGATCAAAGCTGGGTGGATAACATTCGAAGGAACTCCAAATGTGAGTTTGAACCCTCTACCCAATCATGCTTCAGGTACTGGATCGGTGAATGCACTGGAAACCTCAAAGCACCGATGGCAAGAGCAAGGTGTGAAGAACATAGTGTGCACTCTCGAGGATAGAGGACAAAGTTCTTGTATAGAATGGGAAGATGGAGCCTACCTAATTATTTCCTTTTGTTTGATCATGTCTATTTCAACCTGTTTTAGTCTTGTTGGCAATTTAGCTCATAATGCCACAAGACTCTCTGTCAAATGAGTCTTTCTTGTTAAAAAGATCATATGTTCATAATGTGCCTTCATTTTTGTTGTTTCATGCAAATAACATATTGAGCACACCTTTTACTCACAAAACCACTGCACCAACAATTCTTTGGTGTTTTCCCTTTTTTTTTCTCTATAAAAAAAAGCATGACCCCATGTTTTCACAAGGATTTTTGGGAAATCAAAGTTTTAATACAAAACAAAAAATCAAATTGGTGTTTGTTCTAATAAACAAGTTCTGAAAACTCAAGTGATATCATAACACCTTAAAAACCTGAAGGACAACTCGAACACCATGAGATAACTTCAAAGCTAAGTTTTGACTACATGAATAATGAGAAACCATTTTGCATATTCGCATATGAGAAAGCAAAGCTTGTCGATTCTAACTGCATGCATTTGAAATGAAGAAAGGCCATCTTTGATCATCCTTTCACAATGCTAAAAATCCCTTGTAGTCCCCCTTTTGAGCCTAATATCTTTTTCTTGAAAAAATAACATTGGCTAGGATCACTCCCTACACTGGGGGGCAAGTGCAAAAAAAATCCTTAATGCCTAAAAGTGCCCAAACAACCCTTGGGGGCATGAAAAAGTCCTCAACGATTAAAGTTACAAAACAACACTGAGGGGGCATGAAAGAAAATCCTCAATGATCAAAAGTGCCCAAACAAAGCTGGGGGGCATGAAAGAGTTCCAAAACAATTTGAGCATGCCACAAAAATCACTAATATAATGATGCTCAAAACCAAAAGAAGAAAAAGCCCAACATTGGGGGCACCGTGGACCATTTTGCAAATCAATTCTAAGGTCTAGAAATTCATGGACCAAAAAAGAGTTTAGGATATAAGCACTAGTGATCCTTAGTCTTAAAGTTCCTTAAACACCTTTTGAGCCTATAAATCCTTTTTCTAGCAAAGAGCCAAAGCCTACGTTACGTGCCCAATCAAGCCCTTTCTGATCAAAGGCAGGCAATCTAGACGGTAGACTTTACTTCCCCATGTGAAACAAGTCATTATTCATGCAAGCAAAATGAATGCTTTGACAACTAGTTCTTTGAAACCCTCAAATTGAAGCTTGAAGCGCTTTGACCAACAAAACATCACTTCACATTTTCACCTAAAGCAAAACAAAATTTTTCAACACTAATGCAAACCTATCCATGAGAATCGCTTGAATTCTTCAGAACAAGTTTGTTTTGAACAAACATCAAAATGATTTTTCGGAATAGCTTTGAATTTCCAAAAATTCTTCATTAAAACAACTCCTTGTAAATAGCCAGATCTTATTCCACATAGCCTCATCCCCAAGGAAAACCCAAATTGAACACTTGGAGACATGATCAAATTGGGGGGCAATCCACCAAAACACATAAGGCTGACTCCATGATTCCCCTTATAAGAAAACAGAAAATGTTGGGCGAAGCTGACAACCCTTCAGATAAAGGTTTGTGGACAAAGTATGTTGATGACATACCCCTCCTAGAGGTCAAGATCACAAGATATGACTCGAGTAAGCAAGAGTGGAAAGAGCCATCAAAGCTTACTGTTAGAGATTTAAACTTTTGAGAAATGGAAAACTCCATGAAGAAAAGGGGACTTATATTTCTCAGGTAAGTATACATGAATATTGATCATGATGCATTATTTTCATCCTTGACATATCAGTGTCTTACCATCACCTCTTTTTGAGTGTGCCTTTGAGCCCTCAACCATCTTAGGTTTTGTGCTTTATAGCCTACCTTTGAGTGTGCGTTAGAGCCAACCACCATCTCAGCTAGTGCGCCTTTAGGCCATATCATACCTCTTTTCGAGTGTGCCTTCGAGCCCTCACCTCTTGGGTAGTGCATTTTCTAACCCTACCTCATTTTGAGTGCCCCTTAGAGCCCTTGACCACTTTGGATATTGTGTTTTCTAACCATACCTCCTTTTGAGTGTGCCTTTGAGTCGTCACCTCTTGGGTTGTGTGTTTTCTAACCCTACCTCCTTTTTAGTGCAGCTTAGAGCCCTCAACCACCTTAGGTAGTGCGTTTTCTAACCTTACCTCTTTTTGAGTGCGCCTTTGAGCCCTCACCTCTTGAGTAGTGTGTTTTCTAACCATACCTCTTTTCGAGTGCGCCTTTGAGCCCTCACCCCTTGGGTAGTGCGTTTTCTAACCCTGCCTCTTTTCGAGTATGCCTCTAAACCCTCACCCTTTGGGTAGTGCATTTTCTAACCTTGCCTCCTTTCGAGTGTGCCTTTGAGCCCTCATCTCTTGTGTAGTGCATTTTCTAACCCTACCTCCTTTCGAGTGCGCTTTTCAGCCCTTGTTCCCCTTCGAGTCCTATCTCTTTTCGAACGCTCCTTTGAGCTCCCGTCTCTTGAATAGTGCGCCTTCGAGCCTTATCATGTCGTTCCTTCAAGACATTTCATTTTTTTTCATATGGGTAGGTCACATAATCAAAGCTCTTTGAAAACTCTTTTCATCTTTCATTTGGGTCGGTTGCCCATTACAATGAAACCATTATGAGAAATCTTCGCATTTCTCACCACATTTTCATCTTCCATTTGGGCCGGTTGCCCATTACAATGAAACCATTTTGACAAATCCTTGCAATTCTCACCACCTTTAAAATCTCCCATTTGGGCCGGTTGCCCATTACAATGAAACCATTTTGAGAAATCCTTCCAATTCTCACCACCTTCAAAATCTTCCATTTGGGCCGGTTGCCTATTACAATAAAACCATTTTGAGAATTCATCGCATTTCTCACCACCCCCAAATATGTCACACCTGGGCAGGTCGCCCATTATAACAAGACCACTTTGAAAAATCTTCGTATTTTTCACCAATTTGAAAAATCTATGCATTTTTCACTTCTTTAAAAACTTCTTTCATTTTTCACCTGGGCAAGTTGCCTATTACAACAAGACCACTTTGAAAAATCTTTGTATTTTTCACTTCTTTGAAAAATCTTCATGTTTTTCACCTGGGCACGTCGCCCATTACAACAAGACCACTTTGAAAAATCTCTCTATTTATCACCATTTCAAAAATATCTCCGAAAAATCTTTGCGGGTAGGTCACCCATTACAATAAGACCACCTAAAAAAAACTTTTTTTCATTTTTTCTCTAGGTAGGTCACCCATGACAATTCAACCACTTCAAAATCTCTGAATTTTCAAAAGAAAAATCTTCTAGTTTTTACTCAGAGTGTGCTTTCTAGCCCTCAAAAGGATTCATCATTTCTCAATATGATGAGTCAATCATCTCTCATTCTTCTTTTTCTTCTTTACAACGCTTACTATCTAAAGTCTCTTACGAGACTTTCTATCGTAAGCATTGTAAAGAGGGGGTAATTGTCATAACCCAATCTCGGGTTATTCCCTAAAATTCACTTTTTTTCAAAATAAAAATCAAAAAAATAAAATAAAGGCTGGCAACGTGGAGAAAGCAAGCCGGAAAATCAAGCTGCAATTTTGGAGGAAATTCAAGGCCTAATTGTACCCCATTATGCCAAAAAATGGAGAAACAAATGCAAATTCAAGATCAAATTAAATGTTTATTAGACGAATTTTTATAAAAATTAAGTTTAAGGACATAATTAAATTTTTAATAGGCCAATTTGATTTAATCATGGGCCAAATTGAATTTTAATTATGTTTAAGAATTAATTTGGGTCCAATTGAAGGATTTAATTAAGTGCAAGGACTTAATTATACTTTAAATGTGTCAAATTAATTTTATTTCGGGCTTAATTGGTGAAAAATTAAGTTTTGGAGCCTAATTTGGGCTTAATTGAGAATATTGGAATTTTAAGAGATCAAATTTAATTTTTACCAAGTTAATTGATTGAAATCAGGGGCAAATTGTAAGAAATTTGAAGTTTTTGGGTCAATTAGGGGCTAAATTGAAGAAATTAACAACCAATGACGTTTCTGTAAAAGGCGCCAAACTATAGGGGTGAAATTGACAAAATCAGGGGTTAAATTGAAGAAATTGAAAGTTTAATGGTCAATTAGGGGTTCAATTGAACAAATCCGAAACCAAGGACCGTCTCACAATAGGCGCGTAACTTTGGGGTTCCAATTGAAGTTCATCAGGGGCTTAATTGCATTAAATCAAACGTTTATGGTCAATTAGGGATTCAATTGAAAGCAATTGAAAGCTGGAGGATTACATTGAAAATCAGTAAAAATCCCTAATTCAACCTAAAATGGTGCCATTTTGAGTATATATATATAAAAAAAAGGACCAGACGACGCATCTTCTGGTCACTGTTCATTGTCTTCCCCGTTTTACCCGAAAGAAATAGCATGGGAGCATTATTTGTAGGTGCATTTAATGCTTGATTTCTCCTTCAAATCGAACAAAACATGCACGAAAAGGATCCCCCTGCAGTTTCTCTACAACCCCATGTGAACGTTTCAGGATGAATGACAACACGACAACACTGGCGACGGCGTAAAATGTCAACTCAGGCAACCTTTTCCTGTAGATTTGACAACTCAGGGAGGCTACTTTGAACCAACAGTTGGGATCTTTCCCAACCAAATCAAGGGCTGAAATTTTACCCCGGTGTAGATGAGATTACCCTCTTCCACCGCCTATAAATAGAGGCTCCATTGATGACCTGAAAGAGGAGAAAATCGGGTCCAAAAATCACAAAAAACCAGCCTTCCCCCTGTTTCCATTTTCCTTCTTTCCCCGTCAGCCTTCTGCGGCTCTCTCCACCTCTTCCACAGCTGCCTTCTCCAGCGAGAATACCAACAAACCCAGCCTATACACCACCACGAACACCAGCTCCACCATAGGAAGCCAACCGCCCACTAAGCAGCCACCGCGACTCTCTCCCTTTTCTCCTTCCAGCATTTCTCTCTCCTCTGCAACTTTTTTATTCTTCCTCCCACAGCCGACTCCGGCCACCATCACCTCAGCCAACGCCTCCTGAGCCACCGGCCAAACCATCTCATCACGTACGAGACCCCCACGCCAGGCAACTTCCTCCTCCCTACTTTGCCTATTTCTTCTTTCTTTCCTCGTCGTGGCGGCGCATGCGGAATTCATTTTACGCATGCGGCGGCCTAATTAATTAGCCCCTCGTTTGTGTCGGGCCAGTTATGGCCCATCCCAAGTGGCTGGGTCTGGCCCGACCCTTATTTGTTTTTTTTTAAAACAAAAAAATCCAAAAAATTTCAAAAATCATTTTAAAAAAAATTTGTGATTTTTCTCGCATATTTTTCTACCAATTTTACATAATATCGGGTTGTATATTTACAATGTAAAATATAAATCTAGTATTAAAATACCTGGTTTTCTCCGAGATATTTCAAAAAAAAAATTTCTAAACATTTTTTTTAAAAAATTGTTGCATACGGCCAAATCCTAAAATTTTTCCAAACATATTTTTCATAAAAAAAAATTTGCATCTTTTTCATGTTTAAAAAATCCAAAAATGGATATCGTAACTAGTTTATGATTATCCATTAGGATTTTCCAGATGTAGACTTTAATATTTGTGGGGTGTAAAATTACACGATAAAGTACACCCTCGGATATTAAAGATACAAGGTGTAAAAATGTGATGGTAAAATTCAGACTTTAGAACGGTTAGGATTTAACCCGATAAGGTAGAGACTCTCTCATGAAGAGAAATCTGCCTTGAGCCTTAGAAAAGACTAACGAATAGAAACCCGACTTAGAAAAAACAATTAAACAACAATGCAGCTTACCTTAGGTAGGGTGCACTGGGGGTGATGCGTCTTCCCCTTGCATAACCAGTCCCTTACTCAGACTCTCGCAGACCATAGGTTCCTAGTGACCATAATACTAGGTGGCGACTCCGAAACATTAATCATAATTTTATGATTAAATCCAAAAACCCTTCCTAACACACAACACCTCACACAGGAGGCACGACAGAAAGCCTCTGCCGTCGCCAGACATCGTCGCGTCAGCGCTCGCCCCCCGCGACATTCACTAGGAAAATTATCAAAGTAAACTTTCAAATGATGTCCATTTACCTTAAAAACATTGTCATTCTTTGGATTCTCATATTCAAATGCCCTATAAGGATGCACATGTTTCACAATAAATGAATCGCTCCATCTTGATCTTAGCTTTCCAGGAAATAAATGGAGTCGAGAATTATAAAACAAAACTTTTTCACCAATATCAACTTTTTGACAATTTTCACAAGTTTTGCAGAATGCATGTGTCCTTGAACATGGTGGGCCAATAAAATCCACTTTGTAAGATTTTTACAGTTGTCTTTCTTGATGAGAAATGACCCTCATATGCTTCAGAATGACAAAATTTAATGACACTACTTACCTCATTGTTGGGAATGCATCTTCGAAATATTTGATCAAGACAATATTTGAATAAGGGTCATCCCAATAAAAATTCTTCACTTCGTTCAAAAACTTTCTTTTGTCTTGGGTACTTCAATGAGCTAGCAAATCTCTTGTTGCAAGAAAATTGACAAAATTAGCAAGCCAAGGCATTGGACTAAGAGAAAGTAAGGATTCGTCAGGAAAGTAATCATCGATTGGTGGTATGTCAGATGTCAAATCTATTGTTAATTTTGACAAATGATCTGCGACAACATTGTCGGTGCCTTTCTTGTCCTTGATTTCTTCCTGAGAATAAATCATTTGCAATTGTTCAGATTCATCAAACTCATTTTTACTCAAGGTAGATTCAAATTGATCATAAAATAATTCTTCAATAAGATCTACTTCATGTAAATCATTATCATCTCCAGGTGGCTTGCAAATGTTGAAAACATTCATCTCCAATGTCATGTTTCCAAATCTTCATCACTCCATACCTACAATTAATCAATGCATTAGAGGTTGTAAGAAATGGACGTCCTAAAATAATTGGAATTGAATTATATGCTTCAACATGTTGTGTATCCAAGACAATAAAATCCATAGGATAAATGAATTTATCAACTTGTACTAACACATCTTCAATTATTCCTCTAGGCACTTTTACAGATCTATCAACAAGTAAGAGAGTTACATAAGTTGGTTTTAACTCACCTAGATTGAGACTCTAAAAGACTGAATATGGAAGTAAATTCACACTAGCTCCAAGATCAAGTAAAGCTTTTTCAATATTATGTTCTCCAATAAAGCATGAAATTGTAGGACAACCAAGGTCTTTATATTTCAAAGCATTATTGTTCTGAAGAACACTTGTTCGGCTAAAAAGGCTTTCTTTTTCACATTCAGTTTTCTCTTCACAGTGCACAGATCGTTCAAAAATTTAGCATAAAAAGGTATCTATTTAATAGCATCCAACAAAGGTATATTGATCCTTACATGTTTGAAAGTTTCAAAGATTTCAGAATTGTGATTGACTTTCCTTTGTTTGGTCATGGCATGAGGAAATGGAAGTGCTGGTGGGGAATCGGTCTTTTCTTTGCAATGTTCAGGTTCAACCCCTTCCTTACTGATTAGTACTTAAAAGTGCATTTTTATCAAGGTTCTATATCATCATTTTGCACTTGAAGTATCAATAACTCCTTAACTAAAGCATGTTTTATAATAACATATCTAATAATATAAGATACTTTTAATTTATGGTAAATGTTCATCTTAAATGCAGGCCTATCACATAAATAAAAGAATTGATTGATGAGTTGAAGTACTGAAATTGAAAGGACAAAGAGATGGCCAAACTTAGAAAAGAGATGTTGGTGCAGTCCAAACTGGAACATTGTTCGGTAATCGGGTCATATCTGGAGCTGTAGATCTCGGATTTAGGTCTACTTTATATGGATGGAAAGGTAAGACATAGGCCTATAACTTTCATGTGGAGCCCAAGATTTAACAAGGCCGTTTTCAAGTCCAAATTGTAGCAACAACGAAGAAGTCCGAATCTGTCCTACAGCCCAGATACTGTTCAGCCCATATCTCGAGTTCTAGAAGTCCAAATGATCTCAAATTTGTACCCTGGAAAGATGAGACAATTTCCTAGAACTTTCATGATTTAAGTCTGTTCAAATTATGACATTATCAATGATGTTTTTGGCAGACAAGAAGATAAGAATTGTCACCAAGTCAAGATGTGGCCACCCATTCATCAAATCAATAGTTCCGAATTTTGGCCTATAAAAGGAGGCATTTGCCATGTATTTAGGCATCTTGGTGTTCAAATCAAGATCATGCTCTTGCTCTCTCTTTTGTAATACTTAAGTTTTGTTTATATTAATCTCTTATTTATGCCTTTCATTTCCTTTTCTTTACTTAGTTAACTTCTTTCTCATTCATGTTCTTATCTTGTTTATTTATGTTTCTTTCTTTCATTATGTGTAGCTAAGTTAATTATGTAAGGTGAAAAGGGTACACTAATGGTGTAAGAACAAGTATAATATAACTTAACATGGACCTTAATGTTGGATACTAACATGCTTTGTATTTGTTATCTTGTTCACTTTTAATACTTTGCTTGTTAAATGGTTAATTTAGATTTATGTTGTATAACACTTGGTACAACAAATACTTGGCACTTTCATAGCCCATACTTGTATGGTATAACCGACACACTGAGCTATGAAAGGAACTTGATTTGTTGTTAACATAAGTTATAATCATGAATGCCGACAACATTTACAAGTATTAGCATTATTCGACTAAGATAACTAATGTAATCATGTTAACAATTTATAATCTGATTGGAACTTCTTTGTGTGTGGTTTCCAATTGAATAAAAAGAGTTTATACTATACTTGTTTGAAATATCATTAGTGGATCCTCTAACCTTGACATTTGTTGTTATCATTGTTTAATCCTTACGTTAATCTTCCATCTCAAAGTTCTCATCAACTTCTTCTTCTTCATCATCTTTATTATTATCATTATTAATAGTATTATTGGTATTATTATTATTACTACTACTATTACTATTACTATTACTATTATTATTATTACTACTACTACTAGTATTATTATTATTATTATTATTATTATTATTATTATTGTTATTGTTATTGTTATTGTTATTATTGTTACTATTGTTGTTGTATTATTGTTTATAATACAACTATTATTATTACTACTACTACTACTAGTATTATTATTATTGTTGTTGTTATTGTTATTATTAACAATAATAACAATAACAATAACAATAACAATAATAATAATAATAATAATAATAATAATACTAGTAGTAGTAGTAATAATAATAATACTAGTAGTAGTAGTAACAATAACAATAACAATAATAATAATAATAATAATAATAATAATAGTAGTAGTAGTAGTAGTAGTAATAATAATAATAGTAATAGTAATAGTAGTAGTAATAATAATAATACCAATAATACTATTAATAATGATAATAATAAAGATGATGAAGAAGAAGAAGTTGATGAGAACTTTGAGATCGACCACCACTCCAAAGGTAACTCCTCACTCAATGAATTCCAGTTTTAAAACAATTCCTCCCTTTCCTGTGAGTTCTTGTAGGTCAAAGAAAGAGGACAAAGAAAAAGAGATTTTAGAGGTTTTCAAGAAAGTAGAACTCAACATTCCTTTGCTTGATGCTATCAAGCACATTCCCAAGTATGCCAAATTTTTAAAGGAGTTGTGTTGTAACGACCCGGCTTTCTAAGCCCAACAATAGTAAAATTTTATATATATATATATATATTTAATACACCTGGTGCCGGTAATCAAAGAACTTGAATCCTTACATCATCAAAATACAACCCATACAATCAACCGTTCATTCAAAAGCGAATCTTACACAAACACATAATATTAATGTTGCATGATTTGAAATTCATATTAAAAATATATATACATGGACATGAGTTTGCATTCTTATACTACTAATAGCCATCACAAATTTTAAACAAAAAGGATCTAATAAAAGTTATACATTCAGGTACATTGATCCCTACAAAGTACATTGTGAGTTAGAATGCATCTACTTAATTCTTTGCAAAAGTAGGTTCCGTGTATCGGGTATCCTAGACATCTCGTTGGTGTGACGTCCTAGCGGCGGTACAAAACATTTAAGAGAAAACAAATACTTAATAATAATAATAATAATGGTAACTAACGGCCTAGCAATTAAATAAGCATTAACATTTATAATTTCTTCATGTATTTGATGTAACAATTAGTAGTACATATAGATACACAAGTTTTCAAATGCCATTCGCCGAAACTAGTCGTTTATTTGTCCCGGCTATCCATCCGGATTCCATAGCGATAGTGCGTTGCGCCAATCCTAGAATCGGCAGTGAAACTACATCGCTACCGATCAAGGAATCGGCGGCAAAACTAGGTCGCCGCCGATCCAAAATCTACGCGATCAAAAAATTCATCGCGTCATTGCCGATTTCTGTATCGGCGGCGGAAACTAGGTCATTGCCGATTTACGTATCGGCGGCAAATCTTTGTCGCTGCCGATCCAGAATCGGCGGCGGAGGCTGCGTCATTGCCGATCCACAATCGCGGCCGAAATCATCCCTTTTTAACCCGGCCATCCATTCGGACTCCATTAGCCAAAGCTAATCATTCTTTGTCCGGCCATCCATTTGGATGCCATTAGCGAAGCTAATCACTCTTTTGTCCGGCCATCCATTGGGATGCCATTAGCCAAAGCTAATCACTCTTTGTCCGGCCATCCATTTGGATGCCATTAGCCAAAGCTAATCACTCTTTTGTCCGGCCATCCATTCGGATGCCATTAGCCGAAGCTAATCACTCTTTGTCCGGCCATCCGTTTGGATGCCATTAGCCGAAGCTAATCACTCTTTTGTCCGGCCATCCGTTTGGATGCCATTAGCCGAAGCTAATCACTCTTTTGTCCGGCCATCCGTTTGGATGCCATTAGCCGAAGCTAATCACTCTTTTATCAACAATTAAGCGTTCGACAATTTAATATCGGTTCTAACAATATGGTAGTACTCAAGTTAAAATATTCCAAGATTCAACGTATGAAAAAGAAAGGTGCAAGTCACCTACCTGTTCCACCTGTGGGTCGTTCCTGTCTTGATGATGGTCCAATCCCACTGCACCACCTGAGGCATCAATGGTCACAAATCAGCACAGTTGTATTTATTTTATTTTTGAATCACATTCATCATCACACTTATTTCAATAGTTCACATGTTCACATTAAAGTGTTCCCTATTTTACACCATCATATCATGAAATTGTTATTAGCATTTAAGTCATTCTGCCTAGGAGGCTTATTGTAGGAATCAAGCGAGAAGGTTGGCGCCGCCGAGAAGTTCGCTGCGGGTGCCCGGGCACTCTGTTGCGGCCGCCCAATTCGCGAGGTCTGTGGACTGGTTCGCTGATGCAGCGATCCTTGCGCCCATCAATGGTCGCGTCCCGGTTGTACTAATTTACCTGAATCGGCGGCGAATATCATAGGAGGTTCATTTGGCGAAGAAATGTTGCGCGCGCAACACACAAATCGGCAGCGAATATCAAATCGCTGCAGGGGAGGTTCGGTTGCGTCGGACCATCATTTCGCTGCCCAACACACAAATTGGCGCGCTAAGCCGATTCGTTGCGCAGCGAAACAAAATTTCATCGAATATCAAATCACTGCAGGAGGTTCGGTCGTCGAAAACAGAATTTATTGCGCAACACACAAATCGATGGAATATTAATCGCGCGGCTGCGTTTAGTTGCGGCAGCGAAACAGAATTTCGCTGCGCAACACACAAATCGGCGGCGAATATCAAATCGTTGCGGAGGAGGTTCGATTCGTGCGGAAAAAGAATTTGCGCAACACACAAATCGGCGTGAATATTAATGCATGCAATTTCAATTTCGACACAAATCGCGAAAGCAAATTTCATTGCGCAACACACAATCGGGAGCATCAATTTCAGCACAATCATCACAGTAGAACACATTAATTCCAGCAACAAACATCACAGCAGAACACATTAATTCCAGCAACAACATCACATTAATTCCAGCAACAACATCACATTAATTCCAGCAACAATCATCACAGCAGAACACATTAATTCCAGCAACAACATTACAGCAGAACACATTAATTCCAGCAACAACATCAAGAACACATTAATTCCAGCAACAACATCACAATGAGAACACATTAATTCCCCCTAGTTAAAGCTAGGCCCTCTACCATGATTTGTTAGATGTTCCGAAATTGACTTTATTTCACTTTTGTTTGCTTGTTCTCTTGGTTAATTTCAGCTTCCTTCACAGTGGCTTAGGTCTTAGATCAATTCTTTTCTTAGGGTTTTTCTTCTTCATTTTCGTTTTTGATCTTACGGGGGAGAGGAAGAGAGTTTCATGGCCCATACCTTCGAATTTAACTAAGTTTGAGGAAGGTTTGACACTATTCAATTTCTTGGTTCTCCTCCTTCTTTTTCCTCTCACGTTTTTTTCGGCTCTCTTTTTCCTCTCCTCTATGCATTTGCCCACTCCTCTCTCAAGGTCTCATCTCTCCCTCACAAGTTCACAAAGTAATCTCTACTTGGTCGATTTACGTTTATGTTGTGAAAGGGGAAGGGAAGAACGGCATGCAAATGTTCTTGGATTTGGAAGAAGATGGGTCATTCTCTCTCCCCTCTTTGTATTTATACTACCCATCCAATGAAATGGGTTGTTTGGGGGTTGGTTTAGGTGTGTCCTTATCCTTGTTTGGTTTATCTAAAACCAGTTTTACCCCTCCCTCCCAGCTCTGCGTCATTGTTCATTGAGAAATCGGCGGCGAAAGCGCATCGTTGTCGATTTCCGCATCGGCGGCGAAGCTGCGTCGCTGCCGATCAAGAAATGGGGCGACCAGCGTGTCGCTACCGATTTCTGTATCGGTAGTGAAAGCTGCAAGCGTCGCTTGCCAAGTCCAGAATCGGCAGCGAAAACCGCATCGTTGCCAGTCCGAAATCGGCGGCAGCGAAACTGCATCGCTGCCGATTTACGCATCGGGCGAAAACTGCATCGCTGCGATTTGCCTGCGATCGGCGGCGGAAACTAGGTCATTGCCGATTTACGTATCGGCGCCGAATGCGTGCTGTCGATTCGGAATCGGCGGAGCGTCGATTCAGAATCGCAATGAATCGGCTGCATTACCGATCATCTCTCTCTAAAAGCGCATTCATCATCATCCCTCTCTCTCTAAATATATATATATATATATATATATATATATATATATATATATATATATTTTCCTTTGGGTGTTTACATTCTCCCCTCCTAAATATGAATTTCGTCCTCGAAATTTAAGAAGTTTTCACACTCCATACCTGGTAGATCAAATAAAGTGGGGTACTTTTTTCTCATCTCGGCCTCCCTCTCCCAAGTTTCCTCTTCTACTTGAGCATTTCGCCATAAGATTCTAACGATGGGGATCTTTTTGCTCCGCAACTCCTTCACTTCTTGATCTAGTATCCGTATGGGCCTCAATTCCAATGTTAAGTCTTCCTTGACCTCTACTGGGACTGGGGTAGAACTCGGGCGGGGTCTACGTTAGCCTTCCTTAACAAGGAGACATGGAACACATCATGGACCCTGGCTAACGTGGGGGCAATTCCACCTTGTAGGCTCTTTGGTCCAACTCGTTGTAAGATTTTGAAGGGTCCAATGAATCGGGGAGTTAACTTCCCTTTCAATCCAAATCGTAATAAGTTCTTCCATGGGGCTACCTTCGGGGAACACACTGGTCCCCGTCTTGAACTCGAGAGGTCTTCTCCTCACATCGGCATACTTCTTGTCTATCTGTGCGGCTTTGATGCGATCCACGATAATTCTCACTTTCTCAGTGGTGACTTGAACTAACTCTGCGCCATATAACTTCCGGTCCCCAATTTCTTCCCAACATAAAGGAGTTCTACACCTCCTACCATACAAGGCTTCATATGGGGCCATCCCTATTGTGGCTTGGTGACTATTGTTATAAGTGAACTCCACCAATGCCATGTGTTCCTCCCAGTTTCCTCCAAATGCTAGCACACATGCCCGTAATAGGTCTTCCAAGACTTGAATGACTCTTTCCGATTGGCCATCCGTTTGAGGGTGAAACGCGGTGCTCATGTCCAATCTTGTCCCCAAGGCATGTTGTATGCTCGGCCAAAGTCGAGAGGTGAACCTAGGATCTCGATCCGATACAATGGACACCGGAATCCCATGAAGTCGTACCACCTCATTTATGTAGATCTTGGCAAGCTTGTCCACCGAGTCGGTCATCTTTACGAGGCAAGAATAGTGCGGATTTCGTCAACCGATCCACAATGACCCATATCGCATCATTTCCTTTTCTCCCCTTGGGAAATCCGACCACGAAATCCATGGTGATCATCTCCCACTTCCATTCTGGAATTTGTAATGGCTGTAATGGTCCCGCAGGCCTTTGGTGTTCAACCTTGACTTGTTGACATATCCCACACTTTGACACATACTCAGCTATTTCCCTTTTCATATTAGGCCACCAATAGAGGTGTTTCAGGTCTCGGTACATCTTAGTCTTTGCCCGGGATGTATGGAGAATTTGGACTCATGTGCTTCTTGCGAGAACCATACGTTTGATTGTTTCGTCATCGAGGCACGTACAACCGTTGTCCCATCATCAAGGATCCATCCTCCGCTACTCGGAATTTCATTTCTACCCGGCCTCCACATTCTTCCTAATCTTGGATCCCACCTTGTCATGGAATTGGGCATGTAGTATACGTTCTCGATACGTTGGTCGCACCAATAATTGGGCTACTAACCCACCTCTTGCATCAATTCCCAAATCTGCACCCAACTCTTTTAATTACGCCAATTGCCGCTCCTTTCCCCCTTTGTTAAGCTTCCCAAGGAGGCTTTATTTTTGCGGCGAGGGCATACGCCACCACATTTGCTTTCCCGGGTGGTATTCTATGGTGCAATCATAATCCTTAATGAGCTCTATCCACCTTCTTTGCCGCATGTTCAACTCCTTTTGCGACATCGGATACTTGAGGCTCTTATGATCGGTAAAAATTTGGGTTCGAGACCCATACAAATAGTGTCTCCATATCCTCAAGGCAAATACTACGGTTTGCCAACTCCGGGTCGTGCACCGGGTAGTTCACCTCATGAGTCTTTAGTTGCCTTGATGCATAGGCGATCACCTTCCCATGTTGCATCGGAACACACCCCAATCCCTTCCCCGAGGCATCACTATATACCACAAAACCCTCGGTCCACGAGGGGAGAGTTAAGGCTGGAGGAGTGGTGAGTCTCCTCTTCAATTCTTGGAAGCTAGCCTCACATTCTTCCGACCACACCCACTTCTTATCCTTCCTAGTTAGGCTGGGTCAAAGGGGTTGCAATCGGGGAAAAACCTTCGATAAATCTCCGATAGTATCCTCGCAAGTCCCGGGAAACTACGTATTTCGATGGCCTGAAGTCGGTCTTTCCCATTTCAAGGCTGCTTCGACTTTTTGAGGGTCGACAAAAACACCTTTGGTTGAAATGACATGTCCCAAAAACGTCACCCTTTTCGGCCAAAATTCACATTTACTCAATTTTGCATATAGCTGGTGATCTCTCAAGGTTTGTAAGGTTTGTCTCAAGTGTTCTTCGTGTTCCTTGAAAGAATTCGAGTACACCGGTATATCATCAATGAATACCACCACAAACTTATCCGGGTATGGTTGGAAAACCCGATTCATCAAATCCATGAAGAGGGTTTGGGCGTTCGTCAACCCGAATGGTAACACCAAAAATTCATAGTGTCCGTAACGAGTTCTAAATGCGGTCTTTGCTACATCCGCTTCTTTAATCTTCATCGATAGTACCACGATCTCGGATCTATCTTCGAGAATGCCCTCGCTCCCTTTAATTGGTCGAACAAATCATCTATCCGAGGTAACGGATACTTGTTTTTCATTGTTATTTTGTTCAACTGTCGATAGTCAATACAAAGCCTATGGGTTCCATCTTTCTTTCTTACAAATAGGACCGGTGCTCCCCAAGGAGAATTTGGGCCGTATGAACCCCTTGTCTAATAATTCCTGTAATTGAGTCTTTAACTCGTTCGGTTCTGCTGGAGCCATCCGATACGGTTGTTGGGCTATGGGTGGGACTCCGGGGAAAAGTGTCTATAGACACCTCTACCTCTCGCTCCGGGGGTAGTCTGGTAGTTCTTACGGAAACACATCATCGGGAAATCCTTCACCACGGGAATATCCTTCAATCGTGGACCTTCATCATCGAGTTTAAGATGTATGCGAGGTATCCCATACATCCCTTTCTTAACAGTTTTTGGGTTGTTACCACCGATATTAGAGCATTCAGTTTGGGAAATCTCTCTCCTTCAAAAGTCATTTTCTCGCCCTTAGGTGTTTGGAAAGTAACAGTTTTAGCATAACAATCTATTAGTGCCTTGTATTTACTCAACCAATCCATGCCTAGTATTATGTCAAAATCATGCAGCTCTAAGGGAATCAAGTCTACTTCTGTTTCATACCCGGATAAACTAACCCCCACATCCACATATACAATATTTGTTTCAACCATGTTTCCCATTGGAGTTCCAATTACAAACCCCTTCTCTACTATTTCTACTTCCTTTCTCAATTTAGTGACACTTCTCTTAGCAATGAATGAGTGGGTGGCACTCGGATCAAACAATACATGCATATTAAAATCATTCAACAGTAGTGTACCTGCCACCACATCCGATGCGGCCCTGGCCTCCCTCTGTGTCGGGTGGAAGACCCTCCCGGGGTCCGATCATTTTGTGCCCTCGGCTTCCCTCGATTGGAGTTTGCCCCCGATTGAGAAGATCTCATTGGCCTATTAACGGTGATCGCTCACTTTGGTGGCTCGGCGGGTTTGTCTATAGCTCTGTACTTGTCCGGTGTTTCTTTTGGGGCGGTCCCTCTTGTAATGACCTTTCCCACCACGGTAATGACACCCTTGGCTAAGATGCGCGGTTCCTCCACCTATGACCCTCTCCTCTGCACACAAAGCATCGCCCGGGGAAAGCGAGCGGTCCCGGGGTGTTTTTGTCCACATTTTACACAAAAAGGATAGTCAACTCCCCTGCGGTCACCGGTCCCAGTTGAAGAGTTTGCCCTCGAGTGAGATTGTCCCGCCATCATTCTCCCACTTGACTGTTGGTGAGGCGGTAATATCAAACTCCCCTTCTTTCCGTCTTTGCTCAAACACTCCACTTTTTCCTTTCTTCGGGTGCGGTGGTGCGCATTTGAAATAGTCCCCATCTCTCTTTTTGCTTATACTCGATACCCCCCCTTGGCTTTCTCCAATACATGCCTCCGAGCTTGTGCGGCCTCAATCAACTCCCTCACCGATTTAAATCGCAAGGCGATCAATCCTTGTCTCAAATCTGTCGTAAACCATCTCTCAACTTTTCAATCATATGTTCCTCTGTCGGCACATAATGTGGGGCGAACAATGAGAGGTCATGGAATCTCCTTTCGTACTCCAATGCGACATATCACCCTGTCTTAATGCCAAGAACTCTTGTTCTTTCACCTTGCGATGATACTTGGAATAAAGCTGATTCTCAAACTCTGTCTTGAAATCACTCCAAGTTAGGGTCTCGATCGCACGCCTCGGTGACTGACTGTTTCCCACCATGTCATGGCCCTATCGGATAGTAAGCTGGGATGCACAATTTACCCTCAAACCCTCGGGTATGCTTATTTGAATCATTGTCTTTTCTACCTTCCTGATCCATCTTCCGGCTATCTACGCATCTTGTTCCCCCATATACGGTTCACATCCCATTTCCCTCATACTCTTGACTAGTCGCACCGGTGGTACCACATTATCCATGGTCATCTTTGGTCGTAGGAAATTTCTTTGGTGGATTCTGCGTGGTAGGGGTTGTTTGTCTTCTTGAATTAGCCATGCCTTCCATCACTTGCTTTAACTATTTGTACAAGGAGTCCTGCATCTACATATTGTGGGGGCACACCGGTTGGAACAGTAGATGGTTGTGCTTGGTCTTTCTCGTTTGTTCCGTTGCGGCGGGGGTGTTCCCTACGTCGATGAGGCCTCGGGCCTTCTCATGCCATCGTATCTTCCCCCTGCAAGGTTTCAGGCGGTATTATCGGAGCATGAGATGCCGTATCATCTAAGGGATCTTCGTCTTGCCAACCTTGGGCACCTCGGTTCATGCCCCTCCTTTCTAAGGAGGGCGGCTCGGTTGTGTCCCTTGTCGGGTGCGTACCATCCCGAAATTCATCGCAACAACACATTTATTAATGATCCTCGGGATCCATACCAAGGGCTCTGATACCAACTGTAACGACCCGGCTTTCTAAGCCCAACAATAGTAAAATTTTTTTTTTATATATATATTTAATACACCTGGTGCCGGTAATCAAAGAACTTGAATCCTTACATCATCAAAATACAACCCATACAATCAACCGTTCATTCAAAAGCGAATCTTACACAAACACATAATATTAATGTTGCATGATTTGAAATTCATATTAAAAATATATATACATGGACATGAGTTTGCATTCTTATACTACTAATAGCCATCACAAATTTTAAACAAAAAGGATCTAATAAAAGTTATACATTCAGGTACATTGATCCCTACAAAGTACATTGTGAGTTAGAATGCATCTACTTAATTCTTTGCAAAAGTAGGTTCCGTGTATCGGGTATCCTAGACATCTCGTTGGTGTGACGTCCCTGCAACAGTACAAAACATTTAAGAGAAAACAAATACTTAATAATAATAATAATAATGGTAACTAACGGCCTAGCAATTAAATAAGCATTAACATTTATAATTTCTTCATGTATTTGATGTAACAATTAGTAGTACATATAGATACACAAGTTTTCAAATGCCATTCGCCGAAACTAGTCGTTTATTTGTCCGGCTATCCATCCGGATTCCATAGCGATAGCTGCGTCAGCTGCCAATCCTAGAATCGGCCGAAACTACATCATTGCCGATCAAGGAATCGGTAGCGAAACTAGGTCATTGCCGATTTCTGTATCGAAAGAAGCTCGCATCATTGCCGATCCAAAATCGGCGGAAGCTAACGTCATTGCCGATTTACGTATCGGCGGCGGAAACTAGGTCGCTGCCGATTTACGTATCGGCGGCGAATCATGTGTCATTGCCGATCCACAATCGGCAGCGAAGGCTATCTTTGTCGCCGATCCATAATCGGCGGCGAAATCATCCCTTTTTAACCCGACCATCCATTCGGACTCCATTAGCCAAAGCTAATCATTCTTTGTCCGGCCATCCATTTGGATGCCATTGAGAAGCTAATCACTCTTTTGTCCCGGCCATCCATTCGGATGCCATTAGCCAAAGCTAATCACTCTTTGTCCGGCCATCCGTTTGGATGCCATTAGCCGAAGCTAATCACTCTTTTGTCCGGCCATCCATTCGGATGCCATTAGCGAAGCTAATCACTCTTTGTCCCGGCCATCCGTTTGGATGCCATTAGCGAAGCTAATCACTCTTTTGTCCCGGCCATCCGTTTGGATGCCATTAGCCGAAGCTAATCACTCTTTTGTCCCGGCCATCCGTTTGGATGCCATTAGCCGAAGCTAATCACTCTTTTATCAACAATTAAGCGTTCGACAATTTAATATCGGTTCTAACAATATGGTAGTACTCAAGTTAAAATATTCCAAGATTCAACGTATGAAAAAGAAAGGTGCAAGTCACCTACCTGTTCCCCACGTGGGTCGTTCTGTCTTGATGATGGTCCAATCCATTGCACCACCCGAGGCATCAATGGTCACAAATCAGCGAGTTGTATTTATTTTATTTTTGAATCACATTCATCATCACACTTATTTCAATAGTTCACATGTTCACATTAAAGTGTTCCCTATTTTACACCATCATATCATGAAATTGTTATTAGCATTTAAGTCATTCCTGCCTAGGAGGCTTATTGTAGGAATCGGCGAGAACGGTTCGCTATGGCTTTATTCTGGGATGAATGGTTCGCCCGTTCGGCGGCGGCGCAACACACAATTCGGCAGCGGCTGGTTCGCCAGTTTCACAAACAGATTCAGCAACACAATGCTCGGCGAACCGGAGGTTTTGGCATTCATCGGAATTTTTGCACAACACAACACACAATCGGCGGCGAATATCACTTTGCCAGGAGGTTGATTCGTCAGCGAAGAAATGTATTGCGCAACACACAAATCGGCGGCGAATATTAATTCAGCTGGCAAAAGGTTCGATTCTTCAGCGATGAAAGCGAGCATTTGCGCAACACACAAATCGGCGCGAATATTAATCGCTGCGGGAGGTTCGATTCGGCGGAAACAGAATTTCTGCTGCGCAACACACAATATCGGAGCGAATATTAATTCAAAGGTTCGATCACATGGCGGAAATAGATTCATTGCGCAACACACACTGTCGGGAGCATCAATTCAAAGCACAATCATCACAAGACAAAACACATTAATTCCAGCAACAAACATCACAACAGAACACATTAATTCCAGTAACAACATTACAGCAGAACACATTAATTCCAGCAACAAACATCACAGCAGAACACATTAATTCCAGCAACAACATCACATTAATTCAACACATTAAGCAACAACATCACATTAATTCCGGCAACAATCATTCGAGAACACATTAATTCCAGCAACAACATTCACGGAGAACACATTAATTCCCCCTAGTTAAAGCCGGCCCTCTACCATGATTTGTTAGATGTTCCTGAAATTGACTTTATTTCACTTTTGTTTGCTTGTTCTCTTGGTTAATTTCAGCTTCCTTCACGGTGGCTTAGGTCTTAGATCAATTCTTTTCTTAGGGTTTTTCTTCTTCATTTTCGTTTTTGATCTTACGGGGGAGAGGAAGAGAGTTTCATGGCCCATACCTTGAATTTAACTAAGTTTGAGGAAGGTTTGACACTATTCATTCTTTGGTTCTCCTCCTTCTTTTTCCTCTCATGTTTTTTCCGGCTCTCTTTTTCCTCTCCTCTATGCAGTTGCCCACTCCTCTCTCAAGGTCTCATCTCTCCCTCACAAGTTCACAAAGTAATCTCTTGGTCGATTTACGTTTCTGTTGTGAAAGGGGAAGGGAAGAACGGCATGCATTTTTGGATTTGGAAGAAGATGGGTCATTCTCTCTCCCCTCTTTGTATTTATACTACCCATCCAATGAAATGGGTTGTTTGGGGGTTGGTTTAGGTGTGTCCTTATCCTTGTTTGGTTTATCTAAAACCAGTTTTACCCCTCCCTCCCAGCTCTGCGTCACTTTGTTCATTGAGAAATCGGCAGGGAAGCGCATCATTGTCGATTTACGCATCATCGGCAGCGAAAACTACGTCGCGCGATCAAGAAATGGGAAAGCGGCCAGCGTGTCGCTACCGATTTCTGTATCGGTAGTGAAGGCTGCGTCGTCGCCAAGTCAGAATCGCGGCCAGCGCATCGGCCAGTCCCGAAATCGGCAAAAGCGCGCATTGCCGATTTGATCGGAATCGCGTAGCGCATCATTGCCGATTTGCATCAGCGGCAAAAGCGCATCATTGCCGATTTCTATCGCATCGGACAAAAACTAGGTCATTGTCGATTTACATATCGGCGAATCTACGTGTTCTTTGCCGATTCAGAATCGGCAATGAGCGCATCATTGCCGATTGGGAATCAGCGGCAAGCTAACGTCATTGCCGATTTACGCATCGGCGAAAACCGCATTCATCATCATCCCTCTCTCTCTAAATATATATATATATTTTCCTTTGGGTGTTTACATGTGTACTACCAAAAGAGCTTTCAAACTGAAAGGTCATGAAATGGTAAGTATGGGTGAAGTTGTATCTTTGTTGTTCAAAAGAATATGCCTTTGAAACAAAAAGACCCAGGTGCGTTTACTATCCCATGTGTTATTGGTAATGCTAGTTTCAAAAGGGCCTTGTGCGATTTAGGTGCATCCATTAGTGTTATGCCCAAACATGTTTATGATTCTCTTAGTCTTAAGCCTTTGAATAAAACTAGCATTGTAATACAACTTGCGGATCGTAGTTTTGTTTACCCACTTGGTGTGATAGAAGATGTCCTAGTCAAGATTGATAGTTTGGTCATTCCATGCAACTTTTATATTCTTGATATGGAACATGATTCTTGTGATTCATCAAACAAGCACTCCTATATTGTTTGGGAGACCATTCTTGAAAACCGCCAATACAAAGATTGATTGTGATAAGGATACTTTGTCTATGGAAGTAGGAGATGAAAATATTGAATTTAATTTTCATGATGCAATGAAATATCCTTATAGCAATGTTTATTTTATCACATACTATGACCAAGTTGATAAGTGTGTGCAGCAAGTTTTTGATTTTGATTGTGAGGATGGATTAAGAATAGCTTTGCGCTATGGCTATGATGTTACCGAGATAGAAGAGATGGAGAGGCACATATGTGTTCCCCAAAACATACATGAATCAGCATTGGCTTTGCAAGCTTTGCAAATTGTTCCCAATGATGTAGGAGTCATTCACCCCATCATGGACAAAGTGAATGGGTGGCGCCTATCCTTTTGGTGCCTAAAAAGATTGGAATTACATTGGAAGAAATACAAAATGATGCTTATGAGAATGCAAGGATTTACAAAGAAAAGACTAAGAGTCTCCATGACCGAATGATTACAAGAAAAGAGTTTAATGTTGGAGACAAAGTCCTTCTTTATCATTCGCGTTTGAAACTTTTTCCTGGAAAGTTGCACTCTCGTTGGATTGGACCCTTTGTTGTTTCTAATGTTTTTACTTATGGTGCAGTTGAAATTACAAGTTTAGAAACCAACAAAGTATTCAATGTCAATGGGCATCGCTTGAAACCTTTCTATGAAGGTTGGACGACAGAACTCACCGCTTCTGCGGAGTTAGCTGAACCAATCTATGAAGAATGAGCATGCAACATGTCGAGCCAATGACATAAAACAAAAGCATTTTCGGGAGGCAACCCAACACAAAAAAAAAAACAGATTTGCTTTCTTTTTCCCTTATCTTTTATTTTTCGCATTTTACTTTATTTTTGTCATTCTCCAATATTCCTTTTCTTTTATTTCAACATTGAGGACAATGTTGTGTTTTAAGTGTGGGGGTATTGGGAGAATGTTGGTTTTCTAATTTTGGTTTTCTTTGTTATTTTTCAAAATAAAAAAAAAAATTATGTTTGATCTTTTGAACTCCCATTGGTTTTTGAGAATATGAGTATTATGTATGAGAATTAGTTGAGATAGATGAAGATATAAATCAAATGAATAAGTGTGCATGCAAGTTTTAATGTTTAATTGGTTTAGGGATTGACTTTGAGAATATGTCATGTTGACTTTATAGTGTTATACCAATGCAAGCTTTTGAGCCTTCAACATTATATTCTTTGATTGTGCATTCTTTCAATGATATTTCTCTCTAGAACTTGCTTAATATCTTGTTGAGATTACATTCGCATTACATATATACATGAAGATGATAAAGGCATTAGGAATTTTAACCACTTGAGCCAAAAAGCCAACCTAAAGCATATTATCCTTAGTGAGCCCCTTTTGAGCTTGTTTATCTCTTCTTTGATTTATCCATGTATAAACCTTAACTTTTTATATGTTTTCCTTTTCCCCTAGCCAAGGATTAGTAGAGCGTATACTTATGATATCTCATGGAATTATGGTTGGAAATTATGTGAAAAGAAAGAAGAAGAAGTGATGTTTGATGAAAAGATGGGCAAAGTTGCCAAAGGTTAAAAAAAAACAGAAAGAAAAAGAAAAGAAAAGAAAAAGAAAAGGAAAAAAGAAAAAAAAAGTGTTCCTTTATGTTCTTAAGATTTTACGTTGAAAAAACTTGAAATCAAAAGAAGTTAAGCATTGGTGATTAAAGATGGAAAATTTATGTGCTTTCTTTGGAATATCTTGTTTGAAATATTATTTTTCGGAATGCTCTACTTTCTTTGGTTTGAACCTTTTCTTTTACTCTCTTTTACCTCACCTTAACCTTAGCCCCATTACAACAAGAAAATAAGACCTTTTGATTCATGCATTGTTTGTAATATGTTAGTAATGGAGATGAGATTGAAGAGCAAGCTTACGGTAGAACATATTCATTGATTGAATTTGAGAGATTTAAACACATAAGCCTTAAACACATGAGTGTTGGAGTGTATATCAATGAGAGGACCTATCACTTTGGCATGGCATAGATTTCATTTAAATCCCGACGATTAATTGAATTTTGAAGTTTGCATGTAAATAAATCATGAAAATTTATACTCTTTATCCTTCTTAATTGTGTTCTTGTTTATAATGCATATATTCTTGGATATTGATGGGAGATTAGAAGATTAGTCATAGTGATTTCATTTAATTTAACTTCAATTTGATTTTACCTATCCTTTCTCGAGGACGAGCAAGAGTTAAGTGTGGGGGTATTTGATGCAACCATATTATTCAATAGTTTCACCCACATTTAACTAGTTTTTTTGCCTATGTTTTATATATAAAATGCCTTGATATTCTTTGTTTTATGTTTTGAAGGCACTTTTGGATGAAAGATGCAAAAAGGAGTAAATTGGAGGTAATTGGCGATTTGACCTTGATCGATGTTTTGTGCGAGAGCGTGAGCTATAGATCGAAATGAAGTGATTCTAGTGGAATTAGAAAGCTAACATCCATACCTTTCTGGACATCTAAGGCAAGAAAATAAAATAAGGAAGAGCATAAAAATCGCAGCCTTCAAAGTCAAATCTCACAATCTGCCAATGTTGACCTTTGTCCATTCCGAATTGAATATCTGGAGCTACAAAAGTCCAATTGATGCAAACTGAATTTTCAAAGGGCTACAAACGCTCCAAATTTCAGCCAAACACGATGTCATATAAGGGAGATATGAATTTTCAAAGATGACAACTGAATTCTGCCAGTAAACAGGTTTCGTGAAGAAACGAGTCCAAATTACGTTCCGAAGCATCTAAACCGATATCCAAGTTTTTATTTCAGCAATTTAGCTCCTCTAAGTCAAAGCTTGAAGATTTCATGCAAGGCTATTTCTCCTTTTTTAGGAAAATAGTTATTGAAGTACTTAAATGTAAACAGTCTACTTAATGGAGGACTATTTTGTAAAATAGAGACCTAGGGTTTCCTAAGATATAAAAAGAATGAGAGAAGAGAGAAGGGGGCCAGCCAAGAGGAGAAAAACGCCCCCTTCCTCTAAGAAACCCTAAATCATGCATTCTTCCTTCTTTTTTATTAGTTTTTCAACAAACATGCAAGGCTAAACACTTTTTCTTAGTTGCAAGGACACGGAAACTTTCGGATTTCAAGAACTGTGAGATTTATTTTACCTTTTCTTTTCAGTTTATATGATGAATATGTTTGTTCTCCTATGCTTATTTTTCCTATGATTGTTTATTTTAATTGCTAGAGCGGACTCTAAGTTATTATTGTAGACAATCTATTGCTAAGTTTGATATCAAAACCGGAGTTGTGGTATATGAACTTGTGAAGCAACCGAGTTTAATAATTGTGGCGGATCTACATTATTAATCTTAGGGAGAACATTCAATCAAATCAAACATAGACTCTGCGGACAGTTATGTTTTCTTGATTAATCAACTTATCTAGTTCTTAAGGTTTGCCATTGAATTAAATTACTAGTGCGGACACTGTGGTTGTTTGATGGTTAGGGTTAGTTACACGGCGGATCTGTTAACTAACCAATGTTAAGAAGAGATAAATATTCAGAATATAAATTGATGTTTCGTTTCCATGATCAGTTTCGATTTATGTAGGTGGATGTGTGCTTGCGACCAAGGTTTGTTCTCTTGATAATTTTCTCGATTTTATTAAATTTCATTTGATAGTTTTTTGTTTTCTTTTGCTTTAGCCTAGATAACGTCCAAATCCCCCCAAATTGCATATCATCTAGCATAAAAATCGACTTGAATTTTCCTCGTGGGATCGACCCCTTGCTTGCTCTATACTATCTTGTGTGTTGTGATTGAAGCTAGGGTAATTAATTTGTGCGACCGCGACATCACAACAGTTTTCCTTGTAGCACCTATGGAATCTGATTAGTACTTAAAAGTGCATATTTATCAAGGTTTTATATCATCATTTTGCACTTGAAGTATCAATAACTCCTTAACTAAAGCATGATTTATAATAACAAGTCTGATACCATAAGATACCTTTAATTTATGGTAAATGTTCATTTTAAATGCAGGCCTATCACATAAATTAAAGGATTGATTGATGAGTTTAAGTACGGAAATTGAAAGGACAAAGAGAGGGCCAAACTTAGAAAAGAGATCTTTGGTTCAATCCAAACTGGAACACTTTGTTCGGTCATTGGGTCATATCTCGGAGTCTGTAGATCTTGGATTTAGGTCTCGCTTTATATGGATGGAAAGCTAAGACATAGGCCTAAAACGTTCACGGGGAGTCCAAGATTTAAAAAGGCCGTTTTCAAGTCCAAATTATAGCAACAACAGAGAAGTCTGAATCTGTTTTGCAGCCCAGACACTGTTCAGTGTTCAGCCCATATCTCAAGTTCTAGAAGTCAAAATGTGAAAACCCTGGAAATTTATAATTTAAATATGTAGATGTGTAAACCCTCTTGTAAACGTAAGACTGAAAGTGGTAATATTTCAATGAGTGATGGAAACCAAGATTAGAAATAATAGATAAATAATGATATATAATGGAAGAGATGACCTCTAAAAAATGAATTTTGGTTTAGAATTCATAAGGACAAAGAAACTGGTAATGTGTTTTGATGGATAAAATAATGAGAAAAATGACAAAATATTTTTAGGAAATAAGTGAGGTAATAAAGAATGCATTATAATAAAGGATAGTGCAATAAAACTGCAAAGGCCACCAGTAAAAAAAAAGAAAAAAAAAGAAAGAAAAAGAAAAAAATAGAGAAAAGCGGATAGAGAGAGAGAGCTGTAGATTTTGGAGTAAAACCAATAATGCTTCGGTGGCCATATCTCTGTACTCCACCGTTGGATCATGCTAAGTTTTGGATATGTTGTTCTCATTACACTCCTCTACTAACTGACCGAAGGGATTGGAAGAATCACAATCCATTTGACAGAAATCATCATCGGAAAGTTCCTGAAAAACATAAAGGAAATGCACCTGCAGGGCAGTTTGGTCGCCGGCCGATTTCTCTCTCTTCCACCGTTGGATCATGCTCATTATAGGATATGTGGTGCGCCTCGATGTTGTCTTCATTCTGGACGGTGGAGATCGGAAAATCATTCTCCGGCAAGGTTCGTGCACGTTGAACAGTATCTCATCCATTTTCAGGTAAGCTCGGTTTTATGCAGATCTAGGGAGATCTAACCGTTGGATCATTATGATTTTGAGATATAGTATGGAAAACTCTATGATATGTAGTCTGACCATTGGTTTGAAATAATAATCAGATTTGGATGACTTATTGCCTTTTGAATCTATTGCTAGTTTTGGCAAAATGTAGTAAGCTTGATTAAATACATGTTTTGATAAAATTAGAATTGTGTGGGTGTAGGTTTTATGGAAGATGTAATGGTAAAATATGTTCTTGTTATTAGTATTATTATAGATTAATTGTGTAAACACCCAAAAGAAAAAATATATATATATAGATAGAATTGATGACTCAGTTTTCGTTGCCGATTTCTGCATCGGCAGCAACAGATTCTTTGCCGATTTCTGCATCGGCAGCGACGCAGTTTTTGTTTTTTTTTAAATTAACTTAAGGAGCTGGGAGGGAGGGGTAAAAACTGGTTTTAGATAGACCAAAATAAGGATAAGAACACATCTAAACCAACCCCCAACACAACCCACCTCATTTGATGGGGAGTATAAATACAAGGAGGAAAGAGAGAGGATGATCCATCCTCTTCCCAAACAGAATAAAAGATTGCATGTCGTTCTTCCCTTCCTCTTTCACAACAGAACCAGCAGGAGAAGAGAAAGAATAGTAGTGTGAAACCTTCCTCAAACTTAGTTAGATTCGAAAGGTATGAGTCATGAAACTCCTTTCCTCTTCTCCTTAAGACCAGAAACGGAAATGAAGAAGAAAACCCTAAGAAAATTGACCTAAGACCTAAGCTAGCTGTGAAGGAAACTGAAATTAACTAGGAGGACAAGGAAACATAAATGAAATGAAGCCAATTTCAGAACATCTAACAAAGAAAAATGAATAAAATGGAAATAACAAATCATGGTAGAGGGTTGGCTTTAACTATGGGGTTGGCCAGCATGCATGTGTGTGTTCTGCTGGGATTTGTTGAAGGATTATGTGCTGAAATTGATGGTTTCAATGTGTGTGTTCTGCTGGAATTTATTGAAAGATTATATCTTTGTAATTGATGGTTTTCAATGTGTGTGTTCTCTTTGGGATTTTATTGAAGGATTATGTCTTGAAATTGATGGTTTCAATGTGTGTGTTCTGCTGGAACTTAGTGACAATGTATATCTTGGTGTTGTTCTGACATGGTGGTGTGTGTTCATGCCAAAATGCGTGTTGTGCAAATGGAAGCGTGATTCATTTTAAATCGGCTGCAATTAATTAGCATTCGCCGTCGAAACTGAGTTGTCTGCAGAGAATTTGTGATTATTTCCGAAACTCGAGTCTTGCAAGCGAATTAGCATTATTTGCCGAATTGTGTGTTGTGCATTAAATCGTGCATTAGCATTTTCTAAAGCTGCGTCATTGCGGCCAATTAGCATTCACGCTAAAACTGAGTTGTCTGCAGCGAATTTGTGATTCGCTGCCAAAAGCTGAGTCTTCTGCACTGGCGAATTAGCATTCGTTGCCGAATTGTGTGTTGTGCAAATAACTGTGCATTAGCATTAATGCGAAAGCGGAGTTAATCATAGCGAATTTGTGATTCGTCTCTGAAACTAAGTCTTTTTGCAACGAATTAGCATTTGCCGCATTGTATGTTGTGCAAACGAAATTGTGATTCGGCCAAATCAGTCGGCCATGCGAATTAACATTCGCCATCGAATCGAGTTTGTGCAGCGAATTTGTGATTTTTGCCGAAATCGAGTCTTGCAACGCCAATTAGCATTCGCTACCGAATTGTGTGTTGTGCGTACGAAATTGTGATTCGTTGCCGAATCATGTCATTTTAGCGAATTAGCATTCGTTTGCCGAATTGTGTGTTGTGTAGCGAAACTGTGATTCACTACCGAAACTCTGTCGTCTGCAGCGAATTAACAATTCGCTGCCGAGTGGCGTGTTATGCAGCGAACTTGCGATTCGTTGCCAAAGTGGAGTTGTCTGCAGCAAATCGCTGCCGAAGTTGAGTTGGCTGCAGCCAAATTGTGATTCGCTGCCGAAACTAAGTTGTCTGCGACGAGTTAACATTTGTCGCTGAAATTGTGGGCGCAGCAATAACGATTTCAGCTGCCGAACAAAGTCTGGGAGGCGAATAAGCTTGATTCTTCTTCTTGAATTGAGCGGCTTACAACGAACTCGGTTCATTGCCGATTTCTACAATAAGCCTCCTAGGCGAAATGACTTAAATGCTAGTAACAATTTCATGGTATGATGGTGTAAAATGTGGAACACTTGAATGTGAACATATGAACTCTTGAAATAAGTGTGATGACGAATGTGATTCAAAAATACAAATGTACTGATTTGTGACCATTGATGTCTTAGGTGGTGCGGTCGGGATTGGACCATCGTCAAGACAAGAACAACCTACAGGTGGAGCAGGTAGGTGACTTGCACCTTCCTTTTTCATACATTGAATAATGAAATACTTTATCATGAATATTACCATATTGCATTAGAACCGATGTTAGATTGTCGAACGCTTAAATGTTGACAAATGGTTAATTAGCTTGGGCTAATGGCATCCGAAGGGATGACCGGGACAAATGATTGATTAGCTTCGGCTAATGGCATCCGAATGGGTGGCCGGGACCAATGATTGATTAGCTTCAGCTAATGGCATCTGAATGGATGACCGGGACGAACGACTGATTAGCTTCGGCTAATGGCATCCGAATGGATGGCCGGGACAAAGAATGATTAGCTTCGGCTAATGGTATCCGAATGGATGGCCGGGACGACCGACCGATTAGCTTGGCTAATGGCATCCGAATGGATGGCGGGACAAATGAATGATTAGCTTCAGCTAATGGCATCCGAATGGATGACCAGGACCTAACGATTGATTAGCTTTGGCTAATGGCATCCGAAGTGGATGACCGGGGTGAGTGAACGGTTAACCTCAGCAAATGATGCCTTAAGAGGATAGCCGAGTTTAAGATTATGGTTGATTGCAAAAATGGGTGCATCTATATGTACTACAAGCTGTTTATACCAAGTACATGAAGAAATTATAAATGTTAATGCTTCATTTAACGCCTTGAGACCGTTTAGTTACCATTATTATTATTATTAAGTAATTGCATTCTCTTAAATTTTTTGTACTACAGCAGGGACGTCATACAAACGAGATGTCTAGGAAACCCAATACACGGGAACCTACTTTTGCAAGGAATCATGTAGATGCATTCTAAATCACAATATATTTTGTATGAATCAATGTACTGAATGTATAACTTTTATTAGATCCTTTTGTTTAAATTCGCAATGGCTATTAGTAGGATAGGAATGCAAACTCATGTCTATGTAAGTATATTTTTAATATGAACTTCTAATCATGCAACCATAATATTGTGTTTATGTAAGATTCACTTTTAAATGAAATGTTGATTGTATGGATTGTATTTTGATGATGTGAGAGATCGGGTTCGGCGATCACGGCACCATGTGTGTCGGGTATATAAAAAAAATCATTGTTGTTTTGGGCTTGAAAAGCCGGGTTGTTCAGCTTGGTATCGAGCACCCCGGTCCGGATCCCGAGGATCACCGATAATTGTGTTGTTGTGGTGAATTTCGGGATGGTACGCACCCGACAAGGGACACGACCGAGCCGCCCTCCTTAGAAAGGAGGGCGGGGAACCAAGGTGCCCAAGGTTGGCAAGACGAAGATCCCTTGGATGATACGACATCTCATGCTCCGATAATACCACCCGAAACCTTGCAAGGGGAAGTCGGTAGCGAGGGAAGGCGGGAGGCCGACTGCAGACAGAGGAGTACCCCCAGTTGCAGCGGAGCAGCAAGAAAGATCAGAAGCACAACCATCAACTATTCGAACTGGTGTGCCCCCATAATATGTAGACGCGGGACTCCTTGTACAAATAGTTAAAGTAGTGATGGAGGGCATGGGCGGTTCGGCGACACAAACAACTCCCACCACGCAGATTCCACAGGCAGCCCCTATGACTAGCATGACCACGGATAACGTGGTGCCACTGGTGCAACTAGTCAAGAGTATGAGGGAAATGGGCTGTGAACTGTATATGGGGGAACAAGATACGAGATAATTTGGAAGATGGATTAGGAAGGTAGAAAAGACCATGATTCAAATAAGCATACCCGAGGGTTTGAGGGTAAATTGTGCAACCCAGTTACTGTCCGATAGGGCCATGACATGGTGGGAAACACTTCAGCTGAGGTGTGCAACCGAGACACTAACTTGGAGTGATTTCAAGACAGAGTTTGAGAATCGGTTTTATTCCCGTGTACCATCGCAAGGTGAAAGAACAAGAGTTCTTGGCATTAAGACAGGTGATATGTCGGTATTGGAGTACGAAAGGAGGTTCCATGATCTCTCATTGTTTGCCCCACACTATGTGCCGACAAAGGAACATATGATTGAGAAGTTGAGAGATGGTTTGCGACAGGATTTGAGACAAGGATTGATCGCCTTACGGTTTAAATTTGTGAGAGAGTTTATTGAGGCTGCCCAAGCTCTGAAGGCTTGTATTGGAGAAAGCCAAGGGGGACATTAGGGTATAGGCAAAAGGATAGATAGGGACTATTTCAGCGGCAGACCACCACTCCGAAGAAAGGAAAAAGTGGAGTATTTGAGCAAAGACAGAAAAGGAGAGTTTGATGTTACCGCCCCACCAACAGTCAAGTGGCAGAGTGATGGTTGGACAGTCGCACTCGAGGGAAAACTATTCAACTGGGACCGGTGACCGCAAGGGTGTTGACTATCCTTTTTGTATAAAATGTGGACAAAAAACACCCCGGGGACCGCTCAGTTTCCCCGGCGATGTTTTGTGTGCGGAGGAGAAGGTCATAGGTGGAGGAACCGCGTATTTGAGTCAAGGGTGTCATTACGTGGTGGAAGAGGTCATTTCAAGAGGGACTTCCCTAAAAGGAACACCGGACAGTACAAAGCTATAGGCGGCCGATCGAGCCACCAACGATCGATCACCGTGAATAGGCCGGTGAGATCTTCTCAATCAGAGCAAACTCCAGTCGAGGGAGACCGAGAGCACAAAATGATCGGAACCCGGGGAGGGTCTTCCACCCGACACATGAGGAGGTCGGGGCGCATCGGATGTGGTGGCGGTACACTACTATTGAATGATTTTAATGTGCATGTGTTGTTTGATCCGGGTGCCACCCACTCATTCATTGCTAAGAGAAAAGGGATTCTTAATTGGAACTCCAATGGGAAACATGGTTGAAACAAATATTGTGTATGTGGACGTGGGGGTTAGTCTATCTCGGGTATGAAACAGTAGACTTGATTCCCTTAGAGCCGCATGATTTTGACATAATCCTAGGCATGAATTGGTTGAGTAAATACAATGCTCTAATAGATTGTTATGCTAAAACTGTTACTTTCCAAACCCCTAAGGGTGAGAGAATGATTTTTGAAGGAGAGAGAATTCTCAAACCGATTGCCTTAATATCGGTGGTAAAGCCCAAAAACTTTTAAGAAAGGGATGTATGGGATACCTCGCATACATCTTAAACTCTGATGATGAAGGTCCACGACTGAAGGATATTCCTGTGGTGAAGGAATTCCCAGATGTGTTTCTCGAAGAACTACCGGGACTACCCCCGGAGCGAGAGGTAGAGGTGTCCATAGACACTTTTCCCGGAGTCCCACCTATAGCCCAACAACCGTACCGGATGGCTCTGGCAGAACTGAACGAGTTAAAGACTCAACTACAAGAATTGTTAGAAAAAGGGTTCATACGGCCCAGTAATTCTCCTTGGGGGGCACCGGTCCTATTTGTAAGAAAGAAAGATGGAACCCATAGACTTTGTATTGAATATCGCCAGTTGAACAAAATAACAATGAAAAACAAGTATCCGTTACCTCGGATAGATGATTTGTTCGATCAATTAAAGGGAGCGAGGGTATTTTCGAAGATAGATCTGAGATCAGGGTACTATCATATGAAGATTAAAGAAGCGGATGTAGCAAAGACCGCATTTAGAACTCGTTACGAACACTATGAATTTTTGGTGCTACCGTTCGGGTTGACGAACGCCCTAGCCCTCTTCATGGACTTGATGAATCGGGTTTTCCAACCATACCTTGATAAGTTTGTGGTGGTATTCATTGATGATATACTGGTGTACTCGAATTCTTTCGAGGAGCACGAAGAACACTTGAGGCAAACCTTACAAACCTTGAGAGATCACCAATTATAAGCAAAACTGAGTAAATGTGAATTTTGGCTGAAGAGAGTGACGTTTCTGGGACATGTTATTTCAGCCGAAGGTGTTTTTGTAGACCCTAAAAAAGTCGAAGCAGTCTTAAAAAGGGAAAGACCGACTTCGGTCACCGAAATACGTAGCTTCCTAGGACTTGCAGGATACTATCGGAGGTTTATTGAAGGTTTTTCCCTTATTGCAACCCCTTTGACGTAGCTAACTAGGAAGAATAAGAAATGGGTGTGGTCGGAAGAATGTGAGAAAAGCTTCCAAGAATTGAAGACGAGGCTCACCACTGCTCCAGTGTTAACCCTTCCCTCAGGGACCGAGGGTTTTGTGGTATATAGTGATGCTTTGGGGAAGGGATTGGGGTGTGTTCTGATGCAACATGGGAAGGTGATCGCCTATGCATCAAGACAGTTAAAAACTCATGAAGTGAACTACCCGGTGCACGACCTGGAGTTGGCTGTTGTAGTATTTGCCTTGAGGATATGGAGACACTATTTGTATGGGTCTCGAACCCAAATTTTTACCGATCATAAGAGCTCGAAGTATCGATGTCGCAAAAGGAGTTGAACATGCGACAAAGAAGGTGGATAGAGCTCATTATGGATTATTATTGCACCATAGAATACCACCGGGAAAAGCAAACGTGGTGGCGGATGCCCTCGCCGCAAAAATAAAGCCACCCCGGGGAAGGTTAACTGTAAAACCTCTGGGCGAAAAATCATAAATTGACTAGTTTTATATGAAACAAAAAAATTCATAATTCTTGATTGGGTTATCAAAAAATTCTGAAATTTTGCGTGGAGCCTTATAATATGATACCTTAGCTTGGGTTAAAAGTTCAGAATTTTTAGAGAAATTCAGAAATTTGACGAAAAAAAACACAATTCGACTAGTTTTATGTTATTGGACGTAATTTTCAATCCGACCATTGGATTGAGCTGAAATTTTATGAGGAACCCTAAAATATATTTAATAAAATTTGATTAAAATTTTAAGATGAATGGAGCTCGGTAATGCTAGCAAAAAAATAAAGACCGTCAAATAGAGGCAAACATATTCATTAAGGGTATCATAGTAATTTGCCATTGAAAAGAAAACATATAAGCTCTCCTTCTCTTTTATTAACTGCCGAATGGGCAGAAACAAAAGGATGAAAGGAAAAAACAGAGCATAACGTGAGAGAAAGAGAGAAAAGTAAGGAAAAACAATAAGGAAATTGAGAAAATAACTTTATAAACTTGCAAGTTCAACCTATAAACACTAAATCAAGTGAAGGAAGGAGGATTTGAGAAGGGGAATTCAGCTAACTTTGGAAGAGAAGAGAAATTGGAAGAAAAGCAATAGGTAAGCATGAGAAGTTTGGATTTAATGTTTGATTTAGATGTTTTCTTAAGCTTATTTGATTAAGTTAGGAAGTAATTTCATGGAATTTTACCTTAGTTTCCCTCAAATCCTAGATTTTTGAACTTAGGGTTCTTATGTGAATTTGGGGGAATTAGGAGGGGAAGGAAAAATGATGAAATTGAAGTGGAATAGAATGAAAACAAGTTGAAATAACAAGTAAATGAAGAAAAATTTGGGGGAGGAAAAAGAAACATAAATTCAAATTAAAAGAGAAATAACCTAGCTAAAAGAAAATATGAAGACAAGATGTCTAGGTTGTGTTTGAATATAGTATTTAGATAAAATAAGTAATATGATGTGAGGGTATAAAGAATAGAAGAATTATTTGATGGAGGAATTATGAACATGGAGTAAGCAAAGAAGTAACTTGAGTTAAATATGAGGTTGTATGTAAAATAATGATGTTATATTTGAGAATGAATTTTTATTAGAAAAAATTAAAAATAAAAATATTACATGCTTTGTGTTTCGGCACGTAAGAAAAATATTGATGGACTAATGATATAATGACACTTGATTGATTCAGGAGTTGTGTCTGGAGCTGGTTATTAGACAGGAGGAGCTGGGTCATCCCGAGCAAAAGGTAGGTGATTCGTCACCTTATTTTGTAATTTTTAGTTTTCCTAATAATCTATGTTGCTTAGTTAATTGATATTAAACGAATGAAGCAAATGAATAAATGGAGTTATGATTATGTGAATTACCGGTAAATTATGTGGAATTACCGGGTTTTATTGGTTAACAAAGAGGTTAACCGGATATGGGGTAATTCGTATGGAATTACCGGATTGTTTGGCTAATAAAAGAGGTTTAGCCAGGATCTTGGGTAATTCTAATGAAATTACCGGATTGCTTGGCTAATAAAAGAGGTTAGCCGGATCTTTGGGTAATTCGAATGGAATTACCGGATTGCTTGGCTAATAAAAAAGGTTAGCCGGATGCGGGGTAATTCATATGAATTACTGGATTGATTCTGGTAACCGAAATGGGTTAGCCAGATTTTTGGGTAATCAAGAGAATTACTGGGTTTATTGGTTAACAAAGAGGTTAACCGGATAAGGAGTAATTCATATGGAATTACAGATTGATTGGCTAACAAAAAAGGTTAGCCGGATGATGGGTAATTCGAATGGAAGTCTTGGATCTATTGGTGACCGAGGAAGGAAACCAAATTTCTCGAGTAATTATATGGAAGTGTTAGATTTATTTGGTAATTAAGATGAGTTAGTTGGATTTTTAAATTTTGAAAAGATTATGTAAATTAAGGGATTAAGTTAGATTGAAGTAAAAGTATTAAATTTCAAAAGTTAAGAGTAATTAATTAATATTAGACTACTATAGTGAGTAAGTTAATTAATATGGTTATTTTTGAAATAGGTACACCGCGAGGTGATGCAGATCGTTAGATGTAGGAATTCTCCTGTTTATATTTTGGAATGTAATTGTCATGTCTTTACTTTGAATGTAAATCCTTTTGTGTTGTAAAAATTAAGTAGAAGATGTAATATGTAGTGGATGTATTATATATATGTATAATTGTTAGTATGACCAAATCATTTTCAACATGATAAGATAAGATTTATTATAAATATAATATGACTCTTAATCTTAATGTTGTATTTACATAGTTTAAAGGCTTATATGTAGTTAGTTAGCATTTATTACGTTTAGTGATGAATGTGTTTATCTTTTGAGTTGTTTTGGTAGTACATTTATGTTGATTTACTAATGGATATTATGAGACTTGCATATATTGATAAGTATAAATATTGAGTTATTGTTTGATGAATGGAATGTGATCCAGGATGATTGGATCAAGATGGAAGTCATAATGACATATAATAGAAGTGTTGTCGATAACTTGGTACTAACAATAATAGAGGAAACTCTGCCGAAATTTTCAAAAAAAAAATCCCATAATTTTAGACATATTACCCAATACTTGACATTGTTAAAGAAATGTTGGGAGATTTCATAATATTATAATTTGAGGGTGTTACATTAACAGTGGGAAAGGAGCGGCAATTGGCGGAATTGAAAGAGATGGGTGCAGATTTGGACATGAATGCCGGAGGTGGGTTAGTAGCCCAACTATTGGTGCGACCAACGTATCGGGAACAAATACTACATGCCCAATTCCATGACAAGGAGGGGTCTAAGATTAGGAAGAATGTGGAGGCCGAGGTAGAAATGAAATTCCGAGTAGCGGATGATGGATCCTTGATGATGGGACAACGGTTGTACGTGCCTAATGACAAAACAGTCAAACGAATGGTTCTACAAGAAGCACATGAGTCCAAGTTCTCCATACATCCCTGGCAAAGCACTAAGATGTATCGAGACCGAAACACCTCTATTGGTGGCCTAATATGAAAAGGGAAATAGCCGAGTATGTGTCTAAGTGTGGGATATGTCAACAAGTCAAGGTTGAACACCAAAGGCTGCGGGACCATTACAACCATTACAAATTCCAGAATGGAAGTGGGAGATGATCACCATGGATTTCGTGTCGGGATTTCCCAAAGGGAGGAAAGGAAATGACACGATATGGGTCATCGTAGATCGGTTGACGAAATCCGCACTATTCTTGCCTATAAAGATGACCGACTCGGTGGACAAGCTTGCCAAGATCTACATAAATAAGGTGGTACGGCTTCATGGGATTCCGGTGTCCATTGTATCGGATCGAGATCCCAGGTTCACCTCTCGACTTTGGCCGAGCATACAATATGCCTTGGGGACAAGATTGGACATGAGCACTACGTTTCACCCTCAAACGGATGGCCAATCAGAAAGAGTCATCCAAGTCTTGGAAGACCTATTACGGGCTTGTGTGCTAGAATTTGGAGGAAACTGGGAGGAACACATGGCATTGGTGGAGTTCACGTATAACAATAGTCACCAAGCCACAATAAGGATGGCCCCATATGAAGCCTTGTATGGTAGGAGGTGCAGAACTCCTTTATGTTGGGAGGAAATTGGGGACCGGAAGTTATATGGCGTGGAGTTGGTCCAAGTCACCACGGAGAAAGTGAGAACTATCGGGGATCGCATCAAAGCCGCACGGGATAGATAGAAGAAGTATGCTTGATGTGAGGAGAAGACCTCTCGAGTTCGTACGGGGGACCGGTGTGTTCCCGAAGGTAGCCCATGGAAGAACATGTTACGGTTTGGATTGAAAGGGAAGTTAACTCCCGCTTCATCGGACCTTTCAAAATCTTACAACGAGTAGGACCAAGTAGCCTACAAAGTGGACTTGCCCCCATAGTTAGCCAAGGTCCATGATGTGTTCCATGTCTCCTTGTTAAGGAAGGCCGACGTGGACCCCGCCCGAGTTCTACCCTGAGTTCCGGTAGAAGTCAAGGAAGACTTAACACTGGAATTGAGGCCCATAAGGATACTAGATCGGGAAGTGAAGGAGCTACGGAGCAAAAAGATCCCCATCATCGAATCTTATGGCGAAATGCTCAAATAGAAGAGGAAACTTGGGAGAGGGAGGCCTGAGATGAGGAAAAAGTACCCCAATTTATTTGAACTACCAGGTATGGAGTATGAAACCTCTTAAATTTCAAGGACGAAATTCATATTAAAGGGGGCAGAATGTAAACACCCAAAAGAAAAAAAAAATATATATATAGATAGAATTGATGACTCAGTTTTCGTTGCCGATTTCTTGCGGACGCGCGGCGCCGATTTTCGCATCTGCAATGGCAGATTTTTTTGCCGATTTCTTGATCTAAGACGACGAGGATTTTTGTTTTTTAAAAAAATTAACTTAAGGAGCTGGGAGGGAGGGGTAAAAACCGGTTTTAGATAGACCAAAACAAGGATAAGAACACATCTAAACCAACCCCCAAACAACCCACCTCATTTGATGGGGAGTATAAATACAAGAAGGAGAGAGAGGATGATCCATCCTCTTCCCAAACAAGCATTGCATGTCGTTCTTCCCTTCCTCTTTCACAACGAAACCTAAACCAAACCGGAAGAGAGTGCTTTGTGAACGTGTGAGGGAAAGATGAGACCTTGAGAGAAGATTGGACAGCTGCCTAGAGGGAAAGGAAAAAGAGGGCTGGAAAACATGAGAGGAAGAAGAAGGAGGATAACCAGCTGGAGAAGAGAAAGAATAGTGTCAAACCTTCCTCAAACTTAGTTAAATTCGAAAGGTATGAGTCATGAAACTCCCTTCCTCTTCTCCTTAAGACCAGAAACGAAAATGAAGAAGAAAACCCTAAGAAAATTGACCTAAGACCTAAGCTAGCTGGGAAGGAAACTGAAATTAACTAGGAGGACAAGGAAACAGAAATGAAATGAAGCCAATTTCAGAACATCTAACAAAGAAAAATGAATAAAATGGAAATAACAAATCATGGTAGAGGGCTGGCTTTAACTATGGGGTTGGCCAGCATGCATGTGTGTGTTCTGCTGGGATTTGTTGAAGGATTATGTGTTGAAATTGATGGTTTCAATGTGTGTGTTCTGCTGGGATTTGTTGAAGGATTATGTGTTGAAATTGATGGTTTCAATGTGTGTGTTCTGCTGGAATTTATTGAAAGATTATATCTTTGTAATTGATGGTTTTCAATTGTGTGTTCTGCTAGGATTTTATTGAAGGATTATGTGCTTGAAATTGATAGTTTCGATGTGTGTGTTCTGCTGGAACTTAGTGACAGTGTATATGTTGGTGTTGTTACAGCATGTGTGGTGTGTGTTCATGCCAAAATATGTGTTGTCTGTGCAAAACTGATGATTTCGCTAAACCGTCGGCTGCAATGAATTACCATTCACCGAAACTGAGTTGTCTGCAGCGAATTTGTGATTCGCTGTTGAAACTGAGTCTTCTGCAGCGAATTAGCATTCGCTGCTGAATTGTGTGTTGTGCAGCGAAATTGTGATTATTTGCAAATCGAGGCTACGTCATTGCAGCGAATTAGCATTAGCTGCCGAAACTGAGTTGTCTATAGCGAATTTGTGATTCGCTGCTGAAACTGAGTCTTTTGCAGCAAATTAGCATTCAACGAGAATTGTGTGTTGTCTTGTGCGCGTGATTCATTGCCGAAAGCGGCATCGGCTGCAGCGAACTAGCATTTCGTCGAATTGTGTGTTGTGCAGCGAACTAGCATTCGCTGTCGAATTGTGTGTTGTGCAAATGAAATTGTGATTCGCGCCGAACAGCTATGTCATTTTGCAAACAATTAGCATTCATTTGCTAAAAGCGAAGTTGTCTGCAGTGAATTTGTGATTTGGTGCCGAAACTGAGTCTTCTGCAGCAAATTAGCATTCACTGTCGAATTGTGTGTTGTGCAGCGAAATTGTGATTCGCATTGCCGAAGTGGTCTTTTCAGTGAATTAGCATTATTTGCCGACTTGTGTGTTGTGCAAACAGCGTGATTCGTGGAAGCTGTCGGCTATGCCCAATTAGCATTCGCCATAAATCGAGTTATACCAACGAATTTGTGATTCGCTGCGGCCGAGTCTTCTGCAGCCGAATTAGCATTCGTTGCCGAATTGTGTGTTGTGCAACGACGTGATTATTTGCCGAAAGCGTGTCGAGCTGCGGCCAATTAGCATTCTGCCGCATTGTGTGTTGTGCAACGAAAGCGTGATTCATTGCCGAATCGATCGTCGGCAGAATTAACAATTCATTTGCCCGAGTGGCGTGTTCTGCACGGCGAACTTGCGATTCGACGCCAAAGTGGAGTTGTGCACGAGCAAATCGGCTGTCGAAGTTGAGTTAGGCGCAACGAAATTGTGATTCGCTGCCAAAATCGAGTTATCTGCTACGAGTTAGCATTTCTTTGCTAAAATTATGGCGCCAAAGAATGATTTTCGTTGCTGAAGCGGGTTGCCGCCAAGAACGAAATAGTTGTCGCTGCCAAATTGGCTACCTGCAACGAAACAATTCTCGTTGCTGAAGTGAGCAGCCTGCAGCGAACCAATTCTCACTGCCGAATTGGGCGACTGCTGCGAAGCCGGTTCAGTCATTTGCCGATTTCTACAATAAGCCTCCTAGGTAGAAATGACTTAAATGCTAGTAACAATTTCATGGTATGATGGTGTAAAATGTGGAACACTTGAATGTGAACATATGAACTCTTGAAATAAGTGTGATGACGAATGTGATTCAAAAATACAAATGTACTGATTTGTGACCATTGATGTCTTAGGTGGTGCGGTCGCGATTGGACCATCGTCAAGACAAGAACAACCTATAGGTGGAGCAGGTAGGTGACTTGCACCTTCCTTTTTCATACGTTGAATAATGAAATACTTTATCATGAATATTACCATATTGCATTAGAACCGATGTTAGATTGTCGAACGCTTAAATGTTGACAAATGGTTAATTAGCTTTCGTTAATGGCATCCGAACGGATGACCGGGATGAATGATTGATTAGCTTCGGCTAATGGCATCCGAACGGATGGCCGAGACGAACGATTGATTAGCTTCGGCTAATGGCATCCGAATGGATGGCCGGGACAAATGAATGATTAGCTTCGGATAATGGCATCCGAATGGATGACCGGGACGAACAATTGATTAGCTTTGGCTAATGGCATCCGAAGTGGATGACCAGGGTGGGTGAACGGTTAACCTCAGCAAATGATGCCTTAAGAGGATAGCCGGGTTTAAGATTATGGTTGATTGCAAAAATTGGTGCATCTATATGTACTACAAGCTGTTTATACCAAGTACATGAAGAAATTATAAATGTTAATGCTTCATTTAAGCGCAGATCGTTTAGTTACCATTATTATTATTATTAAGTAATTGCATTCTCTTAAATGTTTTGTACGCATGAATGGACGTCACACCAACGAGATGTCTAGGAAACCCAATACACGGGAACCTACTTTTGCAAGGAATCATGTAGATGCATTCTAAATCACAATGTATTTTGTATGAATCAATGTCTTGAATGTATAACTTTTATTAGATCATTTTGTTTAAATTCGTAATGGCTATTAGTAGGATAGGAATGCAAACTCATGTCTATGTAAGTGTATTTTTAATATGAACTTCTAATCATGCAACCATAATATTATGTGTTTATGTAAGATTCACTTTTAAATGAAATGTTGATTGTATGGATTGTATTTTGATGATGTGAGAGATCGGGTTCATTGATTACGGCACCATGTGTGTCAGGTATATAAAAAAAAATTCACTGTTGTTTTGGGCTTGAAAAGCCGGGTTGTTACAAATTGTGTTTTCTTTATATGAGGGGAAGAATGATTATTGTGTAAGAATAGTAAGGAACATTGCTATATGAACATGTTGATTGAATACAAAGCTAACTTGTTGGTTGTGTGGATATAAATGGGGTGGAACCATGAAGAAATTGAAATGAAAGAAATTTGGAAAATAAAACATATTTAAAGCTAGCCATAAGTATTTTTGGCAAATTGATTAGTTAATGAAGATTGTCATGGATTCCAACTAGTAGGGTGAAATTGTTGTTGTGATAATGGTCTAAGAATATTAATTGTTAAGGTTTGCTACATATGTTTAATCGCACGAGAAGAAAGCGAAAGAAAATGAATAGTTCATCATTTTGTTGTATTAATAATAATAATAGGAGAAATCCCAAAAGGAATGAGATTCCTTATTTTTGGTCTAATCTTGCTATATTGTAGAGGTAGGGAAATTGTTTGAATGTTTTGCTTTAGAATTGGTTTGAATTCGTGATTTAATGATGCCAAATGACCTTGGATGATGTTGTTTTTGCATGAAAATAAGTTGGAAGTTGAAAAGGATTTCCAAGGAATGAAAATCGTCGTTGTCCAAAATTTTAGCTATAAAGGAGGGGCTATTGTGATTGTTGATTTTGAGCCTTAAAACAAAATAATTTGGAGTTGGTTTCTTCATAAAATTTGTATTTCCATGTTTTAGCATTTCATAGAGATAAATCACGCCCAAAACCGAAGTTTTACAAACTTTAGTTATGATTAAGACACTAGATAGTGTTCGGGTTGGTTAAGCTAAATTGATTCGAATTAGACAATTTTTAATCTTTGCTTGGAATTGCTGTTGAGTGATGGTTTTGATAACAAAATTATAAGAATGAATATAAACATGGAAATGAGTAAGAGTGTGAGATCTTAAAGAAAATTCCTTGTGATTGGTTTGAGAATACTAGTTGAATGAGAATTAAATGAAGATGTGATGTTAGTTGTATTGGTGATAAAAATTGAATCCTCGATGGTACAGGGGAAGCTGTGGGGACTGGACAATTACATGGAGTGGCAGCACGTGCACCTATTCTAGGTAGGTGATTCATCACCTTATTTTGTAATTATTAGTTTTTCTTAAATATATGTGTTGTGTGTTTAATTGATGTTAAAAAAATGAAACAAATGAATAAGTTGAGTGATTATTACAAATAAGAATTATTGGTAATTTAAGAGAAATTACCGAAATTATTTGGCTAACAAAAGAAGTTAGCTGGAGGCTGGGTAATTCGTATGGAATTACCGAATTGATTGGCTAACAAAAGAGGTTAGCCGGATGTTGGGTAATTCGTATGGAATTACCAGGTTAATTGGCTAACAAAAGAGGTTAGCCGGATGCTAGGTAATTCGTATGGAATTACCGGATTGACTTTGGCAACCAAGATGGGTTAGCCAGATTTCTTGGGTAATTAAGAAAATTACCGGGTTTATTGGTTAACAAGGAAGTTAACTGGATATAGGGTAATTTGTATGGAATTACCGGATTGATTGGCTAACAAAAGAGGTTAGACGGATGTTGGGTAATTCGTATGGAATTACTGGATTGATTGGCTAACAAAAGAGGTTAGCCGGATGTTGTGTGGAATTACCGGATTAATTGGCTAACAAAAGAGGTTAGCCGGATGCTAGGTAATTTGTATGGAATTACTGGATTGACTTTGGCAACCAAGATGGGTTAGCCAGATTTCTTGGGTAATTAAGAAAATTACCGGGTTTATTGGTTAACAAGGAAGTTAATCGATATGGGGTAATTCGTATGGAATTACCGGATTGATTGGCTAACAAAAGAGGTTAGCCGGATGGTGGGTAATTCGTATAGAATTACCGGATTACTTGGCTAACAAAAGAGGTTAGCCGGATGTTGTGTGGAATTACCGGATTAATTGGCTAACAAAAGAGGTTAGCCGGATGCTAGGTAATTTGTATGGAATTACCGGATTGACTTTGGCAACCAAGATGGTTTAGCCAGATTTCTTGGGTAATTAAGGAAATTACCGGGTTTATTGATTAACAAGGAAGTTAACTGGATATGGGGTAATTCGTATGAAATTACAAGATTGATTGACTAACAAAAGAAGTTAGCCGGATGTTGTGTGGAATTACCAGATTAATTGGCAATTATATGAAATTACCATAATTATTGGCAATTGAGATGAGTTAGCCGAATAGTTAAGTTTTGAAAAGATTATGTGAATTAATTAATTGAAGTTAGAAGTAGTAAATTCTAAATGTTATGAGTAAAAAAATTAATATATGACTAAGATATTGAGTAAATTAATTAACGTGGTTATTGGGTAGACACAATGATTTGGAGATTGGAGGGGAATTGATAGATAATTGGTTACCATAGTGTTGGTGGCTAAGGATACATTACAATGATACTTAACACCATAATGATGGTGGCTAAGGGCATAAATTGATTCTTGGCACTATGATGAGGGTGACCAAGGTTCTGTGAAGGATGCTTAGTGACTGTAGTGTCGATAACTAAGATTGTGTGCAAATGATACTTGGCAACCGTGGTTACAATGCATATGATGTTAATAAGAAAAATGAAAGGGATTCGGTATGAATGGAAGAATCAAATGGCATGGATTAGCTATCCAGGTTTGGGATTGTTAATGGTATCGATGAGGTTTCATCGGTGCCGATATTTCTTAAATTGATTAGTCTAGCCCAATATTAGAAGACTAATGATACTAATGAGATTTATTAGTTTTGGCGATTACCTTCTAGCAACAGATTTAAAAAAGGGAAAATATTGATTAATTATTCCAAAAGAATAAGATAAGCTAATGAAACCAAGAGAGGAATATCTTGGTATCAAGTGAGAATTGATTTATAAGGAGATGGTGTTCGCAAATCATTGAGTTGTGTTGAGATTACCAAGAAGGAATTATTCTTGGCAAATGAGATAGGATATTAGATGGATATTGGTAATAGATGGAAAATATATGTTGTAAAAGAGGTTTATGCCTAATCTTATATATAAAAAGAAATTCTGTAGAGATTATTGTCTCGCCATTGTTATTGCTTGTTACTATCTTTTATATTTATGTGTACATGTTAATTTCTATTTTCAGGTCCATCAGGGTCGCGTCAAGGGTAATACTAGTTTAGTTATCTTTTGCTTTTGATCATGTAAATTATTTGTAAATTAAAAGACTTATCTCCTAAAACTTGAGATGTAATATCAATCCGTAAATTTGAATGTATGTCTTTAATCTAATGGTTGAAACTCTTAGTACCTATTTGACCATGCATGTTTATAGTTGAAATTGAATTTTTCATTTGAACTACATTATATGATGTTATTGAATAAGATGTGTTGTGTTGATGATAACGAGTTGGGTTGAGACCCAGGATGATTGGGTCATGATTTTGAGTTATGAGATGTGAGATATTAAAAGTGTAAATAGGGTATATGTCGATAACTTGGGACCTACCAGTATAGGGGAGACTCTGCTGAAATTTTGTTAGAAATTTTGGTGGAACCTGTATATATAAAAAAAAAATTACCTGAAAATTTCCAATATATTGCGAAAAAGAATGTAGAAAAATCGGGGTTGTTACACAAAATGACCTCAACTTTTTTTTCCTGGAAAGCTGAGACAATTTCCTAGAAATTTCATGATTTAAGTCTGTTCAAATTATGATGTTATCAATGATGTTTTTGGCAGACAAGAAGATAAGGATTGTTACCAAGTCAAGATGTGGCCACCTACTCAACAAATCAATAGTTCCGAATTTTGGCCTATAAAAGGAGCATTTGCCATGTATTTAGGCATCTTGGTTTTCAGATCAAGATTATACTCTTGCTCTCTCTTTATATTTTGTAATGCTTAAGTTTGCTTATATTAATCTCTTGCTTATGCTTTTCATTTCCTTTCCTTGTTTATTTATGTTTCTCTCATTCATTATGTTTAGCTAAGTTTATCATGTCAAGGTGAAAAGGTTACACTAATGGTGTAAGAATGTTGCGATGTCGCGGTCGCACAAATTAATTACCCTAGCTTTAAACACAACACACAAGATAGTATAGAGCAAGCAAGGGATCGATCCCACGAGGAAGATTCAAGTCTGATTTTTATGCTAGATGATATGCAATTTGGGGGGGGGGTTTGGACGTTATCTAGGCTAAAGCAAAAGAAAACAGAAAACTATCAAACAAAATTTAATAAAATCAGAAAATTATCAAGAGAACAAACCTTGGTTGCAAGCACACATCCACCTACAGAAATCGAACCGATCTTGGAAACGAAACATCAATTTATATTCTAAATATTTATCTCTTCTTAACATTGGTTAATTAACAGATCCACCGTATAACTAACCCTAACCATCAAACAACCACAGTGTCCGCACTAGTAATTTAATTCAATGGAAGCTTTAAGAACTAGATAAGTTGATTAATCAAGAAAACATAAAACCGTCCGCTGATCTATGTTTGATTTGATTGAATGTTCTCCCTAAGATTAATAATGTAGATCCGCCACAATTATTAAACTCAGTTGCTTCACAAGTTCATATACCACAACTCCGGTTTTGATATTAAACTTAGCAATATATTGTCTACAATAATAACTTAGAGTCCGCTCTAGCAATTAAAATAAACAATCATAGAAAAAATAAGCATAGGAGAACAAACATATTCATCATATAAACCGAAAAGAAAAGATAAAATAAATCTCACGAGTTCTTGAAATCCGAAGGTTTCCGTGTCCTTGCAACCAAGAAAAAGAGTTTAGTCTTGCATGTTTGTTGAACAACTAATCAAAAAGAAGGAAGAATGCATAATTTCGAGTTTCTTAGAGGAGGGGGGCGTGTTTCTCCTCTTGGCTGGCTACCCCCCTTCTCTTCTCTCATTCTTTTTATATCCTAGGAAACCCTAGTCTCTATTTTACAAAATAGTCCTCCCTTAAGTAGACTGTTTACATTTAAGTACTTCAATAACTATTTTCCTAAAAATGAGAAATAGCCTTGCATGAAATCTTCAAGCTTTGACTTAGAGGAGCTAAATTGCTGAAATAAAAACTTGGATATCGGTTTAGATGCTTTGGAACGTAATTTGGACTCGTTTCTTCACGAAACTTGTTTGTTGGTAGAATTCAGTTTTCATCTTTGAAAAATCATATCTCCCTTATATTACATCTTTTTTGGCTGAATTTTGGAGCGTTTATAGACCTTTGAGTGAGGAATACAAAAACATTGATTTTGCTTCAATTGGACTTCTGTAGCTCCAAATATTCAAGTCGGAATGGCTGAAGGTCAACACTGGCAGATTGCAAGATTTGACTTTGAAGGCTGCAATTTCCATGCTCTTCCTTATTTTATTTTCTTTCCTTAGATGTTAAAAAAGGTATGGATAATAGCTTTTTAATGCCACTAGAATCACTTCATTTCAACCTCTAGAGCTCACGCTCGCACAAAACATCGATGAAGGTCAAATCTGCCAATTATCTCCAATTTACTCCTTTTTGCATCTTTCATCCAAAAGTGCCTTCAAAACATAAAACAAAGAATATCAAGACATTTTATATATAAAACATAGGCAAAACACTAGTTAAATATGGGTGAAACTATCGAATAATATGGTTGCATCAAAGAATAAGTATAATATAAACTCAACATGGACCTTAATGTTTAATACTAACATGTTTTATATTTGTTATCTTGTTCACTTTTAATACTTTGCTTGTTAAATGGTTAATCTAGATTTGTGTTGTATAACCCTTGGTACAACAAATACTTGACACTTTCATAGCCCAACTGTATGGTATAACCGACACCTGTGCTATGAAAGGAACTTGATTTGTTGTTAACATAAGTTATAATCATGAATGCCTTACAACATTTACAAGTATTAGCATTATTCGAATAAGATAACTAATGTAATCATCATGTTAACAATTTATAATCCGATTGGAACCTCCTTTGTGTGTGGATTCCAGTTGAGTAATAAAAAGAGTTTATACTATACTTATTTGAAATACCATTAGTGGATCCTCTAACCTTGATAATTTTTTTATCCTTGTTTAATCCTTACATCAATATCACATCTCAAAGCTCTCTTTAACTTATTATTGTTGTTGTTGTTGTTGTTGTTCTTTATAATTTATATAGTTAACCTCCCTGTGGTTCGACCCCGGTCTTGCCGGGTTATTTATTACTTCGACACTCCTGCACTTGGGAGAAGACATCAATCTTTTGGTCGTGTCAAGTTTTTGGCGCCGTTCATGGGGAGGTAAATTCTTGTACAAATTATAGTATTTATTTTATTTTCTCTTTTCACTTTTCATTTTATCTAACTTTTGTTTCTTTTCTTTTGTTTTGTTTCCTTTTCTTTTCTTTTCTTCCTTTTATTCTCTTCCTACACGTGCATGAGAGTTTGGTCACGTACATTAAGTGGTAGACTTTGTAGGGTATCCTCATCATTTTCAGAAAATATGGCTGAAGAAGATAACCAGTCGCTTCATAATGAGAATAATGAGAATAACCGAGTTAGAACACTTAGAGACTACATGAATCCCACAAGAACAAGTGCACCCTCATGCATAGTTTTTCCTCCTGATGCATCTCATTTTAATTTTAAGCTAGGCATTATTCAACTTTTACCTTCTTTTCATGGCTTAGATTTAGAAAATCCATACTTGCATTTAAAGGAATTTGAGGAGGTACCGTAACACCTATAATGACTCAAATTGTAGCTTGAACACCATCAGGTTAAAGCTTTTTCCTTTTTCATTAAAAGATAAAGCTATAACATGGCTACAAAACTTGAGACCTGGATCCATTCGTGCTTGGGATGAAATGCAACAATAATTTTTGATGAAGTTTTTTCCATCTCATAGAACAAACTCTTTCAAAAGACAAATCATCATTTTTACTCAAAAACCAGGAGAAACATTTTACCAATGTTGGGATAGGTATCGAGACTTGCTTAATACTTGCCCTCATCATGGTTTTGAAACATGGAGATTGGTTTCACATTTTTATGAAGGGTTAACACCTAGAGATAGGCAAATGATTGAATTGATGTGCAATGGAACTTTTGAGGATAAAGACCCTAATGAAGCAATGGAGTACCTAGACTTGCTAGGCGAAAATACGTAAAATTGGGACACTACGAGAACTTATGAGGCACCAAGTAAAACTCAACCTCATACATCTAGTGGAGGTATGTACAACCTTAGGGAAGATCATGACCTCCAAGCCAAGTTTGCATCTTTAGCTAGAAAAGTCGAGGCACTATAATTAAAAAAGAGTGGTCAACTAAAATCTGTTCAAGACATTGTGTGTCAAATCTGTGAAACTAATGAACATTCAACCAATGACTGTCCAACTTTGCCTTCTTTTAAGGAATGTCTCGATGAACAAGCCCATACTTTAAACAGTTTCCAAAGGCCCAATCATAACCCATACTCGCAAACATACAACCTTGGTTGGAGAAATCACCTAAATTTCAATTGGAAGAGTGATAACAATAATGCACAAACTTCACAGCCACCGTTTCAAACACAAGCACACCATAATTTCTAAAATTCTCATGGATATGCACCTCCTTATGCTCCACCTCCTAGAAGAAATCTTGAGGAAACATTGCATGCATTCATTGAAAAGCAGGAGACACTTAACACTCAACTTGCTCAAAGCATGAGAGATTTTAAAGATACTCTTGCAAAATTGACATCTACTCTCAGTTTTCAAGAGAAAGGTAAGTTTCCATCTCAACCACAACAAAATCCCAAGGGGCAATACAATGTGAATGCAAGTAGTTCTGGAAGCCAACACATGGATCAAGCCAAATCAATCATCACTCTTCGCAGTGGTAAGGTTATTGAAAAACCCATTCTTGAACCTTGTGAGAAAGATTATGAGTCAATCTCTGAGGGTAAGGATCAATATATTATGAGAAAGATTATGAGTCAATCTCTGAGAAAGATTATGAGTCAATCTTTGTGGTAAGGAAGGGGTTGAATCTGAACATTACAAAGAAAAGACTGATTCTTCGCCAAGATTTCCATTTCCTCATACCATGACCAAACAAAGGAAAGTCAATCACAACTCGAAATCTTTGAAACTTTCAAACGGTAAGGATCAATATATCTTTGTTGGATGCTATTAAACAGTACCTTTTTATGCTAAATTTTTGAAAGATCGTGCACTTTGTGAAGAGAAAACTAAATGTGAAAAAGAAAGCCTTTTTAGCCGAACAAGTGCCATTCTTCAGAATAATAATGCTTTGAACTATAAAGACCTTGGTTGTCCTACAATTTCATGTTTTATTGGAGAACATAAAATTGAAAAAGCTTTACTTGATCTTGGACCTAGTGTGAATTTACTTCCATATTTAGTTTTTCAGAGTCTCAATCTAGGTGAGTTAAAACCAACTTTTGTAACTCTTTTACTTGCCAATAGATATGTAAAAGTGCCTAGAGAAATAGTTGAAGATGTGTTAGTACAAGTCGATAAATTCATTTACTCTGTGGATTTTATTGTCTTGGATACACAACCTGTTGAAGCATGTAATTCATTTCCTGTTATTTTAGGACGTTCGTTTCTTGCAACTTCTAATGCATTGATTTATTGTAGGAATGGACTGATGAAGCTATCATTTGGAAACATGACATTGAAGATGAATATTTTCAACATTTGCAAGCAACCTAGAGATGATAATGATTCACAGGAAGTAGATGTTATTGAAGAATTAGTTTATGATCAACTTGAATCTACTTTGAGTAAAATTGAGTTTGATGAATCTGAAGATTTGCAAATGAATTATTCTTAGGAAAAAATCACGGATCAGAAAGGCACCGAAAATGTTGATACGAATCTTTTGTCAAGATTGACAATAGATTCGACATCTGACATCACACCAATCGATGATTACTTTCCTGACGAATCCTTACTTTCTCTTAGCTTAATGCCTTGGTTTGCTAAAAATATCAATTTTCTTGTTACAGGAGATTTGCCAACTCACTAGAGTACCGAAGACAAAGGTAAGTTTTTGAACGAAGTGAAGAAATTTTATTGGGATGACTCTTGCTTATTCAAATATTATCCTGATCAAATATTTCAAAGATGCATTCCTGACAATGAAGTAAGTAGTGTCATTAAACTTTGTCATTTTGAGGCATGTGGGAGTCATTTCTCGTCAAAAAAGACAATTGCAAAAATCTTACAATGTGGATTTTATTGGCCCACCATGTTCAAAGACACACATGTGTTCTGCAAAGCTTGTGAAAATTGTCAAAAGTCAGGATTTATTTCAAAACATAAGGAATCTTTATATAATCTTCTATTGACTTTTGAGACATATCCCGGTGGAGATGTGCATTGACTTATGACTAGAATTCCATAAAGAAGATGATCGACTTAGTCTTGGGAATCTGACTATAAAAGACCCTGTTTGCCGGTTTTTAAGAAAACCTGGATGGGAAGCCTATCCCCGACCCATAGAGGGCGTTTAAGCCGTTCTTGGACGTAAAACCAAGGGAAGATGTGAGCCACAATCACAACTACTTGTACATACACATGTTTTTTTTCAAAATAAATAGAGAGAGAGAGAGAGAGACTCCAACTGGCCTACATATAGGTGGTATGATTGCATTTTCAATTTCTCATCCATAAAATCTTCTCTTCCTTCCCTTCATTTCTACTCAACCCATACATTCAACAAATATAGAATTGTGTAGAAATGGCAGGTTCCTCAAGTCATATATCAGAAATATTTGTGTTTTCGGTGGATCCAAGTCTGGGAAAGAAAAAGAGTTTTTAGAATCAGCAAATCATCTTGGTCAGGTACTAGCTGAGAGAAAGATTCATTTAGTGTATGGAGGAGGCAGCCTTGGGTTAATGGGGGTGTGTCAATAGCTGCATTTTTAGGAGGTAGTCAAGTTTTGGGGGTCGTCCCCAAAGCTTTAGCAAAAGGAGACATCATTGGAAAAACAATTGGAGAGGAACTACAGGTCTCCACAATGTCTGATCGATTGAATTCAATGTTTAACCATGCTGACGCTTTCATTGCCTTACCAAGTGGTCTGAGCACATTGGAAGAGATCTTTCATATTTCCTCTTGGGCCCAACTGCACATTCACCATAAACCTATAGGTCTGTTAAATGTTAATGGTTTTTATGATAATTTGTTGTCTTTTCTTGATCAAGCGTGGAACAGGAATTTCTAACATTTTCGGCACGACAAATCATAATCTCTTGCTACTACGTGGTGAACAATTGATTGACCAACTACAATCTTTCATCCCCGTAATTGATCCCTCCATAAGTCACATAAATTGGTCAACTAAGGAAAGCCGTAAAAAGCTTAGATTGGATTTGAGCCTTCGTTTGTGAAACCTTATGTCTTTTGGTTTTATTAATAGCATAGTATTTTGTTTTGTTATTTTTTATATTTGTTTTAGTGTGTTTCAGGTTTGTCAGTGTTCGTTGTTTCAGGTGATGTCTTTTATACTCTATCTTTCTACCTTATAACATTGACGACAATGTCTCGTTCTGGTTGGGGGGAGAGGGTAGTAGTTGACATTAAAAAAAAAAAACCTAACTTACTAACTGTTTTTGCTATTATTAAAACCATTTGACAAAACTGTTATTAGGATGGCGAGTAAGGAGGAATTTTATTGACTCTTGAGACGCATCTTAGTAAAAAGTCTTATCAAGGCCTCTCGAATACTTCTTGAAATATTCAGATTTACAAACTCTCGCATTTTTATCACTTGATTCTGCTCATATACTCATTTAACGAGTATTCTTAAACCTTCATTTTCACACACACACACTCTAACATATGATTGTGGGTTGCACATTGGATTATTACATTATTTATGTTCTTTTGTTAAAGGTAACAACTAAGGGAAAGGGATAGTATATAATTTGTAAAAAAAAAACAACAAATTGATAATATTGATGATAATAAAAATGTAGATAAGTTTGGTTTTGTAGCCTCCCTAACCTAAGCAATTAAGCCCGAAGAGGTGTTTTAACACCTAATACCCTAAAGTCAACTGACTTGGGAGCTATTAGCCCAAAGCTTGTTACATGGGTTGTAAACCCTGGGGAAAAATAAAGGTTGCTTAGATTGCATACTAACTACATGAGAAATAAAAGTGAAGAAATTCATGCATATGGTTAAATAAAAACGGGAATTTAGAAATTTTGGATATAAGTTTATGGATGAAATATTTCGAGACAATATAAATCAACCCGAAAATGTTGAGAGTTGGATTAAATTAAAGAAAATAAACTAAACTAAAAAGAAGTGGGGGCAAAACGAATACATTTAAAGAAAATGGGGTCTAAATGCAAATAAGAATAATTATAGAGCATAAATACTACTCTTCTTACCAAAAACAGATCTGCAACTATCGTGAAGAAAGAAGAGAGGGAGTTTGGTATCTATTTTTTTACAGATCTAGAGAGAAACACCAAATTACAAGAACCCATCCAAGATTAAGGGTTATAGGTAAAAATAAACACTGGTAGGCAAGGGATTAACAAGAAAAAAATTGAACAATAAGAGAAGAGGGGAGGGTCATTTGTCATTAGAAAGAAAAGGAGGGATCAAAACCTTGATTCGTATCGGGTAAGATATTCTAAACATGATCTTATGAGTTGTTTTAAAGTCGATTATGAATTGATGCTTGATGTTAAATTATAGATTTGAGTTCTATAACTCCAGATATAGTTAAAAATACGAGGAGAGATCAGACAGTAACAGTTCAAAAACGGACAGTAACAGTCCAAGTGTTTGTTGATGAGCAATTTTAACTATCTTAGAGGCAGAACTGGGTTCTCCTCAAAACATAGAACTTGTAGCCTCATGTCTTATCTTTCCAACGACATAAATTTCACTTGAATCGGAGTTCTACAACTCCAGATATAGTTAAAAATCCGAGGAGAGGTCGGACATAACAGTTCAAAAACGGACAAGATAACGGTTGGACATGTGAAGTCCAAGTGTTTGTTGATGAGTGATTTTGACTATCTTAGAGGCAGAACTGGGTTCTCCTCAAAACATAGAACTTGTAGCCTCATGTCTTATCTTTCCAACGACACAAATTGCACTTGAATCGGAGTTCTACAACTCCAGATATAGTTAAAAATCTGAGGAGAGGTCAGACAGTAATAGTTCAAAAACGGACAGTAACAGTTGGACAAGAGTCAAGTGTTTGTTGATGAGCGATTTTGACTATCTTAGAGGCAGAACTGGGTTCTCCTCAAAACATAAAACTTGGAGCCTCATGTCTTATCTTTCCAAAGACATAAATTGTTCCTGAATCGGAGTTCTACAACTCCAGATATAGTTAAAAATCTGAGGAGAGGTCAGATAGTAACAGTTCAAAAACGGACAGTAACAGTTGGACAGTAACAGTCCAAGTGTTTGTTGATGAGTGATTTTGACTATCTTAGAGGCAGAACTGGGTTCTCCTCAAAACATAGAACTTGTAGCCTCATGTCTTATCTTTCCAACGACATAAATTTCACTTGAATCAGAGTTCTACAACTCCAGATATAGTTAAAAATCTGAGAAGAGGTCAGACAGTAACAGTTCAAAAACGGAAGAATGAGTTGGACAAGATGCCAGTTCAAGTGTTTGTTGATGAGCGATTTTGACTATCTTAGAGGCAGAACTGGGTTCTCCTCAAAACATAAGACTTGGAGCCTCATGTCTTATCTTTCCAAAGACATAAATGTTTCTTGAATCGGAGTTCTACATCTCTAGATATAGTTAAAAATCTAAGGAGAGGTCGACAGTGAGTTCAAAAACGAGGCGATATGAGTTGGACAATGACAGTCCAAATATAAAGAAAGGAATGATAACTAGGATTAGACAAAGAACGACAATAATAATGAGTGAAATGAGAAAAACATAAAGTACTAAGAAATGACTGAAAGAAAGACTTATTGGTTGTTGATATGGTTATTATAAAACATATCCTTGAGTGAGGAAAATTTATGAGATAAACCTGTGATTTGCAGGAGGGACCACGGGCGTGGTGCAACGCAAAGGCGGGGACCACGAGTAGAGCTTCTATTGCAGACAGGTGATCCGCACCTATACTTTCTAGTTTAATGCTATGATTTAATAAGTTATTGATGTGAGATGTGAATTACCGAATGTTGGATATTAGGAGAAAGGAGGAAAGTTTGCGTAATGATGCCGATATTTGGATAGTATTCTTGATTTATATGTATTCAAGTTCGGTTGTTCTATGAATTGCCAAGTGATGAAATTATAGTTGATAAATAAAATATGAGAAGTGTGATTTGGGGCGTGAACTAGCATACATTTAGGGTATGTTAGGATCCCGGGTAAGGGGATCACCATGTATTTGACTAGCATATATTTAGTGTATGTTAGGATCCGGGTAAGGGGATCAAGGTGTATTAACCGGCATACATTTAGTGTATGTTAGGATCCCGGGTTAGGGGATCACCATGTATTGACTAGCATACATTTAGGATCCCGGGTAAGGGGATCACCATGTATTGGCTAGCATACATTTAGTGTATGTTAGGATTCCGGGTAAGGGGATCGAGATGTATTGACTAGCATACATTTAGTGTATGTTAGGACCCCGGGTAAGGGCATCACCATGTATTGGCTAGCATACATTTAGTGTATGTTAGGATCTCGAGTAAGGAGATCAAGATGTATTGACTAGCATACATTTAGTGTATGTTAGGATCTCGGGTAAGGGGATCACCTTGCATCGACTCCTACAGGATGATGATGATAATAGTGAAATGGGTATCGATGATGTGTTAAGCGGAAATAATCATGAGTGGTTTTATGAGATCTTGAATGGAGGTTGATAATAGAAGAGGAAATGGTTTGTAGTAGTTGAAGGAGAAAAAGTCTCCAATAAGAACCAAAAGGGAGAAGTGGATAAAATATGAATGTATGTTGCCTTTTTAAATTACCGGATATTTGTATTGCTATATTATTGTGATATTTATATTTCAATAATATGTATTTTATTTTCAGGACCATCGTATGCACGACAGGAGTAGATTCCAGCTTAGGTTCGTTTCTTTTGTAATTTAGGTTCTAGGGAATATACCCTTGTATTTGGTAATATTACAACCTTTATTTAACTCAATTTGTATAATTGATGTTTAAACTTGAATAGATGAATTTAATTTGGTAGTTTGTATAACTATGTTCCATTAAGCATGTTTATATCTTTAACTATCCATAATGATAATTGTTGTACAATGTATATCATCAACATTGTGGTTGATATGAATGGTGATGTTTGTGGGATTGAGACCCAGGATGATTGGGTTGAATTGAGTTGGAGATACGGTATATTAGAAGTGTAAACAGGTAGTATGTCGATAACTTGGGACCTCCCGGTATAGGGGATACTCCGTTGAAATTTCGTAGACTTTAATGCAAATACCATGAATAGATATATATATAAAAAAAATTAGTCACTCTGTTTATCAGCTAACATGAGATCATTGTTTTATCCCGGATATGGGAATGTTACATGGGTTAAGGAGAAAAGCTTAAGGGAATCAAACATTGCACTATCTACGTATCAGTATCGCAACCCGAGTTACTAAGCTCGTAGGGGTGTCTCAACACCTAATGCCCTAAGACCAAGCTGATGCGGGAGTCATTAGCTGAAAGCTCGTTACATGGGTTAAAGATGCATTGTGTTTTAAGTTATATGTATATATATTAAAAAAAAAGGAAAAAAAAAAAGAAGAAAGAAAAAGATAATAATCCCAACCCAAGGAAGTTAACCTTAAACATTAGAACAAAAATTTTGTTTTCTTCCAAGTAAGGCCCCATAACTATGTGTTGATATATTAAGCACATAAAAAGGAAGGTTTATTAATATCTTGTTTAAGAGGTATTGAGCAGATATATAAATTTAATGAGAGTTTGTTTATCTTGATAGATTAATGGAAGTTGAATAATGAATGCCTTGCTTTGTGGAATTTGCAAATTGTTTTTCTATTTTAACGCTTTGATTACTAGGAACTAGTAATAAGCTGAGTTGGGGGGTGTGATTAGTACTTAAAAGTGCATTTTTATCAAGGTTTTATATCATCATTTTGCACTTGAAGTATCAATAACTCCTTAACTAAAGCATGTTTTATAATAACAAGTCTAATACCATAAGATACCTTTAATTTATGGTAAATGTTTATCTTAAATGCAGGCCTATCACATAAATGAAAGGATTGATTGATGAGTTTAAGTACGGAAATTGAAAGGACAAAGAGAGGGCCAAACTTAGAAAAGAGATCTTTGGTTCAATCCAAACTGGAACACTACTTTCGGTCATTGGGTCATATCTGGAGTCAGTAGATCTTGGATTTAGGTCTCGCCTTATATGAATGGAAAGCTCGGACATAGGCCTAAAACGTTCATGCGGAGTCCAATATTTAAAAAGGTCGTTTTCAAGTCCAAATTGTAGCAACAACGGAGAAGTCCGAATCTGTCCTGCATCCCAGACATTGTTCAGTGTTTAGCCCATATCTCAAGTTCTAGAAGTCAATATGATCTTAACTTTTTTTTCCTGAAAAGCTGAGACAATTTCCTAGAACTTTCATGATTTAAGTCTATTCAAATTATGACGTTATCAATGACGTTTTGGCGAGACAAGAAGATAAGGATTGTTACCAAGTCAAGATGTGGCCACCCACTCAACAATTAGTCAACAAATCAATAGTTCTGAATTTTGGCCTATAAAAGGAGGCATTTGCCATGTATTTAGGCATCTTGGTTTTCGGATCAAGATCATGCTCTTGCTCTCTCTTTATATTTTGTAATGCTTAAGTTTTGCTTATATTAATCTCTTGCTTATGCTTTTCATTCCCTTTTCTTGTTTATTTATGTTTTTCTCTTTCATTATGTTTAGCTAAGTTTATCATGTCAAGGTGAAAAGGTTACACTAATGGTGTAAGAATAAGTATAATATAAACTCAACATGGACCTTAATGTTTAATACTAACATGTTTTATATTTGTTATCTTGTTCACTTTTAATACTTTGCTTGTTAAATGGTTAATCTAGATTTATGTTGTATAACCCTTGGTACAACAAATACTTGACACTTTCATAGCCCAACCGTATGGTATAACCGACACACGTGCTATGAAAGGAACTTGATTTGTTGTTAACATAAGTTATAATCATAAATGCCTGACAACATTTACAAGTATTAACATTATTCGAATAAGATAACTAATGTAATCATGTTAACAATTTATAATCCGATTGGAACCTCCTTTGTGTGTGGTTTCAAGTTGAGTAATAAAAAGAGTTTATACTATACTTGTTTGAAATACCATTAATGGATCCTCTAACCTTGAAAATTTTTTTATCCTTGTTTAATCCTTACATCAATATCACATCTCAAAGCTCTCTTTAACTTATTGTTGTTGTTGTTGTTGTTGTTGTTATTGTTTATAATTTATATAGTTAACCTCCCTGTAGTTCGACCCCGGTCTTGCCGGGTTATTTATTACTTCGACACTCCTGCACTTGAGAGAAGACATCAATCTTTTGGTCGTGTCAGAATCGCTACTCGTTGAAGAGATCTGGTCGCGCTACGTCCGAATACCTAGGCTTAAAGGGGCCATAACGTTTGATCCGACCATTGGATCGCGCTCAAATTTTTACCAGAGTTTCCGGAGGCTGTTATCCTTGTAGTACATATGGAATCGCTACTTGTTGAAGAGGAGGTCTGGTCGCGCCTGTCCTGAATACCAGCTGAAAGGGGCCGTAACTTTTGATCCGACCGTTGGATCGCGCTCAAATTTTTATAGAGTTTCGGGAAGGCTGTTTTGCTTTTAGTACCTATGATATCGCTACTCGGTGAAGAGGAGGTATGGTCCCGCCACACCTGAATAACGGCTCAAAGGGGCGGTAACTTTTGATCAGACAGTTGGATCGCACTCAAAATTTTACTAGAGTTTCTGGAGGCCGTTATCCTTGTAATACATAAGGAATCGCTACTCGTTGAAGAGGAGGTCTAGTCGCGCCTATCCTGAATACGGACTGAAAAGGGCCATAACTTTTGATCCAACCGTTGGATCGTGCTCAAAGTTTTACAGGAGTTTCCGGAGGTCGTTTTCCTTGTAGCACCAACAGAATCGCTACTCGTTGAAGAGAAGTGTGGTCCCGCCACACCTAAATAATGGGCTGAAACTTTTAATCCGACCGTTGGACCGGGCTGAAATTTTTATAGGAGTTTGCGGGCCAGTGTTTTCCTTGGAGTAGAAATGGATTCGCTACTTGGTGAAGATGAGGCGTGCACGCGCCAAACCGGAATAACGGCACAAAAGTGCCACAACTTTTGATCCGACAGTACGATCGAGCTTAAAGTTTTAGAGGAGTTTTACGAATGTCGTTATCCTTGTAGTACCTATCGAATCCCTACTCATTATAAAGGAGGTGTGGTCCCCACACACCTGAATAACAGCTTAAAGGGCCAGTAACTTTTGATCCGACTGTTGGATCGAACTCAAATTTTTACACGAGTTTTCGGAGGCTGTTTTTCTTGTAGTACCTATGGAATCGCTACTCGTTGAAGAGGAGGTGTGGTCCCGCCACACCTGAATAAGTGCTCAAAGGTGCCGAAACTTTTGATCCGACCATTGGATCGCAGTCAAAGTTTTAGAGGAGTTTCTAGAGGCTGTTTTCCTTGGAGGACTTTTGGAATCCCTTCTTGTTGAAGAGGTGTGGTCCCGCCACACCTGAATAACAACTCAAAGGGGCAGTAACTTTTGATTCAATGGTTGGATCGCGCTCAAATTTTTACAAGAGTTTCCGGAGGCTGTTTTCCTTGTAGTACCTATGGATTTGCTACTCATTGAAGAGGAGGTGTGGTCCCGCCACACCTGAATAACGGCTCAAAGGTGCCAAAACTTTTCATCCGATCATTGGATCGCGGTCAAAGTTTTAGAGGAGTTTCCGGAGGCCATTTTCCTTCGAGGACTTATGGAATCCCTTCTTATTGAAAAGGAGGTGTGGTCCCACCACACCAGAATAACATCTCAAACGGACCGTAACTTTTGATCTGACCGTTGGATGGTGCTCAAATTTTTATAGGAGTTTTGGAAGGTTGTTTTCCTTGTAGTACCTATGGAATCGCTACTCGTTGAAAAAGAGCTTTGGTCACGCCTGTCCTGAATACCGGCTGAAAAGGGCTATAACTTTTAATCCGACAGTTGCATCACGCTCAAAGTTGTATAGGAGTTTTTGAATGTCGTTTTCCTTGGAGGATTTATAGAATCCCTACTCGTTCTAGAGAATGTGTGGTCCCGCCACACCTGAATAACAGCTCAAAGTGGCCGTAACTTTTGATCCGACCATTGGATCGCGCTCAAATTATTACAGGAGTTTCCGGAGGCCGTTTTCCTTGTATTACCTATGGAATCGCTACTCGTTGAAGAGGAGGTGTGGTCCTGCCACACGTGAATAAAGGATCAAAGGGGCCGTAACTCTTGATCCGATCGTTCGATCGTGCTCAAATGTTTACAGAAGTTTTCGGAGTCTGTTTTCCTTGTAGTACCTATGGAATCGCTACTCGTTGAAGAGTGCATATGGTCCCGCCACACCTGAATAACAACTCAAAGGGGCCATAACTTCTGATGCGATCGTTGGATCACGCTCAAATTATTACAGGAGTTTCCGGAGGCCGTTTTCCTTGTAGGTCTTATGGAATCGCTACACGTTGATGAGGAGGTGTGGTCTTGCCACACGTGAATTAAGGCTCAAAGGGGCCGGAACTCTTGATCCGATCATTGTATCGCGATCAAATGTTTACAGGAGTTTCGGGAGGCCGTTTTCCTTGTAGTACCTATCGAATCGCTACTCGTTGAAGAGGAGGTGTGGTCGAGCACGCCCGAATCTTACGGTTGAAAAGGGCCATAACATTTAATCATTTGTTGCATCGCGCTCAAAGTTCTAGAGGAGTTTTCGAATCTTTGTTTTCCTAGGAGGACCTATAGAATCCCTACTCGTTCTAGAGAAGGTGTGGTCCCGCTACATCTGAATAACGGCTTAAAGGTGCCGTAACTTTTCATCCGACTGTTGGATCGAGATCAAATTTTTAGAGGTGTTTTCGGATGTCGTTTTCCTTGTATTACCTATGGAATCGCTACTCGTTGAAGAGGATGTGTGGTCCTGCAACACGTGAATAAAGTCTCAAAGGGGCCGTAACTCTTGATCCGATTGTTAGATCGCGCTCAAATGTTTACAGGAGTTTCTGGAATCTGTTTTCCTTGTAGGTCCTATGGAATCGCTACTCGTTGATGAGGAGGTGTGGTCCTGCCACACGCGAATAAAGGCTCAAAGGGGCCGTAACTCTTGATTCGATCGTTAGATCGCGCTCAAATGTTTACATGAGTTTCCGGATGCCGTTTTCCTTGTAGTACCTATGGAATCGCTACTCGTTGAAGAGAAGGTGTGGTCCTACCACACCTGAATAATGGCTCAAAGGGTCCGTAACTGTTGATCCGATTGTTCGATCGCACTCAAATTTTTACAGGAGTTTCCGGAGGCCGTTTTCCTTGTAGGTCCTATGGAATCGCTACCGTTGATGAGGAGGTGTGGTCCTGTCACACGTGAATAGAGGCTCAAAGGGGTCGTAACTCTTGATCCGATCCTTGGATCGCGCTCAAAAGTTTACAGGAGTTTCGGGAGGCCGTTTTTCCGTTTAGTACCTATGGAATCGCTACTCGTTGAAGAGGAGGTGTGGTCCTGCCACATCTGAATAAAGGCTCAAAGGGGCCATAACTCTTGATCTGATCGTTAGATCGCGCTCAAATGTTTACAGGTGTTTTCGGATGCCGTTTTCTGTGTAGTACCTATGGAATCGCTAATCGTTGATGAGGAGGTGTGGTCGAGCCTGTCCTGAATACCGGCTGAAAAGGGCCATAACATTTAATCTGACTGTTGCATCGCGCTTAAAGTTCTAGAGGAGTTTCTGAATGTTGTTTTCCGAGGAGGACCTATAGAATCCCTACTCGTTCTAGAGAAGGTGTGGTCCCGCGACATCTGAATAACGGCTTAAAGGTGCCGTAACTTTTCATCCGATTGTTGGATCGAGATCAAATTTTTAGAGGTGTTTTCGGATGCCGTTTTCCTTGTATTACCTATGGAATCGCTACTCGTTGAAGAGGATGTGTGGTCCTGCAACACGTGAATAAAGTCTCAAAGGGGCCGTAACTCTTGATCCGATTGTTAGATCGCGCTCAAATGTTTACAGGAGTTTCTGGAGTCTGTTTTCCTTGTATGACCTATGGAATCGCTACTCGTTGATGAGGAGGTGTGGTCCTGCCACACGTGAATAAAGGCTCAAATGGGCCGTAACTCTTGATCCGATCGTTGTATCGCACTCAAATGTTTACAGGAGTTTCGGGATGCCGTTTTCCTTGTAGTACCTATGGAATTGCTACTCGTTGAAGAGGAGGTGTGGTCCTGCCACACGTGAATAAAGGGGTCGATTTCAAAGCAGACTCCCCATTCACCTCCTTTTTATCCGATCGTTGAATCGCGCTCAAATTTTTACGGGGAGTTTTTGAAGGTCGTTTTCCTTGTAGTACCTATGGAATCACTACTCCATGAAGAGGAGGTGTGGTCCCGCCACACCTGAATAAGAGCTCAAAGGGGCCGTAACTTTTGATCCGACCGTTGGATCACGCTCAAATGTTTACAGGTGTTACCGGAAGCCGTTTTCCTTGTAGGTCCTATGGAATCGCTACTCGTTCAAGAGCAGTTGTGGTCCTGCCACATGTGAATAAAGGCTCAACGGGGCAGTAAGTTTTTGATCCGATCGTTGGACCCCGCTCAAATTTTAACAAGAGTTTTCGGATGCCGTTTTCCATGTAGGTCCTACGGAATCACTACCGTTGATGAGGAGGTATGGTCCTGCCACACGTGAAAAAAGGCTCAAAGGTGCCGTAACTCTTGATCCAATCATTGGATCGCGCTCAAATTTTTACAGGAGTTTTTGAAGGCCATTTTCCTTATAGTACCTATGGAATCGCTACTCCTTGAAGCGGAGGTGTGGTCCCGCCACACCTGAATAAGAGCTCAAAGGGGCCGTAACTTTTGATCCGAGCATTGTATCGCGCTCAAATGTTTACATGAGTTTTGGGAGGTCGTTTTCCTTGTAGTGCCTATGGAATCGCTACTCGTTGAAGAGGAGGTGTGGTCCTGCCACACCTGAATAACGGCTCAAAGGGTCGTAACTTGTGATCCGACTGTTGGACCCCGCTCAAATTTTTACAAGAGTTTTCGGATGTCGTTTTCCTTGTAGGTCCTATGGAATCGCTACCGTTAATGAGGAGGTATGGTCCCGCCACACTTGAATAAGAGCTCAAAGGGGCCGTAACTTTTGATCCCACTGTTGCATCGCGCTCAAATTTCTACAAGAGTTTCCGGATGTCGTTTTCCTTGTAGGTCCTATGGAATGGCTACTCCATGAAGAGGAGGTGTGGTCCCGCCACACCTGAATAAGAGCTCAAAGGGGCCGTAACTTTTGATCCCACCGTTGCATCGCGCTCAAATTTTTACAAGAGTTTCCGGATGTCGTTTTCCTTGAAGGTCCTATGGAATCGCTACCGTTGATGAGGAGGTATGGTCCTGCCACACGTGAAAAAAGGCTCAAAGGGACCGTAACTCTTAATCCGATCGTTGGATCGCGCTCAAATTTTTACAGGAGTTTCCAGAGTCCGCTTTCCTTGTAGGTCCTATGGAATCGCTACTCCTTGAAGAGGAGGTGTGGTCCCGCCACACCTAAATAAGAGGTCAAAGGGGCCGTAACTTTTGATCCCACCGTTGCATCGCGCTCAAATTTTTACAGGAGTTTTCGCAGGCCGTTTTCCTTGTAGTACCTATGGAATCGCTACTCGTTGAAGAGGAGGTGTGGTCCCTGCCACACGTGAATAAAGGCTCAAAGGGGCGTAACTCTTGATCCGATCATTAGATCGCGCTCAAATGTTTACATTAGTTTTCGGAGTCCATTTTCCTTGTAGGTCCTAAGGAATCGCTACTCGTTGATGAGGAGGTGTGGTCCTGCCACACGTGAATAAAGGCTCAAAGGGGCCGTAACTCTTGATCCGATCGTTAGATCGCGCTCATATGTTTACAGGAGTTTCCGGAGTCCGTTTTCCTTGTAGTACCTATGGAATCGCTACTCCTTGAAGAGGAGGTGTGGTCCCGCCACACCTGAATAACAGCTCCAAGGGGCCGTAACTTTTGATCCGAGCGTTGTATCGCGCTCAAATGTTTACGGGAGTTTTGGGAAGTCGTTTTCCTTGTAGTACCTATGGAATTGCTACTCGTTGAAGAGGAGGTGTGGTCCTAGCACACGTGAATAAAGGCTCAAAGGGGCCGTAACTCTTGATCCAATCGTTAGATCGCGCTAAAATGTTTACAGGAGTTTCCGGACTCCATTTTCCTTATAGGTCCTATGGAATCGCTAGTCCATGAAGAGGAGGTGTGGTCCCGCCACACCTGAATAAGAGCTCAAAGGGGCCGTAACTTTTGATCCCACCGTTGCATCGCGCTCAAATATTTACAGGAGTTTTCGCAGGCCGTTTTCCTTGTAGGTCCTATGGAATCGCTACTCCATAAAGAGGAGGTGTGGTCCCGCCACACCTGAATAAGAGCTCAAAGGGGCCGTAACTTTTGATCCCACCGTTGCATCGCGCTCAAATTTTTACAAGAGTTTCGGATGTCGTTTTCCTTGAAGGTCCTATGGAATCGCTACCGTTGATGAGGAGGTATGGTCCTGCCACACGTGAAAAAAGGCTCAAAGGGACCGTAACTCTTAATCCGATCGTTGGATCGCGCTCAAATTTTTACAGGAGTTTCCAGAGTCCGCTTTCCTTGTAGGTCCTATGGAATCGCTACTCCTTGAAGAGGAGGTGTGGTCCCGCCACACACGAATAAGAGGTCAAAGGGGCCGTAACTTTTGATCCCACCGTTGCATCGCGCTCAAATTTTTACAGGAGTTTTCGCAGGCCGTTTTCCTTGTAGTACCTATGGAATCGCTACTCGTTGAAGAGGAGGTGTGGTCCTGCCACACGTGAATAAAGGCTCAAAGGGGCCGTAACTCTTGATCCGATCATTAGATCGCGCTCAAATGTTTACATTAGTTTCCGGAGTCCATTTTCCTTGTAGGTCCTAAGGAATCGCTACTCGTTGATGAGGAGGTGTAGTCCCGCCACACCTGAATAAGAGCTCAAAGGGGCCGTAACTTTTGATCCCACCGTTGCATCGCGCTCAAATATTCTACGGGAGTTTTCGCAGGCCGTTTTCGTTGTAGGTCCTATGGAATCGCTACTCCATGAAGAGGAGGTGTGGTACCGCCACACCTGAATAAGAGCTCAAAGGGGCCGTAACTTTTGATCCCGCCGTTGCATCGCGCGCAAATTTTTACAAGAGTTTCCGGATGTCGTTTTCCTTGAAGGTCCTATGGAATCGCTACCGTTGATGAGGAGGAATGGTCCTGCCACACATGAATAAAGGCTCAAAGGGACCGTAACTCTTGATCCGATCGTTGGATCGCGCTCAAATTTTTACAGGAGTTTTTGAAGGCCGTTTTCCTTGTAGTACCTATGGAATTGTTACTCCTTGAAGAGGAGGTGTGGTCCCGCTACACCTGAATAAGAGCTCAAAGGGGCCGTAACTTTTGATCCGAGCGTTGTATCGCGATCAAATGTTTACAGGAGTTTTGGGAAGTCGTTTTCCTTGTAGTACCTATGGAATCGCTACTCGTTGAAGAGGAGGTGTGGTCCTGCCACACGTGAATAAAGGCTCAAAGGGGTCGTAACTCTTGATCCAATCGTTAGATCGCGCTCAAATGTTTACAGGAGTTTCTGGAATCCGTTTTCCTTGTAGGTCCTATGGAATCGATAGTCCATGAAGAGGAGGTGTGGTCCCGCCACACCTGAATAAGAGCTCAAAGGGGCCGTAACTTTTGATCCCACCGTTGCATCGCGCTCAAATTTTTACAGGAGTTTTCGCAGGCCGTTTTCCTTGTAGTACCTATGGAATCACTACTCGTTGAAGAGGAGGTGTGGTCCTGCCACACGTGAATAAAGGCTCAAAGGGGTCGTAACTCTTGATCCAATCGTTAGATCGCGCTCAAATGTTTACAGGAGTTTCTTGACTCCATTTTCCTTGTAGGTCCTATGGAATCGCTACTCCATGAAGAGGAGGTGTGGTCCCGCCACACCTGAATAAGAGCTCAAAGGGGCCGTAACTTTTGATCCCACCGTTGCATCGCGCTCAAATATTTACAGGAGTTTTCGCATGCCGTTTTCCTTGTAGTACCTATGGAATCGCTACTCGTTGAAGAGGAGGTGTGGTCCTGCCACACCTAAATAACGGCTCAAAGGGTCGTAACTTGTGATCTGACCGTTGCATCGCGCTCAAATTTTTACAAGAGTTTCCGGATGTCGTTTTCCTTATAGGTCCTATGGAATCGCTACTCCTTGAAGAGGAGGTGTGGTCCCGCCACACCTGAATAATAGCTCAAAGAGGACGTAACTTTTGATCCCACCGTTGCATCGCGCTCAAATATTTACAGGAGTTTTCGCATGCCGTTTTCCTAGTAGTACCTATGGAATCGCTACTCGTTGAAGAGGAGGTGTGGTCCTGCCACACCTGAATAACGGCTTAAAGGGTCGTAACTTGTGATCTGACCGTTGGATCGTGCTTAAATTTCTACAAGAGTTTCCGGATGACGTTTTCCTTGTAGGTCCTATGGAATCGCTACTCCATGAAGAGGAGGTGTGGTCCCGCCACACCTGAATAAGAGCTCAAAGGGGCCGTAACTTTTGATCCCACCGTTGCATCGCGCTCAAATTTTTACAAGAGTTTCCGGATGTTGTTTTTCTTGTAGGACCTATGGAATCGCTACCGTTGATGACGAGGTATAGTCCTGCCGCACATGAAAAATGGCTCAAAGGGACCGTAACTCTTGATCCGATCGTTGGATGGCGCTCAAATTTTTACAGGAGTTTTTGAAGGCCGTTTTCCTTGTAGTACCTATGGAATCGCTACTCCTTGAAGAGGAGGTGTGGTCCCGCCACACCGAATAAGAGCTCAAAGGGGTCGTGAATCGTTGATCCGAGCGTTGTATCGCGCTCAAATGTTTACGGGAGTTTTGTGAAGTCGTTTTCCTTGGAGTACTTATGGAATTGCTACTCGTTGAAGAGGAGGTGTGGTCCCGCCACACGTGAATAAAGGCTCAAAGGGGCCGTAACTCTTGATCCAATCGTTAGATCGCGCTCAAATGTTTACAGGAGTTTCCGGACTCCATTTTCCTTGTAGGTCCTATGGAATCGCTACTCCATGAAGAGGAGGTGTGGTCTGCCACACCCGAATAACGGCTTAAAGGGTCGTAACTTGTGATCTGACCGTTGGATCGTGCTCAAATTTCTACAAGAGTTTCCGGATGACGTTTTCCTTGTAGGTCCTATGGAATCGCTACTCCATGAAGAGGAGGTGTGGTCCCGCCACACCGAATAAGAGCTCAAAGGGGCCGTAACTTTTGATCCCACCGTTGCATCGCGCTCAAATTTTTACAAGAGTTTCCGTATGTTGTTTTTCTTGTAGGTCCTATGGAATCGCTACCGTTGATGACGAGGTATAGTCCTGCCGCACGTGAAAAATGGCTCAAAGGGACCGTAACTCTTGATCCGATCGTTGGATCGCGCTCAAGTTTTTACAGGAGTTTTTGAAGGCCGTTTTCCTTGTAGTACCTATGGAATCGCTACTCCTTGAAGAGGAGGTGTGGTCCCGCCACACCCGAATAAGAGCTCAAAGGGGCCAGAATCGTTGATCCGAGCGTTGTATCGCGCTCAAATGTTTACAGGGGAGTTTTCGCAGGCCGTTTTCCTTGTAGTACCTATGGAATCGCTACTCGTTGAAGAGGAGGTGTGGTCCTGCCACACGTGAATAAAGGCTCAAATTGGCCGTAACTCTTGATCCAATCGTTAGATCGCGCTCAAATGTTTACAGGAGTTTCCGGACTCCATTTTCCTTGTAGGTCCTATGGAATCGCTACTCCACGAAGAGGAGGTGTGGTCCCGCTACACCCGAATAAGAGCTCAAAGGGGCCGTAAGTTTTGATCCCACCGTTGCATCACGCTCAAATGTTTACGGGAGTTTTCGCAGCCGTTTTCCTTGTAGTACCTATGGAATCGCTACTCGTTGAAGAGGAGGTGTGGTCCCGCCACACGTGAATAAAGGCTCAAAGGGGCCGTAACTCTTGATCCAATCGTTAGATCGCGCTCAAATGTTTACAGGAGTTTCCGGAGTCCATTTTCCTTATAGGTCCTATGGAATCGCTACTCGTTGAAGAGGAGGTGTGGTCCTGCCACACCTGAATAACAGCTCAAAGGGTCGTAACTTGTGATCTCGACCGTTGGATCGCGCTCAAATTTCTATAAGAGTTTCCGGATGTCGTTTTCCTTGTAGGTCCTATGGAATCGCTACCGTTGATGAGGAGGTATGGTCCTGCCACACGTGAAAAAAGGCTCAAAGGGACCGTAACTCTATATCCGATCGTTGGATCGCGCTCAAATTTTTACAGGTGTTTCCGGAGGCAGTTTCCTTATAGTACCAATGGAATCGCTATTTGTTGAATAGGACGTGTGGTCCTGCCACACCTGAACAAGAGCTCAAAGGGGCCGTAACTTTTGATCCCCCCGTTGCATCGCGCTCAAATTTTTACAGTAGTTTTCGCAGGTTGTTTTCCTTGTAGTACCTATAGAATCGCTACTCGTTGAAGAGGAGGTGTGCTCCGCCACACGTGAATAAAGGCTCAAAGGGGCCGTAACTCTTGATCCGATCGTTAGATCACGCTCAAATGCTTATAGGAGTTTCCGGATTCAATTTTCCTTGTAGGTCCTATGGAATCGCTACTCCATGAAGAGGAGGCATGGTCCCGCCACACCTGAATAAGAGCTCAAAGGGGCCGTAACTTTTGATCCCACCGTTGCATCGCGCTTAAATTTTTACAGGAGTTTTCGCAGGCCGTTTTCCTTGTAGTACCTATGGAATCGCAACTCATTGAAGAGGAGGTGAGGTCCTGCCACACGTGAATAAAGGCTCAAAGGGGTAGTAACTCTTGATCCCATCGTTAGATCGCGCTCAAATCTTTACAAGATTTTCCGGACTCCATTTTCCTTGTAGGTCCTATGGAATCGCTACTCCATGAAGAGGAGGTGTGGTCCCGCCACACCTGAATAAGGGCTCAAAGGGGCCGTAACTTTTGATCCCACCGTTGCATCGCGCTCAAATATTTACGTGGAGTTTTCGCATGCCGTTTTCCTTGTAGTATCTATGGAATCGCTAGTCGTTGAAGAGGAGGTGTGGTCCTGCCACACCTGACTAACGGCTCAAAGGGTCGTAACTTGTGATCTGACCGTTGGATCGCGCTCAAATTTTTACAAGAGTTTCCGGATGTCGTTTTCCTTGTAGGTCCTATGGAATCGCTACTCCATGAAGAGGAGGTGTGGTCCCGCCACACCGGAATAAGAGCTCAAAGGGGCCGTAACTTTTGATCCCACCGTTGCATCGCGCTCAAATTTTTACAAGAGTTTCTAGATGTCGTTTTCCTAGTAGGTCCTATGGAATCACTACCGTTGATGAGGAGGTATGGTCCTGCCGCACGTGAAAAATGGCTCAAAGGGACCGTAACACTTGATCCGATCGTTGGATCGCGCTCAAATTTTTACAGGAGTTTTTGAAGGCCGTTTTCCTTGTAGTACCTATGGAATCGCTACTCCTTGAAGAGGAGGTGTGGTCCCGCCACACCTGAATAAGAGCTCAAAGGGGCCGTAACTTTTGATCCGAGCGTTGTATCGCGCTCAAATGTTTACTAGGAGTTTTGGGAAGTCGTTTTCCTTGGAGTACCTATGGAATTGCTACTCGTTGAAGAGGAGGTGTGGTCCTGCCACACGTCAATAAAGGCTCAAAGGGGCCGTAACTCTTGATCCAATCGTTAGATCGCGCTCAAATGTTTACAGGAGTTTCCGGACTCCATTTTCCTTGTAGGTCCTATGGAATCGCTACTCCATGAAGAGGAGGTGTGGTCCCGCCACACCTGAATAAGAGCTCAAAGGGGCCGTAAGTTTTGATCCCACCGTTGCATCACGCTCAAATGTTTACGGGAGTTTTCGCGAGCCGTTTTCCTTGTAGTACCTATGGAATCGCTACTCGTTGAAGAGGAGGTGTGGTCCCGCCACACGTGAATAAAGGCTCAAATTGGCCGTAACTCTTGATCCAATCGTTAGATCGCGCTCAAATGTTTACGGGAGTTCCGGACTCCATTTTCCTTGTAGGTCCTATGGAATCGCTACTCCATGAAGAGGAGGTGTGGTCCCGCTACACCTGAATAAGAGCTCAAAGGGGCCGTAAGTTTTGATCCCACCGTTGCATCACGCTCAAATGTTTACGGGAGTTTTCGCAGCCGTTTTCCTTGTAGTACCTATGGAATCGCTACTCGTTGAAGAGGAGGTGTGGTCCCGCCACACGTGAATAAAGGCTCAAAGGGGCCGTAACTCTTGATCCAATCGTTAGATCGCGCTCAAATGTTTACAGGAGTTTCCGGAGTCCATTTTCCTTATAGGTCCTATGGAATCGCTACTCGTTGAAGAGGAGGTGTGGTCCCGCCACACCCGAATAACACTCAAAGGGTCGTAACTTGTGATCCGACCGTTGGATCGCGCTCAAATTTCTATAAGAGTTTCCGGATGTCGTTTTCCTTGTAGGTCCTATGGAATCGCTACCGTTGATGAGGAGGTATGGTCCTGCCACACGTGAAAAAAGGCTCAAAGGGACCGTAACTCTATATCCGATCGTTGGATCGCGCTCAAATTTTTACAGGTGTTTCCGGAGGCAGTTTCCTTATAGTACCAATGGAATCGCTATTTGTTGAATAGGACGTGTGGTCCTGCCACACCTGAACAAGAGCTCAAAGGGGCCGTAACTTTTGATCCCCCCGTTGCATCGCGCTCAAATTTTTACAGTAGTTTTCGCAGGTTGTTTTCCTTGTAGTACCTATAGAATCGCTACTCGTTGAAGAGGAGGTGTGCTCCTGCCACACGTGAATAAAGGCTCAAAGGGGCCGTAACTCTTGATCCGATCGTTAGATCACGCTCAAATGCTTATAGGAGTTTCCGGATTCAATTTTCCTTGTAGGTCCTATGGAATCGCTACTCCATGAAGAGGAGGCATGGTCCCGCCACACCTGAATAAGAGCTCAAAGGGGCCGTAACTTTTGATCCCACCGTTGCATCGCGCTTAAATTTTTACGGGGAGTTTTCGCAGCCGTTTTCCTTGTAGTACCTATGGAATCGCAACTCATTGAAGAGGAGGTGAGGTCCTGCCACACGTGAATAAAGGCTCAAAGGGGTAGTAACTCTTGATCCCATCGTTAGATCGCGCTCAAATCTTTACAAGAGTTTCCGGACTCCATTTTCCTTGTAGGTCCTATGGAATCGCTACTCCATGAAGAGGAGGTGTGGTCCCGCCACACCGAATAAGGGCTCAAAGGGGCCGTAACTTTTTATCCCACCGTTGCATCGCGCTCAAATATTTACAGGAGTTTTCGCATGCCGTTTTCCTTGTAGTACCTATGGAATCGCTAGTCGTTGAAGAGGAGGTGTGGTCCTGCCACACCTGACTAACGGCTCAAAGGGTCGTAACTTGTGATCTGACCGTTGGATCGCGCTCAAATTTTTACAAGAGTTTCCGGATGTCGTTTTCCTTGTAGGTCCTATGGAATCGCTACTCCATGAAGAGGAGGTGTGGTCCCGCCACACCGGAATAAGAGCTCAAAGGGGCCGTAACTTTTGATCCCACCGTTGCATCGCGCTCAAATTTTTACAAGAGTTTCTAGATGTCGTTTTCCTTGTAGGTCCTATGGAATCGCTACCGTTGATGAGGAGGTATGGTCCTGCCGCACGTGAAAAATGGCTCAAAGGGACCGTAACACTTGATCCGATCGTTGGATCGCGCTCAAATTTTTACAGGAGTTTTTGAAGGCCGTTTTCCTTGTAGTACCTATGGAATCGCTACTCCTTGAAGAGGAGGTGTGGTCCCGCCACACCGAATAAGAGCTCAAAGGGGCCGTAACTTTTGATCCGAGCGTTGTATCGCGCTCAAATGTTTACAGGAGTTTTGGGAAGTCGTTTTCCTTGGAGTACCTATGGAATTGCTACTCGTTGAAGAGGAGGTGTGGTCCTGCCACACGTCAATAAAGGCTCAAAGGGGCCGTAACTCTTGATCCAATCGTTAGATCGCGCTCAAATGTTTACGGGAGTTTCCGGACTCCATTTTCCTTGTAGGTCCTATGGAATCGCTACTCCATGAAGAGGAGGTGTGGTCCCGCCACACCCGAATAAGAGCTCAAAAGGGCCGTAAGTTTTGATCCCACCGTTGCATCACGCTCAAATGTTTACGGGAGTTTTCGCAGCCGTTTTCCTTGTAGTACCTATGGAATCGCTACTCGTTGAAGAGGAGGTGTGGTCCTGCCACACGTGAATAAAGGCTCAAAGGGGCCGTAACTCTTGATCCAATCGTTAGATCGCGCTCAAATGTTTACAGGAGTTTCCGGAGTCCATTTTCCTTGTAGGTCCTATGGAATCGCTACTCCTTGTAAAGGAGGTGTGGTCCCGTCACACCCGAATAAGAGCTCAAAGGGGCCGTAACTTTTGATCCGAGCGTTGCATCACGCTCAAATGTTTACAGGAGTTTTGGGAAGTCGTTTTCCTTGGAGTACCTATGGAATTGCTACTCGTTGAAGAGGAGGTGTGGTCCCGCCACACGTCAATAAAGGCTCAAAGGGGCCGTAACTCTTGATCCAATCATTAGATCGCTCAAATGTTTACAGGAGTTTCCGGACTCCATTTTCCTTGTAGGTCCTATGGAATCGCTACTCCATGAAGAGGAGGTGTGGTCCCGCCACACCTGAATAAGAGCTCAAAGGGGCCGTAAGTTTTGATCCCACCGTTGCATCACGCTCAAATGTTTACAGGAGTTTTCGCAGGCCGTTTTCCTTGTAGTACCTATGGAATCGCTACTCGTTGAAGAGGAGGTGTGGTCCTGCCACACGTGAATAAAGGCTCAAAGGGGCCGTAACTCTTGATCCAATCGTTAGATCGCGCTCAAATGTTTACAGGAGTTTCCGGAGTCCGTTTTCCTTATAGGTCCTATGGAATCGCTACTCGTTGAAGAGGAGGTGTGGTCCGCCACACCCGAATAACGGCTCAAAGGGTCGTAACTTGTGATCTGACCGTTGGATCGCGCTCAAATTTCTATAAGAGTTTCCGGATGTCGTTTTCCTTGTAGGTCCTATGGAATCGCTACCGTTGATGAGGAGGTATGGTCCTGCCACACGTGAAAAAAGGCTCAAAGGGACCGTAACTCTAGATCCGATCGTTTGATCGCGCTCAAATTTTTACGAGGTGTTTCCGAGAGCGGTTTCCTTATAGTACCAATGGAATCGCTATTTGTTGAATAGGACGTGTGGTCCCGCCACACCCGAACAAGAGCTCAAAGGGGCCGTAACTTTTGATCCCCCGTTGCATCGCGCTCAAATTTTTACGTAGTTTTCGCAGGTTGTTTTCCTTGTAGTACCTATAGAATCGCTACTCGTTGAAGAGGAGGTGTGCTCCTGCCACACGTGAATAAAGGCTCAAATGGGCCGTAACTCTTGATCCGATCGTTAGATCACGCTCAAATGGTTATAGGAGTTTCCGGACTCAATTTTCCTTGTAGGTCCTATGGAATCGCTACTCCATGAAGAGGAGGCATGGTCCCGCCACACCCGAATAAGAGCTCAAAGGGCCGTAACTTTTGATCCCACCGTTGCATCGCGCTTAAATTTTTACGGGAGTTTTCGCGAGCCGTTTTCCTTGTAGCACCTATGGAATCGCAACTCATTGAAGAGGAGGTGAGGTCCTGCCACACGTGAATAAAGGCTCAAAGGGGTAGTAACTCTTGATCCCATCGTTAGATCGCGCTCAAATCTTTACAAGAGTTTCCGGACTCCATTTTCCTTGTAGGTCCTATGGAATCGCTACTCCATGAAGAGGAGGTGTGGTCCCGCCACACCTGAATAAGGGCTCAAAGGGGCCGTAACTTTTGATCCCACCGTTGCATCGCGCTCAAATTTTTACAAGAGTTTCCGGATGTCGTTTTCCTTGTAGGTCCTATGGAATCGCTACTCCATGAAGAGGAGGTGTGGTCCTGCCACACCGGAATAAGAGCTCAAAGGGGCCGTAACTTTTGATCCCACCGTGCATCGCGCTCAAATTTTTACAAGAGTTTCCGGATGTCGTTTTCCTTGTAGGTCCTATGGAATCGCTACCGTTGATGAGGAGGTATGGTCCTGCCGCACCTGAATAAGAGCTCAAAGGGGCCGTAACTTTTGATCCGAGCGTTGTATCGCGCTCAAATGTTTACAGGAGTTTTGGGAAGTCGTTTTCCTTGGAGTACCTATGGAATTGCTACTCGTTGAAGAGGAGGTGTGGTCCTGCCACACGTCAATAAAGGCTCAAAGGGGCCGTAACTCTTGATCCAATCGTTAGATCGCGCTCAAATGTTTACGGGAGTTTCCGGACTCCATTTTCCTTGTAGGTCCTATGGAATCGCTACTCCATGAAGAGGAGGTGTGGTCCCGCCACACCGAATAAGAGCTCAAAGGGGCCGTAACTTTTGATCCCACCGTTGCATCGCGCTCAAATGTTTACGGGAGTTTTCTGTGCCGTTTTCCTTGTAGTACCTATGGAATCGCTACTCGTTGAAGAGGAGGTGTGGTCCTGCCACACGTGAATAAAGGCTCAAAGGGGCAGGACCACACCTCCTCTTCAACGAGTACCTATGGAATTGCTACTCGTTGAAGAGGAGGTGTGGTCCTGCCACACGTCAATAAAGGCTCAAAGGGGCCGTAACTCTTGATCCAATCGTTAGATCGCGCTCAAATGTTTACGGGAGTTTCCGGACTCCATTTTCCTTGTAGGTCCTATGGAATCGCTACTCCATGAAGAGGAGGGGTGGTCCCGCCACACCTGAATAAGAGCTCAAAGGGGCCGTAAGTTTTGATCCCACCGTTGCATCGCGCTCAAATGTTTACGGAGTTTTCGCAGCCGTTTTCCTTGTAGGTCCTATGGAATCGCTACTCCATGAAGAGGAGGTGTGGTCCCGCCACACCGAATAAGAGCTCAAAGGGGCGTAACTTGTGATCTGACCGTTGGATCGCGCTCAAATTTCTATAAGAGTTTCCGGATGCCGTTTTCCTTGTAGGTCCTATGGAATCGCTACCGTTGATGAAGAGGTATGGTCCTGCCACACGTGAAAAAAGGCTCAAAGGGACCGTAACTCTTGATCCGATCGTTGGATCGTGCTCAAATTTTTACAGGTGTTTCCGGAGGCAGTTTCCTTATAGTACCAATGGAATCGCTATTTGTTGAATAGGACGTGTAGTCCTGCCACACCTGAATAAGAGCTCAAAGGGGCCGTAACTTTTGATCCCCCCGTTGCATCGCGCTCAATTTTTTACGTAGTTTTCGCAGGTTGTTTTCCTTGTAGTACCTACGTAATCGCTACTCGTTGAAGAGGAGGTGTGCTCCCGCCACACGTGAATAAAGGCTCAAAAGGGCCGTAACTCTTGATCCGATCGTTAGATCGCGCTCAAATGGTTATAGGAGTTTCCGGACTCAATTTTCCTTGTAGGTCCTATGGAATCGCTACTCGTTGAAGAGGAGGTGTGGTCCTGCCACACCTGAATAACGGCTCAAAGGGTCGTAACTTGTGATCTGACCATTGGATCGCGCTCAAATTTCTATAAGAGTTTCCGGATGTCGTTTTCCTTGTAGGTCCTATGGAATCGCTACCGTTGATGAGGAGGTATGGTCCTGCCACACGTGAAAAAAGGCTCAAAGGGACCGTAACTCTTGATCCGATCGTTGGATCGCGCTCAAATTTTTACAGGTTGTTTTCCTTGTAGTACCTATAGAATCGCTACTCGTTGAAGAGGAGGTGTGCTCCTGCCACACGTGAATAAAGGCTCAAAGGGGCCGTAACTCTTGATCCGATCGTTAGATCGCGCTCAAATGGTTAGAGGAGTTTCCGGACTCAATTTTCCTTGTAGGCCCTATGGAATCGCTACTCCATGAAGAGGAGGCGTGGTCCCACCACACCTGAATAAGAGCTCAAAGGGGTCGTAACTTGTGATCTGACCGTTGGATCGCGCTCAAATTTTTACAAGAGTTTCCGGATGTCGTTTTCCTTGTAGGTCCTATGGAATCGCTACTCCATGAAGAGGAGGAGTGGTCCCGCCACACCAGAATAAAAGCTCAAAGGGGCCGTAACTTTTGATCCCACAGTTGCATCGCGCTCAAATTTTTACAAGAGTTTCCGGATGTCGTTTTCCTTGTAGGTCCTATGGAATCGCTACCGTTGATGAGGAGGTATGGTTTACGCCACACGTGAAAAAAGGCTCAAAGGGACCGTAACTCTTGATCTGATTGTTGGATCGCGCTCAAATTTTTACAGGAGTTTCCGGAATCCGTTTTCCTTGGTGGTCCTAGGGAATCGCTACTCCTTGAAAAGGAGGTGTGGTCCCTCCACACCTGAATAAGAGCTCAAAGGGGCCGTAACTTTTGATCCCACCGTTGCATCGCGCTCAAATTTTTACAGGAGTTTTCGCAGGCCGTTTTCCTTGTAGGTCCTATGGAATCGCTACTCCATGAAGAGGAGGTGTGGTCCCGCCACACCTGAATAAGAGCTCAAAGGGGCCGTAGCTTTTGATCCCACCGTTGCATCGCGCTCAAATTTTTACAAGAGTTTCCGGATGTCGTTTTCCTTGTAGGTCCTATGGAATCGCTACCTTTGATGAGGAGGTATGGTCCTGCCACACTTGAAAAAAGGCTCAAAGGGACCGTAACTCTTGATCCGATCGTTGGATCGCGCTCAAATGTTTACAGGAGTTTCCGGACTCCATTTTCCTTGTAGGTCCTATGGAATCGCTACTCCATGAAGAGGAGGTGTGGTCCCGCCACACCTGAATAAGAGCTTAAAGGGGCCGTAACTTTTGATCCCACCGTTGCATCGCGCTCAAATATTTAAAGGAGTTTTCGCATGCCGTTTTCCTTGTAGTACCTATGGAATCGCTACTCGTTGAAGAGGAGGTGTGGTCCCGCCACACCCGAATAACGGCTAAAGGGTCGTAACTTGTGACTCGACGGTTGGATCGCGCTCAAATGTTTACAGAGGAGTTTCCTGGAGGCGTTTCCTTAGGGTACCAATGGAATCGCTATTTGTTGAATAGGACGTGTGGTCCTGCCACACCTGAAAAACGGCTCAAAGGGTCGTAACTTGTGATCCGACTGTTGGACCCCGCTCAAATTTTTACAAGAGTTTCCGGATGTCGTTTTCCTTGGAGGTCCTATGGAATCACTACCGTTGATGAGGAGGTATGGTCCTGCCACACGTGAATAAAGGCTCAAAGGGGCCGTAACTCTTGATCCGATCGTTAGATCGCGCTCAAATGTTTACATGAGTTTCCGGACTCCATTTTCCTTGTAGGTCCTATGGAATCGCTACTCCATGAAGAGGAGGTGTGGTCCCGCCACACCTGAAAAAGAGCTCAAAGGGGCCGTAACTTTTGATCCCACCGTCGCATCGCGCTCAAATTTTTACAGGAGTTTTTGATGACCATTTTCCTTGTAGTACCTATGGAATCGCTACTCATTGAAGAGGAGGTGTGGTCCCGCCACACCGAAAAAGAGCTCAAAGGGGCCGTAACTTTTGATCCCACCCGTCGCATCGCGCTCAAATTTTTACAGGAGTTTTTTATGGCCGTTTTCCTTGTAGTACCTATGGAATCGCTACTAATTGAAGAGGAGGTGTGGTCCCGCCACACCTGAATAAGAGCTCAAAGGGGCCATAACTTTTGATCCGAGCGTTGTATCGCGCTCAAATGTTTACGGGAGTTTTGGGAAGTCGTTTTCCTTGTAGTACCTATGGAATTGCTACTCGTTGAAGAGGAGATGTGGTCCTGCCACACGTGATTAAAGGCTCAAAGGGGCGTAACTCTTGATCCAATCGTTAGATCGCGCTCAAATGTTTACAGGAGTTTCCGGACTCCATTTTCCTTGTAGGTCCTATGGAATCGCTACTCCATGAAGAGGAGGTGTGGTCCCGCCACACCTGAATAAGAGCTCAAAGGGGCCGTAACTTTTGATCCCACCGTTGCATCGCGCTCAAATTTTTACAGGAGTTTTCGCAGGCCGTTTTCCTTGTAGTACCTATGGAATCGCTACTCGTTGAAGAGGAGGTGTGGTCCTGCCACACGTGAATAAAGGCTCAAAGGGGCCGTAACTCTTGATCCGATTGTTAGATCACGCTCAAATGTTTACATGAGTTTCCGGAGTCCATTTTCCTTGTAGATCCTATGGAATCGCTACTCCATGAAGAGGAGATGTGGTCCCGCCACACCTGAATAAGAGCTCAAAAGGGCCGTAACTTTTGATCCCACCGTTGCATCGCGCTCAAATATTTACAGGAGTTTTCGCATGCCGTTTTCCTTGTAGTACCTATGGAATCGCTACTCGTTGAAGAGGAGGTGTGGTCCCGCCACACCCGAATAACGGCTCAAAGGGTCGTAACTTGTGATCGACCGTTGGATCGCGCTCAAATGTTTACAGGAGATTCCAGATGCAGTTTTCCTTGTAGTACCTATGGAATCGCTACTTGTTGAAGAGGAGGTGTGGTCCTGACACACCTGAATAACGGCTCAAAGGGTCGTAACTTGTGATCCGACCGTTGGATCGCGCTCAAATGTTTACAGGAGTTTCCGGAGGCAGTTTCCTTAGGGTACCAATGGAATCGCTATTTGTTGAATAGGACGTGTGGTCCTGCCACACCGAGTAACGGCTCAAAGGGTCGTAACTTGTGATCCGACTGTTGGACCCCGCTCAAATTTTTACAAGAGTTTCCGGATGTCGTTTTCCTTGGAGGTCCTATGGAATCGCTACCGTTGATGAGGAGGTATGGTCCTGCCACACGTGAATAAAGGCTCAAAGGGGCCGTAACTCTTGATCCGATCGTTAGATCGCGCTCAAATGTTTACATGAGTTTCCGGACTCCATTTTCCTTGTAGGTCCTATGGAATCGCTACTCCATGAAGAGGAGGTGTGGTCCCGCCACACCGAAAAAAGAGCTCAAAGGGGCCGTAACTTTTGATCCCACCGTCGCATCGCGCTCAAATTTTTACAGGAGTTTTTTATGGCCGTTTTCCTTGTAGTACCTATGGAATTGCTACTAATTGAAGAGGAGGTGTGGTCCCGCCACACCTGAATAAGAGCTCAAAGGGGCCATAACTTTTGATCCGAGCGTTGTATCGCGCTCAAATGTTTACAGGAGTTTTGGGAAGTCGTTTTCCTTGTAGTACCTATGGAATTGCTACTCGTTGAAGAGGAGATGTGGTCCTGCCACACGTGATTAAAGGCTCAAAGGGGCGTAACTCTTGATCCAATCGTTAGATCGCGCTCAAATGTTTACAGGAGTTTCCGGACTCCATTTTCCTTGTAGGTCCTATGGAATCGCTACTCCATGAAGAGGAGGTGTGGTCCCGCCACACTTGAATAAGAGCTCAAAGGGGCCGTAACTTTTGATCCCACCGTTGCATCGCGCTCAAATTTTTACGAGAGTTTTCGCAGGCCGTTTTCCTTGTAGTACCTATGGAATCGCTACTCGTTGAAGAGGAGGTGTGGTCCCGCCACACGTGAATAAAGGCTCAAAGGGGCCGTAACTCTTGATCCGATTGTTAGATCACGCTCAAATGTTTACATGAGTTTCCGGAGTCCATTTTCCTTGTAGATCCTATGGAATCGCTACTCCATGAAGAAGAGATGTGGTCCCGCCACACCTGAATAAGAGCTCAAAGGGGCCGTAACTTTTGATCCCACCGTTGCATCGCGCTCAAATATTTACAGGAGTTTTCGCATGCCGTTTTCCTTGTAGTACCTATGGAATCGCTACTCGTTGAAGAGGAGGTGTGGTCCCGCCACACCGAATAACTACTCAAAGGGTCGTAACTTGTGATCCGACCGTTGGATCGCGCTCAAATGTTTACGGGAGATTCCGGATGCGTTTTCCTTTTTGTACCTATGGAATCGCTACTTGTTGAAGAGGAGGTGTGGTCCCGACACACACCGAATAACGGCTCAAAGGGTCGTAACTTGTGATCCGACCGTTGGATCGCGCTCAAATGTTTACAGGAGTTTCCGAAGGCAGTATCCTTAGGGTACCAATGGAATCGCTATTTGTCGTATAGGACGTGTGGTCCTGCCACACCTGAGTAACGGCTCAAAGGGTCGTAACTTGTGATCCGACGGTTGGACCCCGCTCAAATTTTTACAAGAGTTTCCGGATGTCGTTTTCCTTGGAGGTCCTATGGAATCGCTACCGTTGATGAGGAGGTATGGTCCTGCCACACGTGAATAAAGGCTCAAAGGGGCCGTAACTCTTGATCCGATCGTTAGATCGCGCTCAAATGTTTACATGAGTTTCCGGACTCTATTTTCCTTGTAGGTCCTATGGAATCGCTACTCCATGAAGAGGAGGTGTGGTCCTGCCACACCGGAATAAGAGCTCAAAGGGGCCGTAACTTTTGATCCCACCGTGCATCGCGCTCAAATTTTTACAAGAGTTTCCGGATGTCGTTTTCCTTGTAGGTCCTATGGAATCGCTACCGTTGATGAGGAGGTATGGTCCTGCCGCACCTGAATAAGAGCTCAAAGGGCCGTAACTTTTGATCCGAGCGTTGTATCGCGCTCAAATGTTTACAGGAGTTTTGGGAAGTCGTTTTCCTTGTAGTACCTATGGAATTGCTACTCGTTGAAGAGGAGATGTGGTCCTGCCACACGTGATTAAAGGCTCAAAGGGGCGCAACTCTTGATCCAATCGTTAGATCGCGCTCAAATATTTACAGGAGTTTCCGGACTCCATTTTCCTTGTAGGTCCTATGGAATCGCTACTCCATGAAGAGGAGGTGTGGTCCCGCCACACCCGAATAAGAGCTCAAAGGGGCCGTAACTTTTGATCCCACCGTTGCATCGCGCTCAAATTTTTACGGGGAGTTTTCGCAGCCGTTTTCCTTGTAGTACCTATGGAATCGCTACTCGTTGAAGAGGAGGTGTGGTCCCGCCACACGTGAATAAAGGCTCAAAGGGGCCGTAACTCTTGATCCGATTGTTAGATCACGCTCAAATGTTTACATGAGTTTCCGGAGTCCATTTTCCTTGTAGATCCTATGGAATCGCTACTCCATGAAGAAGAGATGTGGTCCCGCCACACCTGAATAAGAGCTCAAAGGGGCCGTAACTTTTGATCCCACCGTTGCATCGCGCTCAAATATTTACAGGAGTTTTCGCATGCCGTTTTCCTTGTAGTACCTATGGAATCGCTACTCGTTGAAGAGGAGGTGTGGTCCCGCCACACCGAATAACGACTCAAAGGGTCGTAACTTGTGATCGACCGTTGGATCGCGCTCAAATGTTTACAGGAGATTCCGGATGCGTTTTCCTTTTTGTACCTATGGAATCGCTACTTGTTGAAGAGGAGGTGTGGTCCTCGACACACCGAATAACGGCTCAAAGGGTCGTAACTTGTGATCCGACCGTTGGATCGCGCTCAAATGTTTACTGGGAGTTTCCGGGCGTATCCTTAGGGTACCAATGGAATCGCTATTTGTCGAATAGGACGTGTGGTCCCGCCACACCCGAGTAACGGCTCAAAGGGTCGTAACTTGTGATCCGACGGTTGGACCCCGCTCAAATTTTTACAAGAGTTTCCGGATGTCGTTTTCCTTGGAGGTCCTATGGAATCGCTACCGTTGATGAGGAGGTATGGTCCTGCCACACGTGAATAAAGGCTCAAAGGGGCCGTAACTCTTGATCCGATCGTTAGATCGCGCTCAAATGTTTACATGAGTTTCCGGACTCTATTTTCCTTGTAGGTCCTATGGAATCGCTACTCCATGAAGAGGAGGTGTGGTCCCGCCACACCTGAAAAAGAGCTCAAAGGGGCCGTAACTTTTGATCCCACCGTCGCATCGCGCTCAAATTTTTACAGGAGTTTTTTATGGCCGTTTTCCTTGTAGTACCTATGGAATCGCAACTAATTGAAGAGGAGGTGTGGTCCCGCCACACCTGAATAAGAGCTCAAAGGGGCCATAACTTTTGATCCGAGCGTTGTATCGCGCTCAAATGTTTACGGGAGTTTTGGGAAGTCGTTTTCCTTGTAGTACCTATGGAATTGCTACTCGTTGAAGAGGAGATGTGGTCCTGCCACACGTGATTAAAGGCTCAAAGGGGCGCAACTCTTGATCCAATCGTTAGATCGCGCTCAAATATTTACAGGAGTTTCCGGACTCCATTTTCCTTGTAGGTCCTATGGAATCGCTACTCCATGAAGAGGAGGTGTGGTCCCGCCACACCCGAATAAGAGCTCAAAGGGGCCGTAACTTTTGATCCCACCGTTGCATCGCGCTCAAATTTTTACAGGGAGTTTTCGCAGCCGTTTTCCTTGTAGTACCTATGGAATCGCTACTCGTTGAAGAGGAGGTGTGGTCCCGCCACACGTGAATAAAGGCTCAAAGGGGCCGTAACTCTTGATCCGATTGTTAGATCACGCTCAAATGTTTACATGAGTTTCCGGAGTCCATTTTCCTTGTAGATCCTATGGAATCGCTACTCCATGAAGAGGAGATGTGGTCCCGCCACACCTGAATAAGAGCTCAAAGGGGCCGTAACTTTTGATCCCACCGTTGCATCGCGCTCAAATATTTACAGGAGTTTTCGCATGCCGTTTTCCTTGTAGTACCTATGGAATCGCTACTCGTTGAAGAGGAGGTGTGGTCCTGCCACACCTGAATAACGGCTCAAAGGGTCGTAACTTGTGATCTGACCGTTGGATCGCGCTCAAATGTTTACAGGAGATTCCGGATGCAGTTTTCCTTGTTGTACCTATGGAATCGCTACTTGTTGAAGAGGAGGTGTGGTCCTGACACACCTGAATAACGGCTCAAAGGGTCGTAACTTGTGATCCGACCGTTGGATCGCGCTCAAATGTTTACAGGAGTTTCCGGAGGCAGTTTCCTTAGGGTACCAATGGAATCGCTATTTGTTGAATAGGACGTGTGGTCCTGCCACACCTGAGTAACGGCTCAAAGGGTCGTAACTTGTGATCCGACTGTTGGACCCCGCTCAAATTTTTACAAGAGTTTCCGGATGTCGTTTTCCTTGGAGGTCCTATGGAATCGCTACCGTTGATGAGGAGGTATGGTCCTGCCACACGTGAATAAAGGCTCAAAGGGGCCGTAACTCTTGATCCGATCGTTAGATCGCGCTCAAATGTTTACATGAGTTTCCGGACTCCATTTTCCTTGTAGGTCCTATGGAATCGCTACTCCATGAAGAGGAGGTGTGGTCCCGCCACACCTGAAAAAGAGCTCAAAGGGGCCGTAACTCTTGATCCGATCGTTCGATCGCGCTCAAATGTTTACTTGAGTTTCCGGACTCCATTTTCCTTGTAGGTCCTATGGAATCGCTACTCCATGAAGGGGAGGTGTGGTCCCGCCACACCTGAATAAGAGCTCAAAGGGGCCATAACTTTTGATCTCACCGTTGCATCGCGCTCAAATGTTTACATGAGTTTCCGGGCTCCATTTTCCTTGTAGGTCCTATGGAATCGCTACTCGTTGATGAGGAGGTGTGGTCCTGCCACACGTGAATAAAGGCTCAAAGGGGCCGTAACTTTTGATCCGATCGTTGGATCGCGCTCAAATGTTTACAGGAGTTTCCGGAGTCCGTTTTCCTTGTAGGTCCTATGGAATCGCTACTCGTTGAAGAGGAGGTCTGGTCTTGCCACACCTGAATAACAGCTCAAAGGGTCGTAACTTGTGATCTGACCGTTGGATCGCGCTCAAATGTTTACAGGAGTTTCTGGAGGCAGTTTTCCTTGAGGTACCTATGAAATCGCTACTTGTTGAAAAGGAGGTGTGGTCCGGCCACACCTGAATAACGGCTCAAAGGGTCGTAACTTGTGATCCGACTGTTGGACCCCGCTCAAACTTTTACAAGAGTTTCCGGATGTCGTTTTCCTTGGAGGTCCTATGGAATCGCTATCGTTGAAGAGGAGGTATGGTCCTGCCACACGTGAAGAAAGGCTCAAAGGGACCGTAACTCTTGATCCAATCGTTGGATCGCGCTCAAATTTTTACAGGAGTTTTCCTTGTAGTACCTATGGAATCGCTACTCCTTGAAGAGGAGGTGTGGTCCCGCCACACCTGAATAAGAGCTCAAAGGGGCCGTAACTTTTGATCCGAGGGTTGTATCGCGCTCAAATGTTTACAGGAGTTTTGGGAAGTCGTTTTCCTTGTAGTACCTATGGAATTGCTACTCGTTGAAGAAGAGGTGTGGTCCTGCCACACGTGAATAAAGGCTCAAAGGGGCCGTAACTCTTGATCCAATCGTTAGATCGCGCTCAAATGTTTACAGGAGTTTCCGGACTCCCTTTTCCTTGTAGGTCCTATGGAATCACTACTCCATGAAGAGGAGGTGTGGTCCCGCCACACCTGAATAAGAGCTCAAAGGGGCCGTAACTTTTGATCTGAGGGTTGTATCGCGCTCAAATGTTAACAGGAGTTTTGGGAAGTCGTTTTCCTTGTAGTACCCATGGAATCGCTACTCGTTGAAGAGGAGGTGTGTTCCAGCCACACGTGAATAAAGGCTCAAAGGGGCCGTAACTCTTGATCCGATCGTTAGATCGCGCTCAAATGTTTACATGAGTTTTCGGAGTCCATTTTACTTGTAGGTCTTATGGAATCGCTACTCGTTGATGAGGAGGTGTGGTCCCGCAACACGTGAATAAAGGCTCAAAGGGGCCGTAACTCTTGATCCGATCGTTAGATCGCGCTTAAATGTTTACAGGAGTTTCCGGAGTCCGTTTTCCTTGTAGGTCCTATGGAATCGCTACTCGTTGAAGAGGAGGTGTGGTCCTGCCACACTTGAATAACGGCTCAAAGGGTCGTAACTTGTGATCCGACCGTTGGATCGCGCTCAAATGTTTACAGGAGTTTCCGGAGGCAGTTTTCCTTGTAGTACCTATGGAATCGCTACTTGTTGAAGAGGAGGTGTGGTCCTGACACACCTGAATAACGGGTCAAAGGGTCGTAACTTGTGATCCGACCGTTGGATCGCGCTCAAATGTTTACGAGGAGTTTCCGGAGTGCGGTTTCCTTAGGGTACCAATGGAATCGCTATTTGTTGAATAGGACGTGTGGTCCTGCCACACCTGAATAACAGCTCAAAGGGTCGTAACTTGTGATCCGACTATTGGACCCCACTCAAATTTTTACAAGAGTTTCCGGATGTCGTTTTCCTTGGAGGTCCTATGGAATCGCTATCGTTGATGAGTAGGTATGGTCCTGCCACACGTGAATAAAGGCTCAAAGGGGCCGTAACTCTTGATCCGATCGTTAGATCGCTCTTAAATGTTTACAGGAGTTTCCGGAGTCCGTTTTCCTTGTAGGTCCTATGGAATCGCTACTCGTTGAAGAGGAGGTGTGGTCCCGCCACACCTGAAAAAGAACTCAAAGGGGCCGTAACTTTTGATCCCACCGTTGCATCGCGCTCAAATTTTTACAGGAGTTTTTGAAGGCCGTTTTCCTTGTAGTACCTATGGAATCGCTACTCATTGAAGAGGAGGTGTGGTCCCGCCACACCTGAATAAGAGCTCAAAGGGGCCGTAACTTTTGATCCGAGCGTTGTATCGCGCTCAAATGTTTACAGGAGTTTTGGGAAGTCGTTTTCCTTGTAGTACCTATGGAATTGCTCCTCGTTGAAGAGGAGGTGTGGTCCTGCCACACGTGATTAAAGGCTCAAAGGGGCGTAACTCTTGATCCAATCGTTAGATCGCGCTCAAATGTTTACAGGAGTTTCCGGAGTTCGTTTTCCTTGTAGGTCCTATGGGATCGCTACTCGTTGAAGAGGAGGTGTGGTCCTGCCACACCTGAATAACGGCTCAAAGGGTCGTAACTTGTGATCTCGACCGTTGGATCGCGCTCAAATGTTTACAGGAGTTTCCGGAGGCGGTTTTCCTTGTAGTACCTATGGAATCGCTACTTGTTGAAGAGGAGGTGTGGTCCCGACACACCGAATAACGGCTCAAAGGGTCGTAACTTGTGATCCGACCGTTGGATCGCGCTCAAATGTTTATAGGAGTTTCCGGAGGCAGTTTCCTTACAGTACCAATGGAATCGCTATTTGTTGAATAGCACGTGTGGTCCGCCACACCCGAATAAGAGTTCAAAGGGTCGTAACTTGTGATCTGACATTTGCATCGCGCTCAAATTTTTACAGGAGTTTTCACAGGCCGTTTTCCTTGTAGTACCTATGGAATCGCTACTCGTTGAAGAGGAGGTGACGTCCTGCCACACGTGAATAAAGGCTCAAAGGGGCCGTAGCGTTGATCCGATCGTTAGATCGCGCTCAAATGTTTACATGAGTTTCCGGACTCCATTTTCCTTGTAGGTCCTATGGAATCGCTACTCCATGAAGAGGAGGTGTGGTCCCGCCACACCTGAATAAGAGCTCAAAGGGGCCGTAACTTTTGATCCCACCGTTGCATCGCGCTTAAATTTTTACAGGAGTTTTCGCAGGCTGTTTTCCATGTAGTACCTATGGAATCGCTACTCGTTGAAGAGGAGGTGTGGTCCAGCCACACGTGAATAAAGGCTCAAAGGGGCCGTAACTCTTGATCCGATCGTTCGATCGCGCTCAAATGTTTATAGGAGTTTCCGGACTCCATATTCCTTGTAGGTCCTATGGAATCGCTACTCCATGAAGAGAAGGCGTGGTCCCGCCACACCTGAATAAGAGCTCAAAGGGGCCGTAACTTTTGATCCCACCGTTGCATCGCGCTCAAATTTTTACGGGGAGTTTTCGCGAGCCGTTTTCCATGTAGTACCTATGGAATCGCTACTCGTTGAAGAGGAGGTGAGGTCCTGCCACACGTGAATAAAGGCTCAAAGGAGCCGTAACTCTTGATCAGAACGTTCGATCGCGCTCAAATATTTACAGGAGTTTTCGGAGTCCGTTTTCCTTGTAGGTTCTATGGAATCGCTACTCGTTGAAGAGGAGGTGTGGTCCTGCCACACCTGAATAACGGCTCAAAGGGTCGTAACTTGTGATCCGACCGTTGGATCGCGCTCAAATGTTTACAGGAGTTTCCGGAGGCAGTTTCCTTATAGTACCAATGGAATCGCTATTTGTTGGATAGGACGTGTGGTCCTGCCACACCTGAATAACGGCGCAAAGGGTCGTAACTTGTGATGCGACTGTTGGACCCCGCTCAAATTTTTACAAGAGTTTCCGGATGTCGTAACTTGTGAGGCGTGGTCCCGCGACACCTGAATAAGAGCTCAAAGGGGCCGTAAATTTTGTTCCCACCGTTGCATCGCGCTCAATTTTTACAGGAGTTTTTGAAGGCCGTTTTCCTTGTAGTACATATGGAATCGCTACTCCTTGAAGAGGAGATGTGGTGCCGCCACACCTGAATAAGAGCTCAAAGGGGCCGTAACTTTGATCCGAGCGTTGTATCGCGCTCAAATGTTTACAGGAGTTTTGGGAAGTCATTTTCCTTGTAGTACCTATGGAATTGCTACTCGTTGAAGAAGAGGTGTGGTCCTGCCACATGTGAATAAAGGCTCAAAGGGGCCGTAACTCTTGATCCGATCGTTACATCGCGCTTAAATGTTTACAGGAGTTTCCGGAGGCAGTTTCCTTATAGTACCAATGGAATCGCTATTTGTTGGATAGGACGTGTGGTCCTGCCACACCTGAATAACGGCGCAAAGGGTCGTAACTTGTGATGCGACTGTTGGACCCCGCTCAAATTTTTACAAGAGTTTCCGGATGTCGTTTTCCTTGTAGGTCCTATGGAATCACTACTCGTTGATGAAGAGGTGTGGTCCTGCCACACGTGAATAAAGGCTCAAAGGGGCCGTAACTCTTGATCCGATCGTTAGATCGCGCTCAAATGTTTATAGGAGTTTCCGGAGTCCGTTTTCCTTGTAGGTCCTATGGAATCGCTACTCGTTGAAGAGGACGTGTGGTCTTGCCACACTTGAATAACGGCTCAAAGGGTCGTAACTTGTGATCTGACCGTTGGATCGCGCTCAAATGTTTACAGGAGTTTCCGGGAGCGCGTTTTCCTTGTAGTACCTATGGAATCGCTACTTGTTGAAGAGGAGGTGTGGTCCTGCCACACCTCAATAACGGCTCAAAGGGTCGTAACTTGTGATCCGACCGTTGGATCGCGCTCAAATGTTTATAGGAGTTTCCGGAGGCAGTTTCCTTAGAGTACCAATGGAATCGCTATTTGTTGGATAGGACGTGTGGTCCTGCCACACCTGAATAACGCTCAAAGGGTCGTAACTTGTGATTCGACTGTTGGACCCCTCTCAAATTTTTAAAAGAGTTTCCGGATGTCGTTTTCCTTGTAGGTCCTATGGAATCGCTACCGTTGATGAGGAGGTACGGTCCGCCACACGTGAAAAAAGGCTCAAAGGGATAGCAACTCTTGATCCGATCGTTGGATCGCGCTCAAATTTTTACAGGAATTTTTGAAGGCCGTTTTCCTTGTAGTACCTACAGAATCGCTACTCCTTGAAAAGGAGGTGTGGTCCCGCCACACCTAAATAAGAGCTCAAAGGGGCCGTAACTTTTCATCCGAGCATTGAATCACGCTCAAATGTTTACAGGAGTTTTGGGAAGTCGTTTTCCTTGTAGTACCTATGGAATTGCTACTCGTTGAAGAAGAGGTGTGGTCCAGCCACACGTGAATAAAGGCTCAAAGGGGCATTAACTCTTGATCCGATCGTTAGATCGCGCTCAAATGTCTACATGAGTTTCCGGAGTCCATTTTCCTTGTAGGTCCTATGGAATCACTACTCGTTGATGAAGAGGTGTGGTCCCGCCACACGTGAATAAAGGCTCAAAGGGGCCGTAACTCTTGATCCGATCTTTAGATCGCGCTCAAATGTTTATGAGAGTTTCCGGAGTCCGTTTTCCTTGTAGGTCCTATGGAATCGCTACTCGTTGAAGAGGACGTGTGGTCTTGCCACACACGAATAACACTCAAAGTGTCGTAACTTGTGATCGACCGTTGCATCGCGCTCAAATTTTTACGGGAGTTTTCGCGAGGCCATTTTCCTTGTAGTACCTATGGAATCGCTACTCGTTGAAGAGGAGGTATGGTCCTGCCACACGTGAAAAAAGGCTCAAAGGGGCCGTAACTCTTGATCCGATCGTTAGATCGCGCTTAAATGTTTACAGGAGTTTCCGGAGGCAGTTTCCTTATAGTACCAATGGAATCGCTATTTGTTGGATAGGACGTGTGGTCCCGCCACACCCGAATAACGGCGCAAAGGGTCGTAACTTGTGATGCGACCGTTGGACCCCGCTCAAATTTTTACAAGAGTTTCCGGATGTCGTTTTCCTTGTAGGTCCTATGGAATCGCTACCCGTTGAAGAGGAGGTGTGGTCCTGCCACACCTGAATAACGGCTCAAACGGGCCGTAACTCTTGATCCGATCGTTCGATCGCGCTCAAATGTTTATAGGAGTTTCCGGACTCCATTTTCCTTGTAGGTCCTATGGAATCGCTACTCCATGAAGAGGAGGCGTGGTCCCGCGACACCGAATAAGAGCTCAAAGGGGCCGTAACTTTTGATCCCACCGTTGCATCGCGCTCAAATTTTACGGAGTTTTTTAAGGTCGTTTTCCTTGTAGTACATATGGAATCGCTACTCCTTGAAGAGGAGATGTGGTGCCGCCACACCTGAATAAGAGCTCAAAGGGGCCGTAACTTTGATCCGAGCGTTGTATCGCGCTCAAATGTTTACAGGAGTTTTGGGAAGTCGTTTTCCTTGTAGTACCTATGGAATTGCTACTCGTTGAAGAAGAGGTGTGGTCCTGCCACATGTGAATAAAGGCTCAAAGGGGTCGTAACTCTTGATCCAATCGTTAGATCGCGCTCAAATATTTACAGGAGTTTCCGGACGTCCTTTTCCTTGTAGGTCCTATGGAATCGCTACTCCATGAAGAGGAGGTGTGGTCCCGCCACCCCTGAATAAGAGCTCAAAGGGGCCGTAACTTTTGATCCCACCGTTGCATCGCGCTCAAATTTTTACGGGAGTTTTCGCAGGCCGTTTTCCTTGTAGTACCTATGGAATCGCTACTCGTTGAAGAGGAGGTGTGGTCCTGCCACACGTGAATAAAGGCTCAAAGGGGCATTAACTCTTGATCCGATCGTTAGATCGCGCTCAAATGTCTACATGAGTTTCCGGAGTCCATTTTCCTTGTAGGTCCTATGGAATCACTACTCGTTGATGAAGAGGTGTGCTCCTGCCACACGTGAATAAAGGCTCAAAGGGGCCGTAACTCTTGATCCGATCTTTAGATCGCGCTCAAATGTTTATGAGAGTTTCCGGAGTCCGTTTTCCTTGTAGGTCCTATGGAATCGCTACTCGTTGAAGAGGACGTGTGGTCTTGCCACACCTGAATAACGACTCAAAGTGTCGTAACTTGTGATCGACCGTTGCATCGCGCTCAAATTTTTACGGGAGTTTTCGCGAGGCCATTTTCCTTGTAGTACCTATGGAATCGCTACTCGTTGAAGAGGAGGTATGGTCCCGCCACACGTGAAAAAAAAGGCTCAAAGGGGCCGTAACTCTTGATCCGATCGTTAGATCGCGCTTAAATGTTTACGGGAGTTTCAGGAGGCGGTTTCCTTATAGTACCAATGGAATCGCTATTTGTTGGATAGGACGTGTGGTCTGCCACACCCGAATAACGGCGCAAAGGGTCGTAACTTGTGATGCGACTGTTGGACCCCGCTCAAATTTTTACAAGAGTTTCCGGATGTCGTTTTCCTTGTAGGTCCTATGGAATCGCTACCCGTTGAAGAGGAGGTGTGGTCTGCCACACCCGAATAACGGCTCAAACGGGCCGTAACTCTTGATCCGATCGTTCGATCGCGCTCAAATGTTTATAGGAGTTTCCGGACTCCATTTTCCTTGTAGGTCCTATGGAATCGCTACTCCATGAAGAGGAGGCGTGGTCCCGCGACACCTGAATAAGAGCTCAAAGGGGCCGTAACTTTTGATCCCACCGTTGCATCGCGCTCAAATTTTACGGGGAGTTTTTTAAGGCCGTTTTCCTTGTAGTACATATGGAATCGCTACTCCTTGAAGAGGAGATGTGGTGCCGCCACACCCGAATAAGAGCTCAAAGGGGCCGTAACTTTGATCCGAGCGTTGTATCGCGCTCAAATGTTTACGAGGAGTTTTGGGAAGTCGTTTTCCTTGTAGTACCTATGGAATTGCTACTCGTTGAAGAAGAGGTGTGGTCCTGCCACATGTGAATAAAGGCTCAAAGGGGTCGTAACTCTTGATCCAATCGTTAGATCGCGCTCAAATATTTACAGGAGTTTCCGGACTTCCTTTTCCTTGTAGGTCCTATGGAATCGCTACTCCATGAAGAGGAGGTGTGGTCCTGCCACCCCTGAATAAGAGCTCAAAGGGGCCGTAACTTTTGATCCCACCGTTGCATCGCGCTCAAATTTTTACGAAGGGAGTTTTCGCAGCCGTTTTCCTTGTAGTACCTATGGAATCGCTACTCGTTGAAGAGGAGGTGTGGTCCTGCCACACGTGAATAAAGGCTCAAAGGGGCTGTAACTCTTGATCCGATCGTTAGATCGCGCTCAAATGTTTACATGAGTTTCCGGAGTCCATTTTCCTTGTAGTACCTATGGAATTGCTACTCGTTGAAGAGGAGGTGTGGTCCTGCCACACGTGAATAAAGGCTCAAAGGGGTCGTAACTCTTGATCTGATCGTTAGATCGGGCTCAAATGTTTACTGAGGAGTTTCCGGAGTCCGTTTTCCTTGTAGGTCCTATGGAATCGCTACTCGTTGAAGAGGAGGTGTGGTCTTGCCACACACTCGAATAACGGCTCAAAGTGTCGTAACTTGTGATCTGACCGTTGCATCGCGCTCAAATTTTTACAGGAGTTTTCGCAGGCCATTTTCCTTGTAGTACCTATGGAATCGCTACTCGTTGAAGAGGAGGTATGGTCCTGCCACACGTGAAAAAAGGCTCAAAGGGGCCGTAACTCTTGATCCGATCGTTAGATCGCGCTTAAATGTTTACAGGAGTTTCCGGAGGCAGTTTCCTTATAGTACCAATGGAATCGCTATTTGTTGGATAGGACGTGTGGTCCTGCCACACCTGAATAACGGCGCAAAGGGTCGTAACTTGTGATGCGACCGTTGGACCCCGCTCAAATTTTTACAAGAGTTTCCGGATGTCGTTTTCCTTGTAGGTCCTATGGAATCGCTACCGTTGAAGAGGAGGTGTGGTCCTGCCACACCGAATAACGGCTCAAACGGGCCGTAACTCTTGATCCGATCGTTCGATCGCGCTCAAATGTTTATAGGAGTTTCCGGACTCCATTTTCCTTGTAGGTCCTATGGAATCGCTACTCCATGAAGAGAAGGCGTGGTCCCGCGACACCTGAATAAGAGCTCAAAGGGGCCGTAACTTTTGATCCCACCGTTGCATCGCGCTCAAATTTTACAGGAGTTTTTTAAGGCCGTTTTCCTTGTAGTACATATGGAATCGCTACTCCTTGAAGAGGAGATGTGGTGCCGCCACACCTGAATAAGAGCTCAAAGGGGCCGTAACTTTGATCCGAGCGTTGTATCGCGCTCAAATGTTTACGGGAGTTTTGGGAAGTCGTTTTCCTTGTAGTACCTATGGAATTGCTACTCGTTGAAGAAGAGGTGTGGTCCGCCACATGTGAATAAAGGCTCAAAGGGTCGTAACTCTTGATCCAATCGTTAGATCGCGCTCAAATATTTACAGGAGTTTCCGGACTTCCTTTTCCTTGTAGGTCCTATGGAATCGCTACTCCATGAAGAGGAGGTGTGGTCCTGCCACCCCTGAATAAGAGCTCAAAGGGGCCGTAACTTTTGATCCCACCGTTGCATCGCGCTCAAATTTTTACAGGAGTTTTCGCAGGCCGTTTTCCTTGTAGTACCTATGGAATCGCTACTCGTTGAAGAGGAGGTGTGGTCCTGCCACACGTGAATAAAGGCTCAAAGGGGTCAGTAACTCTTGATCCGATCGTTAGATCGCGCTCAAATGTTTACATGAGTTTCCGGAGTCCATTTTCCTTGTAGTACCTATGGAATTGCTACTCGTTGAAGAGGAGGTGTGGTCCTGCCACACGTGAATAAAGGCTCAAAGGGGTCGTAACTCTTGATCTGATCGTTAGATCGGGCTCAAATGTTTACAGGAGTTTCCGGAGTCCGTTTTCCTTGTAGGTCCTATGGAATCGCTACTCGTTGAAGAGGAGGTGTGGTCTTGCCACACCTGAATAACAGCTCAAAGTGTCGTAACTTGTGATCTGACCGTTGCATCGCGCTCAAATTTTTACAGGAGTTTTCGCAGGCCATTTTCCTTGTAGTACCTATGGAATCGCTACTCGTTGAAGAGGAGGTGTGGTCCCGCCACACGTGAAAAAAAGGCTCAAAGGGGCCGTAACTCTTGATCCGATCGTTAGACGCGCTTAAATGTTTACGGGAGTTTCCCGGCGGTTTCCTTATAGTACCAATGGAATCGCTATTTGTTGGATAGGACGTGTGGTCCCGCCACACCCGAATAACGGCGCAAAGGGTCGTAACTTGTGATGCGACTGTTGGACCCCGCTCAAATTTTTACAAGAGTTTCCGGATGTCGTTTTCCTTGTAGGTCCTATGGAATCGCTACCGTTGATGAGGAGGTATGGTCCTGCCACACGTGAAAAAAGGCTCAAAAGGGCCGTAACTCTTGATCCGATCGTTCGATCGCGCTCAAATGTTTATAGGAGTTTCCGGACTCCATTTTCCTTGTAGGTCCTATGGAATCGCTACTCCATGAAGAGGAGGCGTGGTCCCGCGACACCTGAATAAGAGCTCAAAGGGGCCGTAACTTTTAATCCCACCGTTGCATCGCGCTCAAATTTTACAGGAGTTTTTGAAGGCCGTTTTCCTTGTAGTACATATGGAATCGCTACTCCTTGAAGAGGAGATGTGGTGCCGCCACACCTGAATAAGAGCTCAAAGGGGCCGTAACTTTGATCCGAGCGTTGTATCGCGCTCAAATGTTTACGAGGAGTTTTGGGAAGTCGTTTTCCTTGTAGTACCTATGGAATTGCTACTCGTTGAAGAAGAGGTGTGGTCCAGCCACACGTGAATAAAGGCTCAAAGGGGCATTAACTCTTGATCCGATCGTTAGATCGCGCTCAAATGTCTACATGAGTTTCCGGAGTCCATTTTCCTTGTAGGTCCTATGGAATCACTACTCGTTGATGAAGAGGTGTGGTCCTGCCACACGTGAATAAAGGCTCAAAGGGGCTGTAACTCTTGATCCGATCTTTAGATCGCGCTCAAATGTTTATAAGAGTTTCCGGAGTCCGTTTTCCTTGTAGGTCCTATGGAATCGCTACTCGTTGAAGAGGACGTGTGGTCTTGCCACACCTGAATAACAGCTCAAAGTGTCGTAACTTGTGATGTGACCGTTGGATCGCGCTCAAATGTTTACAGGAGTTTCCGGAGGCAGTTTTCCTTGTAGTACCTATGGAATCGCTACTTGTTGAAGAGGAGCTGTGGTCCTGCCACACCTAAATAACGGCTCAAAAGGTCGTAACTTGTGATCCGACCGTTGGATTGCGCTCAAATGTTTACGGGAGTTTCCTGAGGCGGTTTCCTTAGAGTACCAATGGAATCGCTATTTGTTGAATAGGACGTGTGGTCCTGCCACACCTGAATAACGCTCAAAGGGTCGTAACTTGTGATCCGACTGTTAGACCCCGCTCAAATTTTTAAAAGAGTTTCCGGATGTCGTTTTCCTTGTAGGTCCTATGGAATCGCTACCGTTGATGAGGAGGTATGGTCCTGCCACACGTGAAAAAAGGCTCAAAGGGATAGCAACTCTTGATCCGATCGTTGGATCGCGCTCAAATTTTTACGGGAATTTTTGAAGGCCGTTTTCCTTGTAGTACCTACGGAATCGCTACTCCTTGAAAAGGAGGTGTGGTCCCGCCACACCTGAATAAGAGCTCAAAGGGGCCGTAACTTTTGATCCGATCATTGAATCACGCTCAAATGTTTACGGGAGTTTTGGGAAGTCGTTTTCCTTGTAGTACCTATGGAATTGCTACTCGTTGAAGAGGAGGTGTGGTCCCGCCACACGTGAATAAAGGCTCAAAGGGCCGTAACTCTTGATCCGATCGTTAGATCGCTCAAATGTTTACAGGAGTTTCCGGAGTCCGTTTTCCTTGTAGGTCCTATGGAATCGCTACTCGTTCAAGAGGAGGTGTGGTCCTGCCACACCTGAATAACGGCTCAAAGGGCGTAACTTGTGATCTAATCGTTAGATCGCGCTCAAATGTTTACATGAGTTTCCGGACTCCATTTTCCTTGTAGGTCCTATGGAATCGCTACTCCATGAAGAGGAGGTGTGGTCCCGCCACACCTGAATAAGAGCTCAAAGGGGCCGTAACTTTTGATCCCACCTGTTGCATTGCGCTCAAATTTTTACAGGAGTTTTCGCATGCCGTTTTCCTTGTAGTACCCATGGAATCGCTACTCGTTGAAGAGGAGGTGTGGTCCAGCCACACGTGAATAAAGGCTCAAAGGGGCCGTAACTCTTGATCCGATCGTTAGATCGCGCTCAAATGTTTACGGGAGTTTCGAGTCCGTTTTCCTTGTAGGTCCTATGGAATCGCTACTCGTTCAAGAGGAGGTGTGGTCCTGCCACACCTGAATAACGGCTCAAAGGGTCGTAACTTGTGATCTAATCGTTAGATCGCGCTCAAATGTTTACATGAGTTTCCGGACTCCATTTTCCTTGTAGGCCCTATGGAATAGCTACTCCATGAAGAGGAGGTGTGGTCCCGCCACACCTGAATAAGAGCTCAACGGGGCCGTAACTTTTGATCCCACCGTTGCATCGCGTTCAAATTTTTACAGGAGTTTTTGAAGGCCGTTTTCCTTGTAGTACCTATGGAATCGCTACTCCTTAAAGTGGAGGTGTGGTCCCGCCAAACCTGAATAAGAGCTCAAAGGGGCCGTAACTTTTGATCCGAGCGTTGTATCGCGCTCAAATGTTTACAGGAGTTTTGGGAAGTCGTTTTCCTTGTAGTACCTATGGAATTGCTACTCGTTGAAGAAGAGGTGTGGTCCTGCCACACGTGAATAAAGGCTCAAAGGGGCCGTAACTCTTGATCCAATCGTTAGATCGCGCTCAAATGTTTACAGGAGTTTCCGGATTTCCTTTTCCTTGTAGGTCCTATGGAATCGCTACTCCATGAAGAGGAGGTGTGGTCCCGCCACACCTAAATAAGAGCTCAAAGGGGCCGTAACTTTTGATCCCACTGTTGCATCGCGCTCAAATTTTTACAGGAGTTTTCGCATGCCGTTTTCCTTGTAGTACCCATGGAATCGCTACTCGTTGAAGAGGAGGTGTGGTCCAGCCACACGTGAATAAAGGCTCAAAGGGGCCGAAACTCTTGATCCGATCGTTAGATCGCGCTCAAATGTTTACAGGAGTTTCCGGAGTCTGTTTTCCTTGTAGGTCCTATGGAATCGCTACTCGTTGAAGAGGAGGTGTGGTCTTGCCAGGCCTGAATAACGGCTCAAAGGGTCGTAACTTGTGATCTAACCGTTGGATCGCGCTCAAATGTTTACAGGAGTTTCCGGAGGCAGTTTTCCTTGTAGTACCTATGGAATCGCTACTTGTTGAAGAGGAGGTGTGGTCCTGCCACACACTCCGAATAACGGCTCAACGGGTCGTATCTTGTGATCCGACCGTTGGATCGCGCTCAAATGTTTACAGGAGTTTCCGGAGGCGTTTCCTTAGAGTACCAATGGAATCGCTATTTGTTGAATAGGACGTGTGGTCCTGCCACACCGAATAACGCTCAAAGGGTCGTAACTTGTGATCTGACTGTTGGACCCCGCTCAAATTTTTACAAGAGATTCCGGATGTCGTTTTCCTTGTAGGTCCTATGGAATCGCTACCGTTGATGAGGAGGTATGGTCCTGCCACACGTGAAAAAAAGGCTCAAAGGGACCGTAACTCTTGATCCGATCGTTAGATCGCGCTCAAATGTTTACATGAGTTTCCGTAGTCCATTTTCCTTGTAAGTCCTATGGAATCTCTACTCGTTGATGAGGAGGTGTGGTCCTGCCACACGTGAATAAAGGCTCAAAGGGGCCGTAACTCTTGATCCGATCGTTAGATAGCGCTCGAATGTTTATAGGAGTTTCCGGAGTCCGTTTTCCTTGTAGGTCCTATGGAATCGCTACTCGTTGAAGAGGAGGTGTGGTCTTGCCACGCCTGAATAACGGCTCAAAGGGTCGTAACTTGTGATCTAACCGTTGGATCGCGCTCAAATGTTAACAGGAGTTTCCGGAGGCGGTTTTCCTTGTAGTACCTATGGAATCGCTACTTGTTGAAGAGGAGGTGTGGTCTGCCACACACTGAATAACGGCTCAACGGGTCGTATCTTGTGATCCGACCGTTGGATCGCGCTCAAATGTTTACAGGAGTTTCCGGAGGCAGTTTTCCTTGTAGTACCTATGGAATCGCTACTTGTTGAAGAGGAGGTGTGGTCCTGCCACACCTGAATAACGGCTCAACGGGTCGTATCTTGTGATCCGACCGTTGGATCGCGCTCAAATGTTTACAGGAGTTTCCGGAGGCAGTTTCCTTAGAGTACCAATGGAATCGCTATTTGTTGAATAGGACGTGTGGTCCTGCCACACCTGAATAACGCTCAAAGGGTCGTAACTTGTGATCTGACTGTTGGACCCCGCTCAAATTTTTACAAGAGATTCCGGATGTCGTTTTCCTTGGAGGTCCTATGGAATCGCTACCGTTGATGAGGAGGTATGGTCCTGCCACACGTGAAAAAAGGCTCAAAGGGACCGTAACTCTTGATCCGATCGTTAGATCGCGCTCAAATGTTTACATGAGTTTCCGTAGTCCATTTTCCTTGTAAGTCCTATGGAATCTCTACTCGTTGATGAGGAGGTGTGGTCCCGCCACACGTGAATAAAGGCTCAAAGGGCGTAACTCTTGATCCGATCGTTAGATCGCGCTCGAATGTTTACAGGAGTTTCCGGAGTCCGTTTTCCTTGTAGGTCCTATGGAATCGCTACTCGTTGAAGAGGAGGTGTGGTCTTGCCACGCCTGAATAACAGCTCAAAGGGTCGTAACTTGTGATCTAACCGTTGGATCGCGCTCAAATGTTAACAGGAGTTTCCGGAGGCAGTTTTCCTTGTAGTACCTATGGAATCGCTATTTGTTGAATAGGACGTGTGGTCCTGCCACACCTGAATAACGCTCAAAGGGTCGTAACTTGTGATCTCGACTGTTGGACCCCGCTCAAATTTTTACAAGAGATTCGGATGTCGTTTTCCTTGTAGGTCCTATGGAATCGCTACGTTGATGAGGAGGTATGGTCCGCCACACGTGAAAAAAGGCTCAAAGGGACCGTAACTCTTGATCCGATTGTTGGATTGCGCTCAAATTTTTACAGGAGTTTTTGAAGGTCGTTTTCCTTGTAGTACCTATGGAATCGCTACTCCTTGAAAAGGAGGTGTGGTCCCGCCACACCTGAATAAGAGCTCAAAGGGGCCGTAACTCTTGATCCGATCGTTAGATCACGCTCAAATGTTTACATGAGTTTCCGGACTCCATTTTCCTTGTTGGTCCTATGGAATCGCTACTCCATGAAGAGGAGGTGTGGTCCTGCCACACCTGAATAAGAGCTCAAAGGGGCCGTAACTTTTGATCCCACCGTTGCATCGTGCTCAAATTTTTACAGGAGTTTTTGAAGGCCGTTTTCCTTGTAGTACCTATGGAATCGCTAGTCCTTGAAGAGGAGGTGTGGTCCCGCCACACCTGAATAAGAGCTCAAAGGGGCCGAAACTTTTGATCCGAGCGTTGTATCGCGCTCAAATGTTTACAGGAGTTTTGGGAACTCGTTTTCCTTGTAGTACCTATGGAATTGCTACTCGTTGAAGAGGAGGTGTGGTCCTGCCACACGTGATTAAAGGCTCAAAGGGGCCGTAACTCTTGATCCAATCGTTAGATCGCTCAAATGTTTACAAGGAGTTTCCGGACTCCATTTTCCTTGTAGGTCCTATGGAATCGCTACTCCATGAAGAGGAGGTATGGTCCCGCCACACCTGAATAAGAGCTCAAAGGGGCCGTAACTTTTGATCCCACCCCATTGCGCATCGCGCTCAAATTTTTACAGGAGTTTTCGCAGCCGTTTTCCTTGTAGTACCTATGGAATCGCTACTCGTTGAAGAGGAGGTGGGGTCCGCCACACGTGAATAAAGGCTCAAAGGGGCCGTAACTCTTGATCCGATCGTTAGATCGCGCTCAAATGTTTACATGAGTTTCCGGAGTCCATTTTCCTTGTAGTACCTATGGAATTGCTACTCGTTGAAGAGGAGGTGTGGTCCCGCCACACGTGAATAAAGGCTCAAAAGGGGTCGTAACTCTTGATCGATCGTTAGATCGGGCTCAAATGTTTACAGGATTTTCCGGAGTCCGTTTTCCTTGTAGGTCCTATGGAATCGCTACTCGTTGCAGAGGAGGTGTGGTCCTGCCACACCTGAATAACAGCTCAAAGGGTCGTAACTTGTGATCTGACCGTTGGATCGCGCTCAAATGTTTACGGGAGTTTCCGGAGGCGGTTTTCCTTGTAGTACCTATGGAATCGCTACTTGTTGAAGAGGAGGTGTGGTCCCGACACACCCGAATAACGGCTCAAAGGGTCGTAACTTGTGATCCGACCGTTGGATGGCGCTCAAATGTTTACATGAGTTTCCGGAGGCAGTTTCCTTAGGGTACCAATGGAATTGCTATTTGTTTAATAGGACGTGTGGTCCTGCCACACCTGAATAACGGCTCAAAGGGTCGTAACTTGTGATCCGACTGTTGGACCCCGCTCAAATTTTTACAAGAGTTTCCGGATGTCGATTTCCTTGGAGGTCCTATGGAATCGCTACCGTTGATGAGGAGGTATGGTCCTGCCACACGTGAAAAAAGGCTCAAAGGGACCGTAACTCTTGATCCGATCGTTGAATCGGGCTCAAATTTTTACAGGAGTTTTTGAAGGTCGTTTTCCTTGTAGTACCTATGGAATCGCTACTCCTTGAAGAGGAGGTGTGGTCCCGCCACACCTGAATAAGAGCTCAAAGGGGCCGTAACTTTTGATCCGAGCATTGTATCGCGCTCAAATGTTTACAGGAGCTTTGGGAAGTTGTTTTCCTTGTAGTACCTATGGAATTGCTACTCGTTGAAGAGGAGGTGTGGTCCTGCCACACGTGAATAAAGGCTCAAAGGGGCCGTAACTCTTGATCCAATCGTTAGATCGCGCTCAAATGGTTATAGGAGTTTCCGGACTCCATTTTCCTTGTATGTCCTATGGAATCGCTACTCCATGAAGAGGAGGTGTGGTCCCGCCACACCTGAAAAAGAGCTCAATGGGGCCGTAACTTTTGATCCCTCCGTTGCATCGCGCTCAAATGTTTACAGGAGTTTTCGCAGGCCGTTTTCCTTGTAGTACCTATGGAATCGCTACTCGTTAAAGAGGAGGTGTGGTCCTGCCACACGTGAATAAAGGCTCAAAGGTGCCGTAACTCTTGATCCGATCGTTAGATCGCGCTCAAATGTTTACATGAGTTTCCGGAGTCCATTTTCCTTGTAGTACCTATGGAATTGCTACTCGTTGAAGAGGAGGTGTGGTCCTGCCACACGTGAATAAAGGCTCAAAGGTGCCGTAACTCTTGATCCGATCGTTAGATGGCACTCAAATGTTTACATGAGTTTCCGGAGTCCATTTTCCTTGTAGGTCCTATGGAATCGCTACTCCATGAAGAGGAGGTGTGGTCCCGCCACACCTGAATAAGAGCTCAAAGGGGCCGTAACTTTTGATCCCACCGCTGCATCGCGCTCAAATTTTTACAGGAGTTTTCGCAGGCCGTTTTCCTTGTAGTACCTATGGAATCGCTACTCGTTGAAGAGGAGGTGCGGTCCCGCCACACGTGAATAAAGGCTCAAAGGTGCCGTAACTTTTGATCCGATCGTTAGATCGCGCTCAAATGTTTACATGAGTTTCCGGAGTCCATTTTCCTTGTAGTACCTATGGAATTGCTACTCGTTGAAGAGGAGGTGTGGTCCTGCCACACGTGAATAAAGGCTCAAAGGGGCCGTAACTCTTGATCCGATCGTTAGATCGCGCTCAAATGTTTACAGGAGTTTCCGGAGTCCGTTTTCCTTGTAGGTCCTATGGAATCGCTACTCGTTGAAGAGGAGGTGTGGTCCTGCCACACCTGAATAACGGCTCAAAGGGTCGTAACTTGTGATCTGACCGTTGGATCGCGCTCAAATGTTTACAGGAGTTTCCGGAGGCAGTTTTCCTTGTAGTACCTATGGAATCGCTACTTGTTGAAGAGGAGGTGTGGTCCTGCCACACCTGAATAACGGCTCAAAGGGTCGTAACTTGTGATCCGACCGTTGGATCGCGCTCAAATGTTTACGAGGAGTTTCGGAGGCGGTTTCCTTAGAGTACCAATGGAATCGCTATTTGTTGAATAGGACGTTTGGTCCTACCACACCGAATAACGGCTCAAAGGGTCGTAACTTGTGATCCGACTGTTGGACCCCGCTCAAATTTTTACAAGAGTTTCCGGATGTCGTTTTCCTTGTAGGTCCTATGGAATCGCTACCGTTGATGAGGAGGTATGGTCACGCCACACGTGAAAAAAAGGCTCAAAGGGACCGTAACTCTTGATCCGATTGTTGGATCGTGCTCAAATATTTACAGGAGTTTTTGAAGGCCATTTTCCTTGTAGTACCTATGGAATCGCTACTCCTTGAAGAGGAGGTGTGGTCCCGCCACGCCTGAATAAGAGCTCAAAGGGGCCGTAACTTTTGATCCGAGCGTTGTATCGCGCTCAAATGTTTACAGGAGTTTTGGGAAGTCGTTTTCCTTGTAGTACCTATGGAATTGCTACTCGTTGAAGAGGAGGTGTGGTCCTGCCACACGTGATTAAAGGCTTAAAGGGGCCGTAACTCTTGATCCAATCGTTAGATCGCGCTAAAATGTTTACAGGAGTTTCCGGACTCCATTTTCCTTGTAGGTCCTATGGAATCGCTACTCCATGAAGAGGAGGTGTGGTCCCGCCACACCTGAATAAGAGCTCAAAGGGGCCGTAACTTTTGATCCCACCGTTGCATCGCGCTCAAATTTTTACAGGAGTTTTCGCAGGCCGTTTTCCTTGTAGTACCTATGGAATCGCTACTCGTTGAAGAGGAGGTGCGGTCCTGCCACACGTGAATAAAGGCTCAAAGGGGCCGTAACTCTTGATCTAATCGTTAGATCGCGCTCAAATGTTTTCATGAGTTTCCGGAGTCCATTTTCCTTGTAGGTCCTATGGAATCGCTACTCGTTGATGAGGAGGTGTGGTCCTGCCACACGTGAATAAAGGCTCAAAGGGGCCGTAACTCTTGATCCAATCGTTAGATCGCGCTCAAATGTTTACAGGAGTTTCCGGAGTCCGTTTGCCTTGTAGGTCCTATGGAATCGCTACTCGTTGAAGAGGAGGTGTGGTCCTGCCACACCTGAATAACGGCTCAAAGGGTCGTAACTTGTGATCCGACCGTTGGATCGCGCTCAAATGTTTACAGGAGTTTCTGGAGGCAGTTTCCTTAGAGTACCAATGGAATCGCTATTTGTTGAATAGGACGTCTGGTCCTACCACACCTGAATAACGGCTCAAAGGGTCGTAACTTGTGATCCGACTGTTGGACCCCGCTCAAATTTTTACAAGAGTTTCCGGATGTCGTTTTCCTTGTAGGTCCTATGGAATCGCTACCGTTGATGAGGAGGTCTGGTCCTGCCACACGTGAAAAAAGGCTCAAAGGGACCGTAACTCTTGATCCGATTGTTGGATCGCGCTCAAATGTTTACAGGAGTTTTTGAAGGCTGTTTTCCTTGTAGTACCTATAGAATCGCTACTCCTTGAAAAGGAGGTGTGGTCCCGCCACACCTGAATAAGAGCTCAAAGGGGCCGTAACTTTTGCTCCGAGCGTTGTATCGCGCTCAAATGTTTACAGGATTTTTGGGAAGTCGTTTTCCTTGTAGTACCTATGGAATTGCTACTCGTTGAAGAGGAGGTGTGGTCCTGCCACACGTGAATAAAGGCTCAAAGGGGCCGTAACTCTTGATCCGATCGTTAGATCGCTCAAATGTTTACAGGAGTTTCCGGAGTCTGTTTTCCTTGTAGGTCCTATGGAATCGCTACTCGTTGAAGAGGAGGTGTGGTCCTGCCACACCTGAATAACGGCTCAAAGGATCGTAACTTGTGATCGACCGTTGGATCGCGCTCAAATGTTTACAGGAGTTTCGGAGGCGGTTTCCTTAGAGTACCAATGGAATCGCTATTTGTTGAATAGGACGTGTGGTCCTGCCACACCGAATAACGGCTCAAAGGGTCGTAACTTGTGATCCGACCGTTGGACCCCGCTCAAATTTTTACAAGAGTTTCCGGATGTCGTTTTCCTTGTAGGTCCTATGGAATCGCTACCGTTGATGAGGAGGTATGGTCCTGCCACACGTGAAAAAAGGCTCAAACGGACCGTAACTCTTGATCCGATTGTTGGATCGCGCTCAAATTTTTACCGGAGTTTTTGAAGGCCGTTTTCCTTGTAGTACATATGGAATCGGTACTCATTGAAGAGGAGGTCTTGTTGCTCTTGTCCTGAATACCGGCTGAAAGGGCCATAACATTTAATCTGACTGTTGCATCACGCTCAAAGTTGTAGAGGAGTTTCTCAATGTTGTTTTCCTAGCAGGACCTATAGAATCCCTACTCGTTCTAGAGAAGGTGTGGTCCCGCTACATCTGAATAACGGCTCAAAGATGCCGTAAATTTAGATCCGACTCTTGGATCGCACTTAAATTTTTAAAGGAGTTTTTGGTTGCCGTTTTCCTTGTAGTACCTATGGAATCGCTACTCGTTGAAGAGGAGGTGTGGTCCTGCCACACGTGAATAAAGGCTCAAAGGGGCCGTAACTCTTGATCCGATCGTTAGATCGCGCTGAAATGTTTACAAGAGTTTCCGGAGTCCGTTTTCCTTGTAGGTCCTATGGAATCGCTACTCGTTGATGAGCAGGTGTGGTCCTGCCACACGTGAATAAAGGCTCAAAGGGGTGGTAACTCTTGATTCGATTGTTGTATCGCGCTCAAATTTTTACAGGAGTTTCGGGAGGCCGTTTTCTTGTAGTACCTATGGAATCGCTACTCGTTGAAGAGGAGGTGTTGTCCTACCACACGTGAATAAAGGCTCCAAGGGGCCGTAACTTTTGATCCGATCGTTGGATCGCGCTCAAATGTTTACGGGAGTTTCGGAGGCCATTTTCCTTGTAGTACCTATGGAATCGCTACTCGTTGAAGAGGAGGTGTTGTCCTACCACACGTGAATAAAGGCTCCAAGGGCCGTAACTTTTGATCCGATCGTTGGATCGCGCTCAAATGTTTACGGGGAGTTTCCGGGAGGCCGTTTTCCTTGTAGTACCTATGGAATCGCTACTCGTTGAAGAGGAGGTGTGGTCCTACCACACGTGAATAAAGCCTTCAAGGGGCCGTAACTTTTGATCCGATCGTTGGATCGCGCTCAAATGTTTACAGGAGTTTCCGGAGGCCGTTTTCCTTGTAGTACCTATGGAATCGCTACTCGTTGAAGAGGAGGTGTTGTCCTACCACACGTGAATAAAGGCTCCAAGGGGCCGTAACTCTTGATCCGATCGTTGGATCGCGCTCAAATGTTTACAGGAGTTTCCGGAGGCCGTTTTCCTTGTAGTACCTATGGAATCGCTACTCGTTGAAGAGGAGGTGTGGTCCTACCACACGTGAATAAAGGCTTCAAGGGGCCGTAACTTTTGATCCGACCATTGGATCGCGCTGAAATGTTTACAGGAGTTTCCGGAGTCCGTTTTCCTTGTAGGTCCTATGGAATCGCTACTCGTTGATGAGCAGGTGTGGTCCTGCCACACGTGAATAAAGGCTCAAAGGGGTCGTAACTCTTGATCCGATTGTTGTATCGCGCTCAAATTTTTACAGGAGTTTCGGGAGGTCATTTTCTTGTAGTACCTATGGAATCGCTACTCGTTGAAGAGGAGGTGTGGTCCTCCCACGCGTGAATAAAGGCTCAAAGGGCCCGTAAATTTTGATCCGACTCTTGGATCGCACTCAAATTTTTACAGGAGTTTCCGGAGGCCGTTTTCCTTGTAGTACCCATGGAATCGCTACTTGTTGAAGAGGAGGTGTTGTCCTACCACACGTGAATAAAGGCTCATAGGGCCGTAACTTTTGATCCGATCGTTGGATCGCGCTCAAATTTTTACAGGAGTTTCCGGAGGCCGTTTTCCTTGTAGTACCCATGGAATCGCTACTCCTTGAAGAGGAGGTGTTGTCCTACCACACGTGAATAAAGGCTCCAAGGGGCCGTAACTTTTGATCCGATCGTTGGATCGCGCTCAAATTTTTACAGGAGTTTCCGGAGGCCGTTTTCCTTGTAGTACGTATAGAATCGCTACTCGTTGATTAGGAGGTGTGGTCCTGCCACACGTGAATAAACGCTCAAAGGGGGCTGTAACTTTTGATCCGATAATTGTATCGGGCTCAAATGTTTACAGGAGTTTCGGGAGGCTGTTTTCCTTGTAGTACTTATGGAATCGCTACTCGTTGAAGAGGAGGTGTGGTCCTGCCACACGTGAATAAAGGCTCAAAGGGGCTATAACTCTTAATTCGATCGTTAGATCGCACTCAAATGTTTACAGGAGTTTCCGAGTCCGTTTTCCTTGTAGGTCCTATGGAATCGCTACTCGTTGATGAGGAGGTGTGGTCCGCCACATGTGAATAAAGGCTAAATGGGGTCGTAACTCTTGATCCGATCGTTGGATCGCGCTCAAATGTTTACGAGGAGTTTCCGGAGTCCATTTTCCTTGTAGGTCCTATGGAATCGCTACTCGTTGAAGAGGAGGTGTGGTCCTGCCACACCTGAATAACGACTCAAAGGGTCGTAACTTGTGATCTGACCGTTGGATCGCGCTCAAATGTTTACAGGAGTTGCAGTTTCCTTAGAGTACCAATGGAATCGCTATTTGTTGAATAGGACTTGTGGTCCTGCCACACCTGAATAAGGGCTCAAAGGGTCGTAACTTGTGATCCGACCTGTTGGACCCCGCTCAAATTTTTACAAGAGTTTCCGGATGTCGTTTTCCTTGTAGGTCCTATGGAATCGCTACCGTTGATGAGGAGGTATGGTCCTGCCACACGTGAAAAAAGGCTCAAAGGGACCATAACTCTTGATCCGATTGTTGGATCGCGCTCAAATTTTTACCGGAGTTTTTGAAGGTTGTTTTCCTTGTAGTACATATGGAATCGGTACTCATTGAAGAGGAGGTCTTGTTGCTCTTGTCTGAATACAGAATTTGAAAAGGGCCATAACATTTAATCTGACTATTGCATCATGCTCAAAGTTGTAGAGGAGTTTCTCAATGTTGTTTTCCTAGCAGGACCTATAGAATCACTACTCGTTCTAGAGAAGGTGTGGTCCCGCTACATCTGAATAACGGCTCAAAGGTGCCGTAAATTTTGATCCGACTCTTGGATCGAGCTCAAATTTTTAGTGGTGTTTTCGGATGCCGTTTTCCTTGTAGTACCAATGGAATCGCTACTCGTTGAAGAGGAGGTGTGGTCCTCCCACACGTGAATAAAGGCTCAAAGGTGTTGTAACTGCTGATCCGATCATTGGATCACGCTCAAAATTTTACAGGAGTTTTGGAAGGCCGTTTTCCTTGTAGTACCTATGGAATCGCTACTCGTTGAAGAGGAGGTGTGGTCCTGCCATACATGAATAAAGGCTTATAGGGGAAGTAACTTTTTGATCTGATCGTTGATCGTGCTTAAATTTTTATTGGAGTTTCCGGAGGCCGTTTTACCGTAGTACCTATGGAATTGCTACTCCTTGAAGAGGAGGTGTGGTCCCGCCACACCGAATAGCGACTCAAAAGGGCCGTAACTTTTGATCCAATCGTTGGATCGCGCTCAAATGTTTCCGGAGGTCATTTTCCTTGTAGTACCTATGGAATCGCTACTCGTTGAAGAGGAGGTGTTGTCCTACCACACGTGAATAAAGGCTCCAAGGGGCCGTAACTTTTGATCCGATCGTTGGATCATGCTCAAATTTTTACAGGAGTTTCCAAATGCCGTTTTCCTTGTAGTACATATGGAATCGCTACTCGTTCAAGAGGAGGTGTGGTCCTGCCACACGTGAATAAAGGCTCCTAGGGGAAGTAACTTTTTGATCTGATAGTTGATCGCGCTCAAATTTTTACAGAAGTTTCCGGAGACCGTTTCCCTGTAGTACCTATGGAATCGCTTCTCCTTGAAGAGGAGGTGTGGTCCTGCCAAACCTGAATAGCACCTCAAAGGGGCCGTAACTTTTGATCCGATCATTGGGTCGCGCTCAAATGTTTGCGGGGAGTTTCCGGAGGCCGTTTTCCTTGTAGCACCTATGGAATCGCTACTCGTTGAAGAGGAGGTGTTGTCCTACCACACGTGAATAAAGGCTTCAAGGGGCCGTAACTTTTGATCCGATCGTTGGATCGCGCTTAAAATTTTACAGGAGTTTTCGGAGGCCGTTTTCCTTGTAGTTCCTATGAAATCGCTACTCGTTGAAGCGGAGGTGTGGTCCTGCCACTCGTGAATAAAGGCTCATAGGGGAAGTAACTTTTTAACTCGATATTTGATCGCGCTCAAATTTTTACGAAGTTTCCGGAGACCGTTTTCACTGTTGTACCTATGGAATCTCTCCTCCTTGAAGAGGAGGTGTGGTCCTACCAAACCTGAATAGCAGCTCAAAGGGGCCGTAACTTTTGATCCGATCGTTGGATCGCGCTCAAATTTTGCAGGAGTTTCCGGAGGCCGTTTTCCTTATAGTACCTATGGAATCGCTACTCGTTGAAGAGGAGGTGTGGTCCTGCCACATGTGAATAAAGGCTCATAGGGAAGTAACTTTTTGATCCGATCGTTGATCGCGCTCAAATTTTTACGAAGTTTCCGGAGACCGTTTTCACCGTAGTACCAATGGAATCGCTCCTCCTTGAAGATGAGGTGTGGTCCTGCCAAACCGAATAGCGGCTCAAAGGGGCCGTAACTTTTGATCCGAAGCGTTGGGTAGCGCTCAAATTCTTACGGGAGTTTCCGGGAGGCCGTTTTCCTTGTAGTACTTATGGAATCGCTACTCGTTGAAGAGGAGGTGTTGTCCTACCACACGTGAATAAAGGCTCAAAGGGGCCGTAACTTGTGATCCGATCGTTGGATCGCGCTCAAATGTTTACAGGAGTTTCCGGAGGCTGTTTTCCTTGTAGTACCTATGGAATCGCTACTCGTTGAAGAGGAGGTGTTGTCCTACCACACGTGAATAAAGGCTCCAAGGGGCCATAACTTTTGATCCGATCGTTGGATCGCTCAAATGTTTACGAGGAGTTTCCGGAGGCCGTTTTCCTTGTAGTACCTATGGAATCGCTACTCGTTGAAGAGGAGGTGTGGTCCTACCACACGTGAATAAAGGCTTCAAGGGGCCGTAACTTTTGATCCGATCGTTGGATCGCTCAAATGTTTACAGGAGTTTCCGGAGGCCGTTTTCCTTGTAGTACCTATGGAATCACTACTCGTTGAAGAGGAGGTGTTGTCCAACTGATTGTGCATCAAAAGTATCATTAAGTCTCTTATTTTACATATGTATTTATTATATTTATTTGGGTTTTTTATAATAATTGATGTGCTTTTTAGTAATGAAGTTTCTTTTAATGTTTTGATAGGTTTTTGGAGCTTAAATGAATTATTTCAGAAAATTCAACGTCGAATTCGGAACAAAGAATTGAAGAGAAATTTAGTTGAAGATTGAAGAAAATCTTGGTTCAAATAAGTGCTCCAAATTTGCCTCAAAAATCAATTCTATTCCAATTCTAGAAAAGAATATCATATGATCTATTTCAAGCCCAAACTTGCCTTATGTTGTGTGCAAAATTCAACCATCAAACACTCAAGGTTTTAATGTCAATCTTAGCCCAAATAATAGGTACATTTGTATCCTTATTTGATGCTTAAATTCAGCCCCAAATCAGCTCCAAATCAGCCCAAGCACCATCCATGATCTTACATGTCCACACAACAAATAACATTTGATTTATTTTGGATAATTCATTAATCCAAGAGGGCAAGCACATGGATGGAAAGCTGGAGGGGACATTGTCACATTATTTTGGGTCAAAAAGAAGAATGAGACAGCTCACAAAGGAGGAAGAAAAACGTGCACCAAAGTGTTCTCCAAGCTGTCCGATTTGATTTTCCAGAACACCTTTCGGTGTTATGTCCATAACGTTTGACTCAGATGTCCAAATGAGCTGTTCTTTAATGATCTGGAAAGATATTAGAATGGCCTATAAATATGTCTCTAATAGCCATCTCCAGGGGAGGCTTCGAAAAGGGTCTAATTGCTGTCCAAAGTTAGAGTCAGATTTGTGTCCGAATTTTTACTGCAATTGTGTTGTGTTCTTCTTTATAGATTTCGGTTCTTTAGATTGTAAAACTTATTATTTCAGTTTGATTTAAGTTATTTCATATTTATTAAAGTGTTATTACATATAATCATGGTTGGCTAATCTCCTTCTTGGATCCAAATCAAGGATGATGGTGGTTGAGGTGAGTTCTTTAAGATATGAATGAATCTTAATGTCTATCTTTTCATTTTCTTCATGAATGTTTATTATTGCAAAGAAATTTTAGAAATCATTTAGGTAATGTTATAATCTTGAATTTTTATGCACAAACCTTAGTTTTTGTATAGAGATTGCTTGATTCAATGTCTTACTTAATATGAAAATACTTGTTCATTCTTAAGCAATAATCAATCTTCATCTTTTTAAACTTCATTGTAATATCTTCCGATCTAATATCACCATCGTTGATATTAGGTTGAGTAATCTTATATATGTTGAAGGAATCACCAATACATCACCATTAAAATTGATTTGGACCAAGACTTACTTTTTCTTGTCATTTAAAATCTATTTACACCTTTTCATCTTTGAAAACAAATCCATCAATCATTTTCAACCAAGTTATTGTTAATTTAATTTCTCTTGAGTTTTTTTTGTTACCTAGCTTAATTTCCAGATCTAGCTCTCTGTGGATATGACCTCGATCTTACCGAGTTAATTGCTACATCGCACACTCGTGCACTTGCGAGTTAAAACAAGCCGAACATAAAAAGCGGTCAAGCAATTTTGGCGCCGTTGCCGGGGAGCTAGCAAGCAAAGGTAACACATTTAGTTTTGATTATTGGAAAACAAAAAAAATACATATAAATAAAAAATCAAATGGCTGGTTTTACCGCCTAAAAAAAAAATATGACCTCAACTTTTTGGATATTGGATTTGTGGACTAGACTATTAATTGTTGGATTTTGGTTGGTTCAACCATTTTTCTTTTATTGTCTATTCTAATTAGTTTCTAATATTTATTGTTTATATTATAAGGCTGGTTTTACCGCCTCTTGTTTATTTTATTTTATTTTGCTGTTATTATTTTTCTTATATTTATTGTCTGAAGTGCTTGGCGGTATTACCGCCTCTTGTTCATTTTATTTTATTTGTTATTTTGTTGTGATTATTTTTCTTATATTTATTGTTTGAAGTGCTTGGCCGGTATTACCGCCTCTTGTTCATTTTATTTTATTTTGTTGTTTTGTTGTAATTTTTTTTCTTATATTTATTGTGCGAAGTGCTTGGCGGTATTACCGCCTTTTTATTCATGCTTGTTATAATTATCTTTTAATGTTTATTGTTGTTATTTTTCTTATATTTATTGTCGAAGTGCTTGGCCGGTATTACCGCCTTTTTATTCATGCTTGTTATAATTATCTTTTAATGTTTATTGTTGTTAATATTGCTTATTAGTTGGAGAATTTCTTAATTTGTTGTATTTTTATTTGAGCTATTACTTTATCTTTTACGTTTCATTTACTTTTATTTGCAATCTTCTTTTTCTTTTTCTTTGTTTTTCCTTTCCTTTCGTATTCATATAATTGTTATATTATTATTTTTTTATCATGGCTAATGTTGAAGATGTAGAGGGTGAAGGGAGTGTTCAAGGTAATGGACCTCCACAATTCAATGATCAACCTAATTTTCGAACTCTTAGAGAGTATCTTCACCCGGCTAGACAAAGTACACCTTCGTGTATTATCTTACCTCTTAACCAACAAGCTTTCAATTTGAAACCGGGCATGATTCAACTTCTTCCCACATTTCACGGTATGGATTATGAAAATCCATACATACACATTAAGGACTTTGAAGAGGTATGTAATACTTTTATTGATAGAACATGCACCGAGGAAACTATTCGTCTTAAATTGTTCCCATTCTCTCTAAAGGATAAAGCCAAGCTTTGGCTAAACTCCTTGCGTCCTAGGTCTATAGGTACATGGAGAGAAATGCAAGCTGAATTTTTGAAAAAATACTTCCCCACTCATAGGACGGCAGCCTTACAATGTCAAATGATGAATTTTTCTTGTAGTCCAAATGAGTCATTTCACTAAGCTTGGGAAAGGTTCAAATACTTGTTAAATGCATGCCCCCACCATGGTTTTGAGATGTGGAGGTTAGTGAGTTTCTTCTACGACTCTCTTACCGCAGATTTTAAAAAGCTAGTGTCAACCATGTGTAATGGTGAGTTTTATGACAAAGAACCAAGTGAAGCCTTTGATTTCTTTGATCAATTGGCTGAAAACACAAAGCAATGGGAGACTTCTCTCCCACTTCATGTTGAGTCTAGAAACACCATTTCTCATTCAAGTGGGAAGTTCCAATTGAAAGAGACCGATGACCTCAATGCTAGATTAGCCTCATTGGCTAGGAAAGTAGAGTCTCTTGAGATTAAAAAAGTGCATGTCATGAGTGAACAACAAGAGGAAAGTTGTGTTGTTTGTGAGAGCAAAGGGCATAGGACAACCGAGTGTCCTACCATTCCAGCCTTCAAGGAAGTGCTATATGGCCAAACTTCGATTCAAGTAATGTTAGAAAGCCATTTTCAAACCAAGTAGGCAATCCCTACTCTGAGACCTACAATCCTGGATGGAGGAACCACCCAAATTTTGGATGGAGAAATGAGGGCTCTTCAATACCTCAAACATTTCAACCTCCACCCCAACCATTTCATGCTCCCACACATAACACATACCAACCACCTCATAAGAGATCCCTAGAGGATACTCTTCAACAATTCATGCAAACACAAGGAGGAATCAACAACCAAGCTTACAAATTTCAAGACCAGACCAATAGGACCTTAGATGACATTCGAAGTCAACTAACCAAGTTGACTCAATCACTAAGCATTCAAGAGAAGGGAAAGATCCCAGCTCAACCAATGCCAAATCCTAGAGGTCAGGTACACATGAGCGAATCCTCATCTAGTGAACCTTCAAACCATGAACAAGTCCAAGCCATCACTACCCTTAGAAGTGGAAAGATTGTTGACAAAGCTATAGGTTTTGGGATTCCTAGAGGTATTGTGGAGGAGGAATCTAGGGAAAGTGAAGAGGAAATCAAAACACAAGTGACAAATGAGAGCTTGAGTGACAAAGAAGGTGAGATAAATGAGAAAGAGATGAGTGAGAAAGGAGATGATTCAAGAAAAATTGGAATCAAAGTGAGTGATTTAGAATTTGTTCCTAAAGCACCATTTCCACAAAGGTTAGGGAAACCTAAACATGATCTTATGAACTCGGAAATCTATGAATTGTTCAAACAAGTGAAAGTCAACATTCCACTCCTTGATGCAATTAAACAAGTCCCTTCTTATGCAAAGTTCCTCAAGGACTTATGCACAGTCAAAAGGAGATTGAATGTGAAAGAAAGAGCCTTTCTAACTGAACATGCTAGTGCCATCATCCAGTTTAAGACCCCTCCCAAATACAAAGATCCTGGTTGTCCTACCGTTTCATGCATTATTGGAAGTCATAAGATAGACCAAGCTTTGTTGGATTTAGGAGCAAGTGTGAATTTGATACCCTACACTGTTTATGAACAGTTAGGTTTAGGAGAAATCAAGCCTACTCGAATCACCCTTCAATTAGCTGATAGGTCAATCAAGATTCCTAGGGGTATTGTTGAAGATGTGTTGGTCCAAGTAGATAAATTCTACTTTCTGTTGATTTTGTAGTGTTAGACACCGCACCTATTCAAGGTTCTAATGCTCCCATCCCAGTCATCTTAGGTAGACCTTTCCTAGCTACATCCAATGCTTTAATCAAGCTGTAGGAATGGGGTGATGAAATTGTCTTTTGGGAACATGACTGTGGAGATGAACATATTCAATGTCTCTAAACAAATTGGTGAACATGAGGACATTAGAGAGGTAGATTTGATCCAAACAGTTTGTCAAGAACACTTTGAGAGAGAGTGGATCAAGGATCCATTGGAGAGAACTTTAATTCATGATGAAAGATTTTGTTTTTGGAATGTGTTGATGAGGAAGTAAGAGAACTCGAGACTTATTTAGATCCAATGCCTATTATGTCAATAGGTCAATGGACCCCATCGTTTGAGCCTTTAATTTCACCCCAAGTGAAAGCTGAGGCATCTCTTGTTCAACCTTATAAACCAGAAAGGAAGCCTTTACCGAGTGATCTTAAGTATGCATTTCTAGGGGAAGATGAATCATATCCTATTGTGATTTCATCAAAACTTAGCATAGAGCGGGAACAAGAACTTTTGAGAGTGGTGAGAAAACACAAAAAGCAATTGGGTGGACTATTACTGACTTGAAAGGAATTAGCCCTCTTTTATGTACACATAGAATCTATCTTGAAGAAGAGGCTAAAGCTGTGAGGCAAATGCAAAGACGATTGAACCCAAACATGAAGGAAGTAGTAAGATGTGAAGTGCTTAAGCTACTTGATGCGGGTATCATTTACCCCATTGCAAACTCAAAATGGGTTAGTCCAACCCAAGTTGTCCCTAAAAAATGCGGAGTCACGGTAGTGAAGAATGAAAATAATGAGCTAGTACCAACTAGAATCCAAACTGGATGGCGTATGTGCATTGATTATCGTAAGTTGAACATGGTGACTAGGAAGGACCATTTTCCGCTTCCATTTTTAGACCAAGTGCTTGAAAGAGTAGCCTAGGAAGAGCTTTCTATTGTTTTCTTGATGGATACTCGGGTTACAACCAAATTGAGGTTTCTTTAGAAGACCAAGAAAAAACCACTTTCACTTGTCCTTTTGGTACCTATGCTTATAGAAGAATGCCTTTTGGCTTGTGTAATGCACCAGCCACTTTTCAAAGGTGTATGATGAGTATCTTTAGTGACATGGTGGAAAATTTTTTGGAAGTTTTCATGGATGATTTTTCAGTTTATGGGGATTCTTATGAGTTGTGTCTAATGCATTTAGAAAAAGTTCTTGAAAGGTGTGAAGAGAGCAATCTTGTACTCAATTGGGAGAAATGTCATTTTATGGTGACACATGGCATTGTCTTAGGTCACATTGTCTCTTCAAAAGGGATAGAGGTAGATAAGTCAAAGGTTGAAGTCATTCAAAAATTACCTACCCTTCGAACTGTGAAAGATGTGAGATCCTTTTTAGGACACGCTGGTTTTTACCGAAGATTCATTCATTCTTTTAGTACCATTGCCAAACCATTGTGTAACTTGTTGTCACAAGATGTTCAATTTGATTGGACATCAAAATGTCAAGAAGCTTTTGAAAAGCTTAAAGGGTTGTTGACCACTTCACCAATCATGCAAGCTCTGATTGGTCTTTACCATTTGAACTGATGTGTGATGCTAGTGATTTTGCGGTAGGGGCTGTTTTAGGACAAAGAAAAGATAAGAAGCCTCATGTCATTTATTATGCTAGCAAGACTTTGAATGATGCTCAATTGAATTACACTACAACTGAAAAAGAACTTTTAGTTGTAGTATTTGCATTGGACAAGTTTAGGTCTTATTTGGTTGGATCTCTTGTTATTGTTTTCACCGATCATGCGGCATTGAAATACTTGCTCACAAAACAAGACGCCAAACCACGTTTGATTCGATGGATCCTCCTACTCCAAGAGTTTAACCTTGAAATTCGAGATAAAAAGGGAGTAGAGAATGTAGTGGCTGATCATTTGTCCCGTCTTTCAAGCTATGAGACCACAATTGATAAATCTCCAATAAATGAATTCTTTGCTGATGAAAATTTATTTTGTGCAGGTATTGTTTCCTACATTGGCTCTCCATGGTATGCTGACATAGCAAATTACCTAGCCACAAGTCAGATTCCTTCTCATTGGTCTAAACTTGACAAACAAAAATTCTTGCGCAACGTGCGTACCTTTTTTGGGATGACCCCTACCTATTTAAATACTGCCCGACCAAATTGTTAGGCGGTGCATCCCCGATCATGAAATTCCAAGTGTAATTAATTTTTGTCATGCATTAGCTTTGTGGTGGGCATTTCTCTTCCAAGAAAACCACTTTGCCAAGATCTTGCGGTGTGGTTTTTATTGGCCCACCATGTTCAAAGATGTCCATGCCTTCGTGTTGCATGTGACCGATGCCAACGACTAGGTAACCTTACTAGGCGTAACATGATGCCCCTAAACCCCATTCTTGTTTTGGAAATATTTGATTGTTGGGGGATTGATTTCATGGGACCTTTTCCAAGTTCATTTGGTTACCAATTCATCCTTGTAGTTGTTGATTATGTGTCTAAATGGGTGGAGGCCATTGCATCTCGAACTAATGACCATCGAGTTGTGGTCAAATTCTTGAAAGAAAATATTTTCTCTCGTTTTGGCATGCCCGGGCTATGATTAGTGATGGGGGTAAGCATTTTTGTAACAAGCCCGTTGGGATTTTGATGAGAAAATATGGTGTAATTCACAAGGTCGGTACCCCTATCATCCACAGACTAGTGGCCAAGGCGAGTTGGCAAATAGGGAGATCAAGAACATTCTAGAGAAAACAGTCAATCCAAACCGTAAAGATTGGTCCCTACGACTAGTTGATGCTTTGTGGGCATATCGCCTTGCTTATAAGACCTCTTTAGGAATGTCTCCTTATAGGCTAGTTTATGGAAAGCCTTATCATCTCCCTGTTGAGATTGAGCACCGTGCATATTGGGCCATCCGACAATTCAATGATAATGAAAACGAGGTTGGCAAAAACAGAAAGCTTCAATTGGATGAATTAGAGGAGCTGAGAAATGATGCATTTGAAAATGCAAAAATTTCAAAACATAAGATGAAAGCTTTGCATGATAAACACATTTTTAGAAAATCCTTTCATGTTGGTCAAAAGGTTCTCTTGTATAATTCACGATTACATCTCTTTCCTGGGAAGTTGAGGACAAAATAGATTGGTCCATTTGTGATTAAATCCATCTCACGAGCATGGTGCATTTGAGGTAGAAAATCCTAAGAATGGAAATGTTTTCAAAGTAAATGGTCATCGATTGAAACCTTATCTTGAAAACGTTGTGGCTAAAGTTGAGACATTGGATCTTGAAGATCCAATACCATTGTAGTATCAGAAGTAATGAGTTTTTATTTTTATTTTTATTTTATTTTTATTTATTTATTTACTTTTCGTTCTTCCATCTCTTATATTTTCTTGTTCATGCATTAGGGACAATGCATTATTTTAAGTTGGGGGTGTGAGGTTCTTTATTTTCAAAAAAAAAAAAAAAACATCAATGTTTTCTTTTAGTTGTGATATGCGGGTAAAAAAAAAATCAAGCAAGAAGTCGGCTCATGTCCAATTCAATCGGGACATTCATCCTTGAGAACAAAAGGGGAGTAACAGTTTTCTAATCTTTATACTTTTCTTCTCTTTCTTTTTTTACATTGAGGATAATGAAAAACTTAATTTTAGATATTTTATTATGTTGAATGCTTGAGATAACCATGCTTGTTAAAAAAAAAAAAAAACTTGCATTCGTATGTGAATGAGACTTGTTTAAGATCAACATTACATTTTTGGATTCATTATTGTGTTGAACATTGCATGCTTTAATTTGGGATAGATAATATCTTATAAAGCAAGATATAGCATACTTTTTTCTTAAGATTATTGAAGTACATCTTTCCTTGTAAAAGTTGTGTGAGTTGTGTGATTATGCATGAAAGATGAGTGTGATGCTTTACTTGTGATCATCCCTTTTGATCTAGTCCTAAACAAGGTTTAAGTAAATAGAGTAATCATTATTACACAAATGTGTACAAAGTTCTATCTACTCCAATGTTTTGAGTTGCTCAGTAACTAGGGGTATTCATCACAAATGTTTATCTTTACGTCAAACGGCGGCTTGAAATATGAGTATGCAAAGCACTTTAAGTTTGTGACTTTGTGAGTAACCAGGTGCATTCATCACAAATGTTTGTATTCGCGTCAAAAGGGAAGTGACCACTTAAAGAAAAAGAATAAATAATATCATCAAAAAAAAAAAAAAAAAAAAGAAAAGAAAAGAAAAAATATAGATACTTCTCTAGTTTGCTACCTTGTTTGTAGTAGTGAGAAGGGAAGATTACAAGTTGAGTTTTCGCGTGAATCAATTATGTTGGTTGCATGATAAATACGATTGAATTTGGAATTTTGTATGGATGTTTGATTTAGAGAATGTGAGTATGCTTATTTTTCTTTATTTGCTATTGTGTACACTAAGTTAAAGATACCAATGTTTGCATGATAGGTCCTTTAAGTGTGATGAGTCAAGCCTAATTATGTTATTATTATTCTTTTTATTTCAAAGGTTTTATGTTTTGTTTTGCTTGAGGACTAGCAAAATCTAAGTTGGGGGGTGTGATTGTGCATCAAAAGTATCATTAAGTCTCTTATTTTACATATGTATTTATTATATTTATTTGGGTTTTTTATAATAATTGATGTGCTTTTTAGTAATGAAGTTTCTTTTAATGTTTTGATAGGTTTTTGGAGCTTAAATGAATTATTTCAGAAAATTCAACGTCGGAATTCGGAACAAATAATTGAAGAGAAATTTAGTTGAAGATTGAAGAAAATCTTGGTTCAAATAAGTGCTCCAAATTTGCCTCAAAAATCAATTCTATTCCAATTCTAGAAAAGAATATCATATGATCTATTTCAAGCCCAAACTTGCCTTATGTTGTGTGCAAACTTCAACCATCAAACACTCAAGGTTTTAATGTCAATCTTAGCCCAAATAATAGGTACATTTGTATCCTTATTTGATGCTTAAATTCAGCCCCAAATCAGCTCCAAATCAGCCCAAGCACCATCCATGATCTTACATGTCCACACAACAAATAACATTTGATTTATTTTGGATAATTCATTAATCCAAGAGGGCAAGCACATGGATGGAAAACTGGAGGGGACATTGTCACATTATTTTGGGTTAAAAAGAAGAATGAGACAGCTCACAAAGGAGGAAGAAAAACGTGCACCAAAGTGTTCTCCAAGCTGTCCTGATTTGATTTTCCAGAACACCTTTCGGTGTTATGTCCATAACTTTTGACTCAGATGTCCAAATGAGCTGTTCTTTAATGATCTGGAAAGATATCAGAATGGCCTATAAATATGTCTCTAATAGCCATCTCCAGGGGAGGCTTCGAAAAGGGTCGAATTGCTGTCCAAATTTAGAGTCAGATTTGTGTCCGAATTTTTACTGCAATTGTGTTGTGTTCTTCTTTATAGATTTCGGTTCTTTAGATTGTAAAACTTATTATTTCAGTTTGATTTAAGTTATTTCATATTTATTAAAGTGTTATTACATATAATCATGGTTGGCTAATCTCCTTCTTGGATCCAAATCAAGGATGATGGTGGTTGAGGTGAGTTCTTTAAAATATGAATGAATCTTAATGTCTATCTTTTCATTTTCTTCATGAATGTTTATTATTGCAACGAAATTTTAGAAATCATTTAGGTAATGTTATAATCTTGATTTTTTATGCACAAACCTTAGTTTTTGTATAGAGATTGCTTGATTCAATGTCTTACTTAATATGAAAATACTTGTTCATTCTTAAGCAATAATCAATCTTCATCTTTTTAAACTTCATTGTAATATCTTCCGATCTAATATCACCATCGTTGATATTAGGTTGAGTTATCTTATATATGTTGAAGGAATCACCAATACATCACCATTAAAATTGATTTGGACCAAGACTTACTTTTTCTTGTCATTTAAAATCTATTTACACCTTTTCATATATGAAAACAAATCCATCAATCATTTTCAACCAAGTTATTGTTAATTTAATTTCTCTTGAGTTTTTTTTGTTACCTAGCTTAATTTCCAGATCTAGCTCTGTGGATATGACCTCGATCTTACCGAGTTAATTGCTACATCGCACACTCGTGCACTTACGAGTTAAAACAAGTCGAACATAAAAAGCGGTCAAGCACCTACCACACGTGAATAAAGGCTCCAAGGGGCCGTAACTCTTGATCCGATTGTTGGATCGCGCTCAAATGTTTACAGGAGTTTCCGGAGGCCGTTTTCCTTGTAGTACCTATGGAATCGCTACTCGTTGAAGAGGAGGTGTGGTCCTACCACACGTGAATAAAGGCTTCAAGGGCCGTAACTTTTGATCCGATCGTTGGATCGCGCTCAAATGTTTACAGGAGTTTCCGGAGTCCGTTTTCCTTGTAGGTCCTATGGAATCGCTACTCCATGAAGACGAGGTGTGGTCCTGCCACACATGAATAAAGGCTCAAAGGGGTCGTAACTCTTGATCCGATTGTTGTGTCGCGCTCAAATTTTTACAGGAGTTTCCGGAGGTCATTTTCTTGTAGTACCTATGGAATCGCTACTCGTTGAAGAGGAGGTGTGGTCCTCCCACGCGTGAATAAAGGCTCAAAGGGCCCATACATTTTGATCCGACTCTTGGATCGCACTCAAATTTTTACAGGAGTTTCCGGAGGCCGTTTTCCTTGTAGTACCCATGGAATCGCTACTCGTTGAAGAAGAGGTGTTGTCCTACCACACGTGAATAAAGGCTCATAGGGGCCGTAACTTTTGATCCGATCGTTGGATCGCGCTCAAATTTTTACAGGAGTTTCCGGAGGCCGTTTTCCTTGTAGTACCCATGGAATCGCTACTCATTGAAGAGGAGGTGTTGTCCTACCACACGTGAATAAAGGCTCCAAGGGGCCGTAACTTTTGATCCGATCGTTGGATCGCGCTCAAATGTTTACAGGAGTTTCCGGAGGCCGTTTTCCTTGTAGTACATATAGAATCGCTACTCGTTGATTAGGAGGTGTGGTCCTGCCACACGTGAATAAAGGCTCAAAGGGGCTGTAACTTTTGATCCGATAATTGTATCGGGCTCAAATGTTTACGAGGAGTTTCGGGAGGCTGTTTTCCTTGTAGTACCTATGGAATCGCTACTCGTTGAAGAGGAGGTGTGGTCCTGCCACACGTGAATAAAGGCTCAAAGGGGCCATAACTCTTAATCCGATCGTTAGATCGCACTCAAATGTTTACAGGAGTTTCCGGAGTCCGTTTTCCTTGTAGGTCCTATGGAATCGCTACTCGTTGATGAGGAGGTGTGGTCCTGCCACATGTGAATAAAGGCTAAATGGGGTCGTAACTCTTGATCCGATCGTTGGATCGCGCTCAAATGTTTACAGGAGTTTCCGGAGGCCATTTTCCTTGTAGTACCTATGGAATCGCTACTTGTTGAATAGGAGGTGTGGTCCTGTCACACTTGAATAACGGCTCAAAGGTTGTAACTTGTCATCCGACCGTTGGATCGTGCTCAAATTTTACAAGAGTTTTTGAAAGCCGTTATCCTTGTAGTACATATGGAATCGGTACTCCTTGAAAAGGAAGTCTGGTCGAGCCTGTCCTGAATACCGGCTGTAAAGGGCCATAAAATTTAATCTGACTGTTGCATCCTGCTCAAAGTTGTAGAGGAGTTTCTGAATGTTGTTTTCCTAGGAGGACCTATAGCATCCCTACTCGTTCTAGAGTAGGTGTGGTCCCGCCACATCTGAATAAAGGCTTAAAGGTGCCGTAACTTTTGATCCGACTATTGGATCGAGCTCAAATTTTTAGTGGTGTTTTCGGATGTCGTTTTCCTTGTAGTACCTATGGAATCGCTACTCCTTGAAGAGGAGGTGTGGTCCTCCCACACGTGAATACAGGCTCAAAGGTGTTGTAACTGCTGATCCGATCATTGGATCACGCTCAAAAGTTTACAGGAGTTTCGGGAGGCCGTTTTCCTTGTAGTACCTATGGAATCGCTACTCGTTGAAGAGGAGGTGTGGTCCTGCCACACGTGAATAAAGGCTTATAGGGGAAGTAACTTTTTGATCCGATCGTTGATCGTGCTCAAATTTTTATAGGAGTTTCCGGAGGCCGTTTTACCTGTAGTACCTATGGAATCGCTACTCCTTGAAGAGGAGGTGTGGTCCCGCCACACCTGAATAGCAGCTCAAAAGGGCCGTAACTTTTGATCCAATCGTTGGATTGCGCTCAAATGTTTCCGGAGGTCATTTTCCTTGTAGTACCTATGGAATCGCTACTCGTTGAAGAGGAGGTGTTGTCCTACCACACGTGAATAAAGGCTCCAAGGGGCCGTAACTTTTGATCCGATCGTTGGACCGTGCTCAAATTTTTACAGGAGTTTCGAAAGGCTGTTTTCCTTGTAGTACATATGGAATCGCTACTCGTTCAAGAGGAGGTGTGGTCCTGCCACACGTGAATAAAGGCTCCTAGGGGAAGTAACTTTTTGATCTGATAGTTGATCGCGCTCAAATTTTTACGAAGTTTCGGAGACCGTTTCCCGTAGTACCTATGGAATCGCTTCTCCTTGAAGAGGAGGTGTGGTCTGCCAAACCTGAATAGCACCTCAAAGGGGCCGTAACTTTTGATCCGATCATTGGGTCGCGCTCAAATGTTTGTAGGAGTTTCCGGAGGCCGTTTTCCTTGTAGCACCTATGGAATCGCTACTCGTTGAAGAGGAGGTGTTGTTCTACCACACGTGAATAAAGGCTTCAAGGGGCCGTAACTTTTGATCCGATCGTTGGATCGCGCTTAAATTTTTACAGGATTTTTCGGAGGCCGTTTTCCTTGTAGTTCCTATGAAATCGCTACTCCTTGAAGAGGAGGTGTGGTCCTCCCACACGTGAATAAAGGCTCAAAGGTGCGGTAACTTCTGATCCGATCGTTGGATCGCGCTCAAATGTTTACAGGAGTTTCAGGAGGCTGTTTTCCTTGTAGTACCTATGGAATCGCTACTAGTTGAAGAGGAGGTGTGATCCTGCCACACGTGATTAAAGGCTTAAAGGGGAAGTAACTTTTTGATCCAATAGTTGATCGCGCTCAAATTTTTATAGAAGTTTCTGGAGACCGTTTTCCCTGTAGTACCTATGGAATCTCTCCTCCTTGAAGAGGAGGTGTGGTCCTCCCAAACCTGAATAGCAGCTCAAAGGAGCCGTAACTTTTGATTCGATCGTTGGGTCGCGCTCAAATGTTTATAAGAGTTTTCGGAGGAAGTTTCCTTATAGTAACTATGGAATCGCTACTCGTTGAAGAGGAGGTGTTGTCCTACCACACGTGAATAAAGGCTCCAAGGGGCCGTAACTTTTGATCTGATCGTTGGATCGCGCACAAATTTTTACAGGAGTTTCCGAAGGCCGTTTTCCTTGTAGTACCTATGGAATCGCTACTCGTTGAAGAGGCGGTGTGGTCTTGCCACAAGTGAATAAAGGCTTATAGGGGAAGTAACTTTTTGATCTGATAGTTGATCGCGCTCAAATTTTTACAGAAGTTTCTGTAGACCGTTTTCCCTGTAGTACCTATGGAATCGCTCCTCCTTGAAGAGGAGGTGTGGTCCTGCCAAACCTGAATAGCAGCTCAAAGGGGCCGTAACTTGTGATCCGATCGTTGGGTCGCGCTCAAATTTTTACAGGAGTTTCCGGAGGCCTTTTTCCTTGTAGTATCTATGGAATCGCTACTCGTTGAAGAGGAGGTGTTGTCCTACCACACTTGAATAAAGGCACCAAGGAGCCGTAACTTTTGATCCATCATTGGATCGCGCTCAAATTTTTACAGGAGTTTCCGGAGGCCGTTTTCCTTGTAGTACCTATGGAATCGCTACTCGTTGAAGCGGAGGTGTGGTCCTGCCACTTGTGAATAAAGGCTCATAGGGGAAGTAACTTTTTAACCTGATAGTTGATCGCGCTCAAATTTTTACAGAAGTTTCCGGAGACCGTTTTCACTGTTGTACCTATGGAATCTCTCCTCCTTGAAGAGGAGGTGTGGTCCTACGAAACCTGAATAAACGGCTCAAAGGGGCGTAACTTTTGATCCGATCGTTGGATCGCGCTCAAATTTTTACGGGGAGTTTCCAGAGGTCGTTTTCCTTATAGTACCTATGGAATCGCTACTCGTTGAAGAGGAGGTGTGGTCCTGCCACATGTGAATAAAGGCTCATAGGGGAAGTAACTTTTTGATCCGACCGTTGATCGCGCTCAAATTTTTATAGAAGTTTCCGGAGACCGTTTTCACTATAGTACCAATGGAATCGCTCCTCCTTGAAGAGGAGGTGTGGTCCTGCCAAACCTGAATAGCAGCTCAAAGGGGCCATAACTTTTGATCCGATCGTTGGGTAGCGCTCAAATTCTTACAGGAGTTTCCGGAGGCCGTTTTCCTTGTAGTACTTATGGAATCGCTACTCGTTGAAGAGGAGGTGTTGTCCTACCACACGTGAATAAAGGCTCCAAGGGGCCGTAACTTGTGATCCGATCGTTGGATTGCGCTCAAATTTTTACAGGAGTTTCCGGAGGCCGTTTTCCTTCTAGTACCTATGGAATCGCTACTCGTTGAAGAGGAGGTGTGGTCCTTCCACATGTGAATAAAGGCTCATAGGGGAAGTAACTTTTTGATCCGATCGTTGATCGCGCTCAAATTTTTATAGAAGTTTTCGGAGACCGTTTTCACTGTAGTACATATAGAATCGCTCCTCCTTGAAGAGGAGGTGTGGTCCCGCCAAACCCGAATAGCGGCTCAAAGGTGCGGTAACTTCGATCCGATCGTTGGATCGGCTCAAATGTTTACAGGAGTTTCGGGAGGCCGTTTTCCTTGTAGTACCTATGGAATCGCTACTAGTTGAAGAGGAGGTGTGGTCCTACCACACGTGATTAAAGGCTTAAAGGGGAAGTAACTTTTTGATCCGATAGTTGATCGCGCTAGAAGTTTCCGGAGACCGTTTTCCCTATAGTACCTATGGAATCTCTCCTCCTTGAAGAGGAGGTGTGGTCCTCCCAAACCCGAATAGCAGCTCAAAGGGGCAAGAACTTTTGATCCGATCGTTGGGTTGCGCTCAAATGTTTACAAGAGTTTCCGGAGGAAGTTTTCCTTGTAGTACCTATGGAATCGCTACTCGTTGAAGAGGCGGTGTGGTCACGCCACACGTGAATAAAGGCTCATGGGGAAGTAACTTTTTGATCGATAGTTGATCGCGCTCAAATTTTTACGAAGTTTCGTAGACCGTTTTCCCTGTAGTACCTATGGAATCGCTCCTCCTTGAAGAGGAGGTGTGGTCCGCCAAACCCGAATAGCGGCTCAAAGGGGCCGTAACTTGTGATCCGATCGTTGGGTCGCGCTCAAATGTTTATAGGACTTTCCGGAGGCCGTTTTCCTTGTAGTACTTATGGAATCGCTACTCGTTGAAGAGGAGGTGTTGTCCTACCACACGTGAATAAAGGCTCCAAGGGGCCGTAACTTGTGATCCGATCGTTGGATTGCGCTCAAATTTTTACGGGAGTTTCCGGAGGCCGTTTTCCTTCTAGTACCTATGGAATCGCTACTCGTTGAAGAGGAGGTGTGGTCCTTCCACATGTGAATAAAGGCTCATAGGGGAAGTAACTTTTTGATCCGATCGTTGATCGCGCTCAAATTTTTATAGAAGTTTTCGGAGACCGTTTTCACTGTAGTACATATAGAATCGCTCCTCCTTGAAGAGGAGGTGTGGTCCTGCCAAACCTGAATAGCAGCTCAAAGGTGCGGTAACTTCTGATCCGATCGTTGGATCGGCTCAAATGTTTACAGGAGTTTCAGGAGGCCGTTTTCCTTGTAGTACCTATGGAATCGCTACTAGTTGAAGAGGAGGTGTGGTCCTACCACACGTGATTAAAGGCTTAAAGGGGAAGTAACTTTTTGATCCGATAGTTGATCGCGCTAGAAGTTTCCGGAGACCGTTTTCCCTATAGTACCTATGGAATCTCTCCTCCTTGAAGAGGAGGTGTGGTCCTCCCAAACCTGAATAGCAGCTCAAAGGGGCAGTAACTTTTGATCCGATCGTTGGGTTGCGCTCAAATGTTTACAAGAGTTTCCGGAGGAAGTTTTCCTTGTAGTACCTATGGAATCGCTACTCGTTGAAGAGGCGGTGTGGTCCTGCCACACGTGAATAAAGGCTCATAGGGGAAGTAACTTTTTGATCTGATAGTTGATCGCGCTTAAATTTTTACAGAAGTTTCTGTAGACCGTTTTCCCTGTAGTACCTATGGAATCGCTCCTCCTTGAAGAGGAGGTGTGGTCCTGCCAAACCTGAATAGCAGCTCAAAGGGGCCGTAACTTGTGATCCGATCGTTGGGTCGCGCTCAAATGTTTATAGGACTTTCCGGAGGCCGTTTTCCTTGTAGTACTTATGGAATCGCTACTCGTTGAAGAGGAGGTGTTGTCCTACCACACGTGAATAAAGGCTCCAAGGGGCCGTAACTTGTGATCCGATCGTTGGATTGCGCTCAAATTTTTACAGGAGTTTCCGGAGGCCGTTTTCCTTGTAGTACTTATGGAATCGCTACTCGTTGAAGAGGAGGTGTGGTCCTTCCACATGTGAATAAAGGCTCATAGGGGAAGTAACTTTTTGATCCGATCGTTGATCGCGCTCAAATTTTTATAGAAGTTTTCGGAGACCGTTTTCACTGTAGTACATATAGAATCGCTCCTCCTTGAAGAGGAGGTGTGGTCTGCCAAACCCGAATAGCGGCTCAAAGGTGCGGTAACTTCACGATCCGATCGTTGGATCGGCTCAAATGTTTACGAGGAGTTTCAGGAGGCCGTTTTCCTTGTAGTACCTATGGAATCGCTACTAGTTGAAGTGGAGGTGTGGTCCTACCACACGTGATTAAAGGCTTAAAGGGGAAGTAACTTTTTGATCCGATAGTTGATCGCGCTAGAAGTTTCCGGAGACCGTTTTCCCTATAGTACCTATGGAATCTCTCCTCCTTGAAGAGGAGGTGTGGTCCTCCCAAACCTGAATAGCAGCTCAAAGGGGCAGTAACTTTTGATCCGATCGTTGGGTCGCGCTCAAATGTTTACAAGAGTTTCCGGAGGAAGTTTTCCTTGTAGTACCTATGGAATCGCTACTCGTTGAAGAGGCGGTGTGGTCCCGCCACACGTGAATAAAGGCTCATAGGGGAAGTACCTTTTTTATCTGATAGTTGATCGCGCTTAAATTTTTACAGAAGTTTCCGGAGACCGTTTTCATTGTAGTACCTATGGAATCGCTCCTCCTTGAAGAGGAGGTGTGGTCCTGCCAAACCTGAATAGCAGCTCAAAGGGGCCGTAACTTGTGATCCGATCGTTGGGTCGCGCTCAAATGTTTACAGGAGTTTCCGAAGTCCTTTTTCGTTGTAGTACCTATGGAATCGCTACCCGTTGAAGAGGTGTTGTCCTCCCACACGTGAATAAAGGCTCCAAAGGGTCGTAACTTTTGATCTGATTGTTGGATCGCGATCAAATTTTTACGGGAGTTTCCGGAGGCCGTTTTCCTTGTAGTACTTATGGAATCGTTACTCGTTAAAGAGGAGGTGTTGTCCTACCACACGTGAATAAAGGCTCCAAAGGGCCGTACCTTTTGATCCGTTCGTTGGATTGCGCTCAAATTTTTACGGGATTCTCCTGGAGGCTGTTTTCCTTGTAGTACCTATGGAATCGCTACTCCTTGAAGAGGAGGTGTGGTGCTTGCCACACTTGAATAAAGGCTCATAGGGGAAGTAACTTTTTGATCTGATAGTTGATCGTGCTCAAATTTTTACAGAAGTTTCCGGAGACCGTTTTCCATGTAGTACCTATGGAATCTCTCCTCCTTGAAGAGGAGGTGTGGTCCTGCCACATATGAATAAAGGCTCAAAAGGGCCGTAACTTCTGATCCGATCGTTGGATCGCGCTCAAATGTTTACATGAGTTTCCGGAGACCGTTTTCCATGTAGTACCTATGGAATCGCTACTCGTTGAAGAGGAGGTGTTGTCCTACCACACGTGAATAAAGGCTCCAGGGGGCCGTAACTTTTGATCCGATCGTTGGATCGCGCTCAAATTTTTACAAGAGTTTCCGGAGGCCGTTTTCCTTGTTGTACCTATGGAATCGCTACTCCTTGAAGAGGAGTAGTGGCCCTGCCACACGTGAATAAAGGCTCATAGGGGAAGTAACTTTTTGATCTAATAGTTGATCGCGCTCAAATTTTTACAGATGTTTCCAGGGGACGTAACTTTTGATTCGATCGTTGGATCGCGATCAAATATTTACAGGAGTTTCTGGAGGCCGTTTTCCTTTTAGTACCTATGGAATCGCTACTCGTTGAAGAGGAGGTGTTGTCCTACCACACGTGAATAAAGGCTCCAAGGGGCCGTTACTATTGATCAGATCGTTGGATCGCGCTCAAATTTTTACAGGAGTTTCCGGAGGCCGTTTTCCTTATAGTACCTATGGAATCGCTACTCGTTGAGGAGGAGGTGTGGTCCTGCCACACGTGAATAAAGGCTCATAGGGGATGTAACTATTTGATCTGATAGTTGACCGCGCTCAAATTTTTACAGAAGTTTCCGGAGACCGTTTTCCCTGTAGTACCTATGGAATCGCTCCTCCTTGAAGAGGAGGTGTGGTCCTGCCACATATGAATAAAGGCTCAAAAGGGCCGTAACTTCTGATCCGATCGTTGGATCGCGCTCAAATGTTTACATGAGTTTCCGGAGGCCTTTTTCCTTGTATTGCCTATGGAATCGCTACCCGTTGAAGAGGAGGTGTTGTCCTACCACACGTGAATAAAGGCTACAAGGGGCCGTAACTTTTGATCCGATCGTTGGATCGCGCATAAATTTTTACAGGAGTTTCCGAAGGCCGTTTTCCTTGTAGTACCTATGGAATCGCTACTCGTTAAAGAGGCGGTGTAGTCCTGCCACACGTGAATAAAGGCTCATAGGGGAAGTAACTTTTTGATCTCAGAGTTGATCGCGCTCAAATTTTTACAAAAGTTTCCGGAGACCGTTTTCCCTGTAGTACCTATGGAATCGCTCCTCCTTGAAGAGGAGGTGTGGTCCTGCCAAACCTGAATAGCAGCTCAAAGGGGCTGTAACTTGTGATCTGATCGTTGGGTCGCGCTCAAATATTTACAGGAGTTTCCGAAGTCCTTTTTCCTTGTAGTACCTATGGAATCGCTACTCCTTGAAGAGGAGGTGTTGTCCTACCACACGTGAATAAAGGCTCCAAGGGGCCGTAACTTTTGATTCTATCATTGGATCACCCTCAAATTTTTACAGGAGTTTCCGGAGGCCGTTTTCCTTGTAGTACCTATGGAATCGCTACCCGTTGAAGAGGTGTTGTCCTCCCACACGTGAATAAAGGCTCCAAAGGGTCGTAACTTTTGATCTCATCGTTGGATCACGATCAAATTTTTACAGGAGTTTCCGGAGGCCGTTTTCCTTGTAGTACTTATGGAATCGTTACTCGTTAAAAGGAGGTGTTGTCCTACCACACGTGAATAAAGGCTCAAAGGGGCCGTAACTTGTGATCCGATCGTTGGGTCGCGCTCAAATGTTTATAGGAGTTTCCGGAGGCCGTTTTCCTTGTAGTACCTATGGAATCGCTACTCGTTGAAGCGGAAGTGTGGTCCTCCCACACGTGAATAAAGGCTCATAGGGGAAGTACCTTTTTTATCGATAGTTGATCGCACTTAAATTTTTACAAAAGTTTCCGGAGACCGTTTTCATTGTAGTACCTATGGAATCGCTCCTCCTTGAAGAGGAGGTGTGGTCCTGCCAAACCTGAATAGCAGCTCAAAGGGGCCGTAACTTGTGATCCGATCGTTGGGTCGCACTCAAATTTTTACGAGAGTTTCCGAAGTCCTTTTTCCTTGTAGTACCTATGGAATCGCTACCCGTTGAAGAGGTGTTGTCCTCCCACACGTGAATAAAGGCTCCAAAGGGTCGTAACTTTTGATCTCATCGTTGGATCGCGATCAAATTTTTACGGGGAGTTTCCGGAGGCCGTTTTCCTTGTAGTACTTATGGAATCGTTACTCGTTAAAAGGAGGTGTTGTCCTACCACACGTGAATAAAGGCTCCAAGGGGCCGTACCTTTTGATCCGATCGTTGGATTGCGCTCAAATTTTTACAGGAGTTTCCGGAGGCTGTTTTCCTTGTAGTACCTATGGAATCGCTACTCCTTGAAGAGGAGTTGTGGTCCTGCCACACTTGAATAAAGGCTCATAAGGGATGTAACTTTTTGATCTGATAGTTGATCGCGCTCAAATTTTTACAGAAGTTTCCGGAGACCGTTTTCCATGTAGTACCTATGGAATCTCTCCTCCTTGAAGAGGAGGTGTGGTCCTGCCACATTTGAATAAAGGCTCAAAGGGGTCGTAAACCCCGATCCGATCGTTGGATCGCGCTCAAATGTTTACAGGAGTTTTCGGAGACCGTTTTCCATGTAGTACCTATGGAATCGCTACTCGTGGAAGAGGAGGTGTTGTCCTACCACACGTGAATAAAGGCTCCAGGGGGCCGTAACTTTTGATCCGATCGTTGGATCGAGCTCAAATTTTTACAAGAGTTTCAGGAGGCCGTTTTCCTTGTAGTACCTATGGAATCTCTCCTCCTTGAAGAGGAGGTGTGGTCCTGCCACATTTGAATAAAGGCTCAAAGGGGCCGTAACTTCTGATCCGATCGTTGGATCGCGCTCAAATGTTTACAGGAGTTTCCGGAGACCGTTTTCCATGTAGTACCTATGGAATCACTACTCGTTGAAGAGGAGGTGTTGTCCTACCACACGTGAATAAAGGCTCCAGGGGGCCGTAACTTTTGATCCGATCGTTGGATCGAGCTCAAATTTTTACAAGAGTTTCCGGAGACCGTTTTCCATGTAGTGCCTATGGAATCGCTACCCGTTGAAGAGGAGGTGTTGTCCTACCACACGTGAATAAAGGCTACAAGGGGCCGTAACTTTTGATCCGATCGTTGGATCGCGCATAAATTTTTACGAGAGTTTCCGAAAGTTGTTTTCCTTGTAGTACCTATGGAATCGCTACTCGTTAAAGAGGCGGTGTGGTCCTGCCACACGTGAATAAAGGCTCATAGGGGAAGTAACTTTTTGATCTGATAGTTGATCGCGCTCAAATTTTTACAGAAGTTTCTGTAGACCGTTTTCCCTGTAGTACCTATGGAATCGCTCCTCCTTGAAGAGGAGGTGTGGTCCCGCCAAACCCGAATAGCGGCTCAAAGGGGCTGTAACTTGTGATCCGATCGTTGGGTCGCGCTCAAATATTTACGGGAGTTTCCGAAGTCCTTTTTCCTTGTAGTACCTATGGAATCGCTACTCCTTGAAGAGGAGGTGTTGTCCTACCACACGTGAATAAAGGCTCCAGAAGGGCGTAACTTTGATTCGATTATTGGATCGCGCTCAAATTTTTACAGAGTTTCCGTAGGCCGTTTTCCTTGTATTATCTATGGAATCGCTACTCGTTGAAGAGGAGGTGTGGTCCCGCCACATTTGAATAAAGGCTCAAAGGGGCCGTAACTTCGATCCGATCGTTGGATCGCGCTCAAATGTTTACGGGAGTTTGAGAGACCATTTTCCATGTAGTACCTATGGAATCGCTACTCGTTGAAGAGGAGGTGTGGTCCTGCCACACGTGAATAAAGGCTCTAAGGGGCCGTAACTTTTGATCCGATTGTTGGATCGCGCTCAAATGTTTACAAGAGTTTCCGGAGGCCGTTTTCCTTGTAGTACCTATGGAATCGCTACTCGTTGAAGAGGAGGTGTGGTCCTCCCACACGTGAATAAAGGCTCATAGGGGAAGTACCTTTTTATCCGATAGTTGATCGCGCTTAAATTTTTACGAAGTTTCCGGAGACCGTTTTCATTGTAGTACCTACGGAATCGCTCCTCCTTGAAGAGGAGGTGTGGTCCTGCCAAACCCGAATAAGCGGCTCAAAGGGGCCGTAACTTGTGATCCGATCGTTGGGTCGCGCTCAAATGTTTATAGGAGTTTCCGAAGTCCTTTTTCCTTGTAGTACCTATGGAATCGCTACCCGTTGAAGAGGTGTTGTCCTCCCACACGTGAATAAAGGCTCCAAAGGGTCGTAACTTTTGATCTCATCGTTGGATCGCGATCAAATTTTTACAGGAGTTTCCGGAGGCCGTTTTCCTTGTAGTACTTATGGAATCGTTACTCGTTAAAGAGGAGGTGTTGTCCTACCACACGTGAATAAAGGCTCCAAAGGGCCGTACCTTTTGATCCGTTCGTTGGATTGCGCTCAAATTTTTACAGGATTCTCCGGAGGCTGTTTTCCTTGTAGTACCTATGGAATCGCTACTCCTTGAAGAGGAGGTGTGGTGCTGCCACACTTGAATAAAGGCTCATAGGGGAAGTAACTTTTTGATCTGATAGTTGATCGTGCTCAAATTTTTACGAAGTTTCCGGAGACCGTTTTCCATGTAGTACCTATGGAATCTCTCCTCCTTGAAGAGGAGGTGTGGTCGCCACATATGAATAAAGGCTCAAAAGGGCCGTAACCTCGATCCGATCGTTGGATCGCGCTCAAATGTTTACATGAGTTTCCTAGGAGACCGTTTTCCATGTAGTACCTATGGAATCGCTACTCGTTGAAGAGGAGGTGTTGTCCTACCACACGTGAATAAAGGCTCCAGTGGGTCGTAACTTTTGATCCGATCGTTGGATCGCGCTCAAATTTTTACAAGAGTTTCCGGAGGCCGTTTTCCTTGTTGTACCTATGGAATCGCTACTCCTTGAAGAGGAGGTGTGGTCCTGCCACATTTGAATAAAGGCTCAAAGGGGCCGTAACTTCTGATCCGATCGTTGGATCGCGCTCAAATGTTTACAGGAGTTTCCGGAGACCGTTTTCCATGTAGTACCTATGGAATCGCTACTCGTTGAAGAGGAGGTGTGGTCCTGCCACACGTGAATAAAGGCTCATAGGGGAAGTAACTTTTTGATCTGATAGTTGATCGCGCTCAAATTTTTACAGAAGTTTCCGGATACCGTTTTGCATGTAGTACCTATGGAATCGCTACTCGTTCAAGAGGAGGTGTTGTCCTACCACACGTGAATAAAGGCTCCAAGGGGCCGTAACTTTTGATCCGATCGTTGGATCGCGCTTAAATTTTTACAGGAGTTTCTGGAGGCCGTTTTCCTTGTACTACCTATGGAGTCGCTACTCGTTGAAGAGGAGGTGTGGTCCTGCCACACTTGAATAACAGATCAAAGGGGCCGTGACTTTTGATTCGACCAATGGATCGCGCTCAAATTTTTACAAGACTTTCCGGAGGCCTTTTTCCTTGTAGTACTTATGGAATCGCTACTCGTTGAAGAGGAGGTGTTGTCCTACCACACGTGAATAATGGCTCCAAGGGGCCGTAACTTGTGATCCGATCGTTGGATCGCGCTTAAATTTTTACAGGAGTTTTCATAGGCCGTTTTCCTTGTAGTACCTATGGAATCGCTACTCCTTGAAGAGGAGGTATGGTCCTGCCACACGTGAATAAAGGCTCATAGGGGAAGTAACTTTTTGATATGATAATTGATCGCGCTCAAATTTTTACAGATGTTTCCAGGTGTCGTAACTTTTGATCCGATCGTTGGATCGCGATCAAATTTTTACAGGAGTTTCTGGAGGCCGTTTTCCTTGTACTACCTATGGAGTCGCTACTCGTTGAAGAGGAGGTGTGGTCCCGCCACACTTGAATAACGAGATCAAAGGGGCCGTGACTTTTGATTCGACCAATGGATCGCGCTCAAATTTTTACAGGGAGTTTCGGAGGCCTTTTTCCTTGTAGTACTTATGGAATCGCTACTCGTTGAAGAGGAGGTGTTGTCCTACCACACGTGAATAAAGGCTCCAAGGGGCCGTTACTTTTGATCAGATCGTTGGATCGCGCTCAAATTTTTACGGAGAGTTTCCGGAGGCCGTTTTCCTTATAGTACCTATGGAATCGCTACTCGTTGAGGAGGAGGTGTGGTCCCGCCACACGTGAATAAAGGCTCATGGGGAAGTAACTATTTGATCGATAGTTGATCGCGCTCAAATTTTTACAGAAGTTTCCGGAGACCGTTTTCGCTGTAGTACCTATGGAATCTCTCCTCCTTGAAGAGGAGGTGTGGTCCTGCCACATTTGAATAAAGGCTCAAAGGGGCCGTAACTTCTGATCCGATCGTTGGATCACGCTCAAATGTTTACAGGAGTTTCAGAGACCGTTTTCCATGTAGTACCTATGGAATCGCTACTCGTTGAAGAGGAGGTGTTGTCCTACCACACGTGAATAAAGGCTCCAAGGGGCCGTAACTTTTGATCCGATCGTTGGCTCGCGCTTAAATTTTTACAGGAGTTTCTGGAGGCTGTTTTCCTTGTAGAATCTATGGAATCGCTACTCGTTGAGGAGGAGGTGTTGTCCTACCACACTTGAATAAAGGCTCAAAGGGGCTGTAACTTCTGATCCGATCGTTGGATCGCGCTCAAATTTTTACAGGAGTTTCTGGAAGCCTATATCCTTGTTGTACATATGGAATCCGTACTCTTTGAAGAGGAGGTGCAGTCGCCCTATGTCCTGAATATCGGCTGAAAAGGGCCATAACATTTAATCGACTGTTGCATCACACTCAAAGTTGTAGAGGAGTTTCTAAAATGTGTTTTCCTAGGAGGACCTATAGAATCCCTACTCGTTCTAGAGAAGTTGTGGTCCTGCCACATCTGAATAACGGCTCAAAGGTGCCGTAACTTTTGATCCGACTGTTGGATCGGGCTCAAATTTTTAGAGGAGTTTTCAAATGCCGTTTTCCTTGTACTACCTATGGAATCGCTATTTGTTGAAGAGGAGGTGTTGTCCTACCACACATGAATAAAGGCTCCAAGGGGCCGTAACTTCTGATCCGATCGTTGGATCGCGCTCAAATTTTTACAGGAGTTTCCAGAGACCGTTTTCCTTGTAGTACCTATGGAATCGCTACTGGTTGAAGAGGAGGTGTGGTCCCGCCACACTTGAATAACAGATTAAAGGGGCTGTGACTTTTGATTCGACCAATGGATCGCGCTCAAATTTTTACAGGAGTTTCCAGAGGCCTTTTTCCTTGTAGTACATATGGAATCGCTACTCGTTGAAGAGGGGGTGTGGTCCTGCCACACTTGAATAAAGGCTCAAAGGGGCCGTAACTTTTGATCCGATCGTTGGATCGCGCTCAAATGTTTACAGGAGTTTCCGGAGGCTGTTTTCCTTGGAGTGGATTTGAATTTGGTACTCGTTGAAGAGGAGGTGTGGTCCCGCCACACTTGATTAACGGCTCATAAGGGCCGAAACTTTTGATTTGACCTTTGGATCGCGCTCAAATTTTTACAGGAGTTTCCGGAGGCCGTTTTCCTTGTAGTACCTATGGAATCGCTACTCGTTAAACTGGAGGTGTGGTCCTGCCACACGTGAATAAAGGTTTAAAGGGGCCGTAACTTTTGATCCCATCGTTGGATCGCGCTCAAATGTTTACTGGAGTTTCTAGAGGCCGTTTTCATTGGAGTACCTATGGAATCGCTACTCGTTGAAGAGGAGGTGTGGTCCCGCCACACATGAATAAAGGCTCAAAGGGCCGTAGTAACTTCGATCCGATCGTTGGATCGCGCTCAAATTATTACAGGAGTTTCTGGAGGCCGTTTTCCTTATAGTACCTATGGAATCGCTACTCGTTGAAGAGGAGGTGTGGTCCCGCCACACTTGAGTAAAGGCTCAAAGGGCGTAACTTTTGATCCGATCATTGGATCGCGTTCAATTTATTACGAGTGTTTCCGGAGGCCGTTTCCTTGTAGTACCTATAATTTTAAAACATTTAAACTATCCTTCAAGTATACTAAACAAAAATACTAGTAACTTTTTTTAAAAAAAAAATTAATAATTTTAAAACGTTTAAACTATCTCTCAAATATCCAAAACAGAAATAGTAGTAACTTTGTTTTTAATTATTTTTATAATTTAAAACATTTAAACTATCTTTCAAGTATCCTAAACACAAATCCTACTTATATTTTTTTATAACTTATTTGTATAATTTTAAAATATTTAAACTATCCTTCAAGTATGCTAAACAGAAATACTAGTTACTTTTTTTATATAAATTATTTTTATAATTTTAAAACATATGAATTATCCTTCAAGTATCCTAAACAGATATACTAGTAACTTTTTTAAAAAAAAATTATTTTTATAATTTTAAATCATTTAAACTATCTTTCAAGTATCATAAACAAAAATACTAGAATCTTTTTTTTAATTTTTTTTATAATTTCAAAACATTTAAATTATCCTTCAAGTATCCTAAACAGAAATTCTACTTCCATTTTTTTTATAAATTATTCTTATAATTTTAAAACTTTTAAACTATTCTTCAAGTATCCTAAACAGAAATACTTGTAACTTTTTTTAAAAAAAAAATTAAATAATTTTAAAACATTTAAACTATCCTTCAAGTATCTAAAACAGAAATACTAGCAACTTTTTTTAATTATTTTTATAATTTGAAACATTTAAACTATCTTTCAAGTATCCTAAACAAAAATCCTAGTCACTTTTGTATTATGTAAATTATTTTTATAATTTTAAAACATTTAAACAATCCTTCAAGTATCCTAAACAGAAATACTAGTAAATTTTTTAAAAAAAATTGTTTTTATAATTTTAAAACATTTAAACTATCCTTCAATTATCTTAAGCACAAATCTTACTTATATTTTATTATAAATTATTTTTATAATTTTAAAACATTTAAACTATCGTTCAAGTATCCTAAACAGATATCGTACTGGCGTTTTTTATAAATTATTTTTATAATTTTAAAATATTTAAACTATCCTTCAAGTATTCTAAACAGAAATACTAGTTACTTTTTTTACATAAATTATTTTTATAATTTTAAAACATATAAATTATCCTTCAAGTATCCTAAACAGATATACTAGTAACTTTTTTAAAAAAATTATTTTTATAATTTTAAATCATTTAAACTATCTTTCAAGTATCCTTAATAGAAATACTAATAACGTTTTTTTAATTATTTTTATAATTTCAAAACATTTAAACTATCATTCAAGTATCCTAAACAGAAATACTACTTATATTTTTTATAAATTATTTTAATAATTTTAAAACTATCATTCTAGTATCCTAAACAAAAATCCTAGTCACTTTTGTATTATGTGAATTATTTTTATAATTTTAAAATATTTAAACAATCCTTCAAGTATCCTAAACAGAAATACTAGTAAAATTATTTTTAATATTTGTTTTATAATTTTTAAACATTTAAACTATCATTGAAGTATCATAAGCACAAATCTTACTTATATTTTTTTAAAAATAATTTTTATAATTTTAAAATTTTTAAACTATCATTCAAGTATCCTAAACAGCAATACTAGTGACAATTGAGTTTGCATCAATTGGACTTCTGTAGCTCCAGATATTAAATTTTGAATGGTCAAAGGTCAACATTGTCGAATGCGAGATTTGACTTTGCAGGATGTGATTTCCATGATCTTTCTCTTTTTATTTTTCTTGCATTAAATTTCCAGAAAGGTATGGATGTTTTCTTTTTAGTGCCACTTATATTTTTTTATCAATTATTTTTATAATTTTAAAACTATCATTCAAGTATCCTAAACAGATATCCTAGTCACTTTTCTTATATGTAAATTATTTTTATAATTTGAAAACATTTAAACTATCCTTCAAGTATCCTAAACAGAACTCCTACTTCTATTTTTTTATAAATTATTTTTATTATTTTAAAACATTTAAACTATCCTTCAAGTATCCTAAACAGCAATACTCGTCACTGTATTTTTAATTATTTTTATCATTTCAAAACATTAAAACTATCTTTCAAGTATCCTAAACAGAAATCCTACTTATATTGTTTTATAAATTATTTTTATAATTTTAAAACTATCCTTCTAGTATCCTAAACAGAAATCCTAGTCACTTTTCTTTTATGTAAATTATTTTCATAATTTTAAAATATTTAAACTATCCATCAAGTATGACAAACAGAAATCCTAGTCACATTTGTTTTATGTAAATTTCTTTTATAATTTTAAAACTATCCTTCTAGTATCCTAAACGAAATCCTAGTCACTTTTGTTTTATGTAAATTTGTTTTATAATTTTAAAACTATCCTTCTAGTATCCTAAACAGAAATCCTAGTCACTTTGTTTTTTCATTATTTTTATAATTTTAAAACATTTAAACTATCCTTCAAGTATCCTAAACAGAAATACTAGTAACTTTTTTTTTAATTATTTTTTTTAATTTTAAACTATCGTTCAAGTATCCTAAATACAAATCCTACTTATATTTTTTTATAAATTATTTTTATAATTTTAAAACTATACTTCAAGTATCCTAAATAGAAATCCTAGTCACTTTTGTTTTATGTAAATTGTTTTTATAATTTTAAAACATTTAAACTAGCCTTCAAGTATCCTAAATAGAAATAATAGTAATTTTTTTAATTATTTTTATAATTTCAAAACATTTAAACTATCCTTCAAATATCCTAAACAGAAATCCTACTTATATTTTTTTTATAAATTTTTATAAATAATTTTAAAACTATCCTTCAAGTATCCTAAACAGAAATAGTACTAACGTTTTTTTAATTATTTTAATAATTTCAAAACATTTAAACTATCCTTCAAGTATCCTGAAGAGAAATCCTAGTGACTTTGTTTTTTAATTATTTTTATAATTTTAAAACATTTAAACTATACTTCAAGTATCCTAAACAGAAATAATAGTAAAAAAAATTTAATTTTTTTTTATAATTTTACAACTATCCTTCTAGTATCCTAAACCGAAATCGTAGTCACTTTTCTTTTATAAAAATAATTTTTATAATTTTAAAACATTAAAAATATACTTAAAGTATCCTAAACAGAAATCCTAGTCACTTTTGTTTTATGTAAATTATTTTTATAATTTTAAAACTATCCTTCTACTATCCTAAACAGAAATCCTAGTCACTTTTGTTTTATGTAAATTATTTTTGTAATTTTAAAACTATCTTTCAAGTATCCTAAACAGAAATCCTACTTATATTTTTTTATAATTTTTTTTTAATATTTTTAAAACTATCCTTCTAGTATCCTAAACAGAAATCCTAGTCACTTTTCTTTTATGTAAATTATTTTCATAATTTTAAAATATTTAAACTATCCATCAAGTATGACAAGCGAAATCCTAGTCACATTTGTTTTATGTAAATTTCTTTTATAATTTTAAAACTATCCTTCTAGTATCCTAAACAGAAATCCTAGTCACTTTTGTTTTATGTAAATTTGTTTTATAATTTTAAAACTATCCTTCTAGTATCCTAAACAGAAATCCTAGTCACTTTGTTTTTTCATTATTTTTATAATTTTAAAACATTTAAACTATCTTTCAAGTATCCTAAACAGAAATACTAGTAACTTTTTTTTAATTATTTTTTTTAATTTTAAACTATCGTTCAAGTATCCTAAACACAAATCCTACTTATATTTTTTTTATAAATTATTTTTATAATTTTAAAACTATACTTCAAGTATCCTAAATAGAAATCCTAGTCACTTTTGTTTTATGTAAATTGTTTTTATAATTTAAAAACATTTAAACTAGCCTTCAAGTATCCTAAATAGAAATAATAGTAATTTTTTTTAATTATTTTTATAATTTCAAAACATTTAAACTATCTTTCAAGTATCCTCTTTATATTTTTTTATAAATTATTTTTATAATTTTAAAACTATCCTTCTAATATACCAAACAGAAATCCTAGTCACTTTTTTTCATGTAAATTATTTTTATAATTTTAAAACATTTAAACTAGCCTTCAAGTATCCTAAACACCAATACTAGTAACTAATTTTTTAATTATTTTTATCATTTCAAAACATTAAAACTATTTTTCAAGTATCCTAAACAGAAATCCTACTTATATTTTTTTTATAAAGTATTTTAATAATTTTAAAACTATATTTCAAATATCCTGAACAGAAATCCTAGTCACTTTTGTTTTATGTAAATTATTTATATAATTTTAAAACATTTAAACTATCCTTCAAGTATCCTAAACAGAAATCCTACTAATATTTTTTTATAATTGTTTTTTAATAATTTTAAAACTATCTTTCTAGTATGCTTAACAGAAATCCTACATATATAATTTTATAAAAAAAATTTATAATTTTAAAATTATCTTTCTAGTATCCTAAAAGCGAAATCCTAATCATTTTTTTTCATATAAATAATTTTTATAATTTTAAAACATTTAAACTATCTTTCAATTATCCTAAACAGAAATATTAGTAACTTTTTTTTTAAATTGTTTATATAATTTTAAAACAATTAAACAATCCTTCAAGTATCCTAAACAGAAATACTAGTAACTTTTTTTAATTATTTTTAAAATTTAAAACAATTAAACTATCTTTCAATTATTTTAAACAGAAATCCTACTTATAGTTTTTTATAAATTATTTTTATAATTTTAAAACTATCCTTCATGTATCCTAAATAGAAATCCTAGTCACTTTTGTTTTATGTAAACTATTATTATAATTTTAAAACCTTTAAACTATCCTTCAAGTATCTTAAAGAGAAATCCTAGTGACTTTGTTTTTTAATTATTTTTATAATTTTAAAACATTTAAACTATCCTTCAAGTATCGTAAACAGAAATAGTAGTGACTTTTTTTAATTATTTTTAAAATTTAAAACAATTAAACTATCTTTCAATTATCCTAAATAGAAATCCTACTTATATTTTTTTATAAATTATTTTTATAATTTTAAAACGATCCTCCTATTATCCTCAACAAAAATCCTAATCACTTTTGTTTTATGTAAATTATTTTAATAATTTTAAAACATTTAAACTATCTTTCAAGTATCCTAAAAAGATATCCTAGTCACTTTTCTTTTATGTAAATTATTTTTATAATTTGAAAACGTTCAAACTATCCTTCAAGTATCCTAAACAGAAATACTACTTCCAATTTTTTATAAATTATTTTTATTATTTTAAAACATTTAATCTATTCTTCAAGTATCCTAAACAACAATACTAGTAACTTTTTTAATTAATTATTTTTACAATTTTAAAACATTTAAACTATCCTTCAAGTATCCTAAACAGTAATCTTACTTATATTTCTTTATAAATTATTTTTAAAACAGTTAAACTATCTTTCAAGTTTCCTAAACATAAACACTAGTAACATTTTTTTTAATTCTTTTTATAATTTTAAAACATTTAAACTATCTTTCAAGTATCCTCAACACAAATCCTACTTATATTTTTTATCAATTATTTTTATAATTTTAAAAATATCATTCAAGTATCCTAAACAGATATCCTAGTCATTTTTCTTTTATGTAAATTATTTCTATAATTTAAAAACGTTTAAACTATCCTTCAAGTATCCTAAACAGAAATTCTACTTCCATTTTTTTATAAATTATTTTTATTAATTTAAAAAATTTAAGCTATTCTTCAAGTATCCTAAACAACAATAATAGTAACTTTTTTAATTAATTATTTTTACAATTTGAAAATATTTAAACTATCCTTCAAGTATCCTAAACAGTAATGCTACTTATATTTCTTTATAAATTATTTTTATAATTTTAAAACTATCCTTCTAGTATCCTAAACAGAAATCTTAGTCACTTTTCTTTTATTTAAATTATTTTAACAATTTAAAAACATTTAAACTATCCTTCAAGTATCTTAAACATAAACACTAGTAACAATTGTTTTAATGTTTTTTTTATAATTTTAAAACATTTAAACTATCTTTAAAGTATCCTAAACACAAATCCTACTTATATTTTTTTTATCAATTATTTTTATAATTTTAAAACTATCATTCAAGTATCCTAAACAGATATCCTAGTCACTTTTCTTTTATGTAAATTATTTTTATAATTTAAAAACATTTAAACTATCCTTCAAGTATCCTAAACAGAAATCCTACTTCTATTTTTTATAAATTATTTTTATTATTTTAAAACATTTAAACTATCCTTCAAGTATCCTAAACAGCAATACTAGAAACCGTTTTTTTAATTATTTTTATCATTTCAAAACATTAAAATTATCCTTCAAGTATCTAAAACAGAAATCCAACTTATATTTTTTAAAAAAAAAAAATTATATTTTAAAACTATCCTTCTAGTATCCTAAACAGAAATCCTAGTCACTTCTGTTTTCTGTAAATTATTTTTATAATTTCAAACATTTAAACTATCCTTCAAGTATCCTAAACAGAAATCCTACGAATATTTTTATGTAAATTATTTTTATAAATTTAAAACTATCCTTCTAGTATCCTAAACAGAAATCCTACTCACTTTTGTTTTATGTAAATTATTTTTATAATTTTAAAACATTTAAACTATCCTTCAAGTATCCTAAACCCAAATACTACTTATATTTTTTTATCAATTATTTTTATAAAGTTAAAACTATCATTCAAGTATTCTAGACAGATATCCTAGTCACTTTTCTTTTATGTAAATTATTTTTATAATTTAAAAACGTTTAAACTATCTTTCAAGTATCCTAAACAGAAATCCTACTTCTATTTTTTATCAATTATTTTTATTATTTTAAAACATTTAAACTATCCTTCAAGTATCCTAAACAATACTAGAAACTGTTTTTTTAATTATTTTTATCATTTCAAAACATTAAAATTATCCTTCAAGTATCTAAAACAGAAATCCAACTTATATTTTTTTAAAAATTATTTTTATAATTTTAAAACTATCGTTCTAGTATGCTAAACAGAAATCCTAGTCACTTCTTTTTGGTAAATTATTTTTATAATTTGAAACATTTATACTATCCTTCAATTATCCTAAACATAAATACTAGTAAAAAAAAATTTAAATTATTTATATAATTTTAAAACATTTAAACAATCCTTCAAATATCCAAAACAGAAATCCTACTTATATTTCTTTACAAATTATTTTTATAATTTTAAAACTATCATTCTAGTATCCTAAACAGAAATCCTAGTCACTTTTCATTTATGTAAATTATTTTAATAATTTTAAAACATTTAAGCTATCCATCAAGTATCACAAACAGAAATCCTATTTCTTTTTTTATAAATTATTATTATAATTTTAAAAAATTTAAACTATCCTTCAAGTATTCTTAACAGAAATACTAGTAACTTTTTTTATTAATTATTTTTATAATTTTAAAACATTTAAACTATCTTTCAAGTATCCTAAACACAAATCCTACTTATATTTGTTTATAAATTATTTTTATACTTTTAAAACTATACTTCAAGTATCCTAAACAGAAATCCTAATCACTTTTGTTTTATGTAAATTATTTTTATAGTTTTGAAACTTTTAAACTAGCCTTCAAGTATCCTAAACAGAAATACTAGTAACTTTTTTAAAAATTATTTTTATAATTTGAAAACATTTAAACTATCTTTCAAGTATTCTAAACAGAAATCCTACTTATATTTTTTAATAAACTTTTTTTAATAATTTTAAAACTATCCTTATAGTATCCTAATCAGAAATCCTAGTCACTTTTCTTTTATATAAATAATTTTTATAATTTTAAAACATTAAAACTACACTTAAAGTATCCTAAACAGAAATCCTAGTCACTTTTGTATTATGTAAATAACTTTTGTAATTTTAAAACTATCCTTCTAGTATCCTAAACAGAAATGCTTGTCACTTTTGTTTGATGTAAATTATTTTTATAATTTTAAGACATTTAAACTATCCTTCAAGTATCCTAAAGAGAAATCTTAGAGACTTTGTTTTTTAAATATTTTTATAATTTAAAAACATTTAAACTATACTTCAAGTATCCTAAAGGGAAATAGTAGAATTTTTTATTAATTATTTTTAAAATTTTAAAACTATCCTTCTAGTATTCTAAACAGAAATCCTAGTCACTTTTCTTTTATATAAATAATTTTTATAATTTTAAAACATTAAAACTATATTTAAAGTATTCTAAACAGAAATCCTAGTCACTTTTGTTTTATGTAAATTATTTTTATAAATTTAAAACTATCCTTCTAGTATCCTAAACAGAAATCCTTGTCACTTTTGTTTTATGTAAATTATTTTTATAATTTTAAAACATTTAAACTATCCTTCAAGTATCCTAAACAAAAATCCTACTTATATGTTTTTATAATATTTTTTTAATAATTTTAAAACTATCCTTCTAGTATCCTAAACAGAAATCCTAGTCACTTTTGTTTTATGTAAATTATTTTTATAATTTTAAAACATTTAAACTATCTTTCAAGTATCCTAAAAAGAAATCCTAGTAACTTTGTTTTTTAATTATTTTATACTAGAAACAGTTTATTTAATTATTTTTATCATTTCAAAACATTAAAACTATCCTATAAGTATCTAAAACAGAAATCCTACTTATATTTTTTAAAAAATTATTTTTATAATTTTCAAACTATCCTTCTAGTATCCTAAACAGAAATCCTAGTCACTTCTGTTTTCTGTAAATTATTTTTATAATTTAAAACATTTATACTATCCTTCAAGTATCCTAAACAGAAATACTAGTAAATTTTTTTTTAAATTGTTTATATAATTTTAAAATATTTAAAAAATCCATCAAGTATCCAAAACAAAAATCCTACTTATATTTTTTTACAAATATTTTTTAATAATATTAAAACTATCCTTATATTATTCTAAACCGAAATCCTAGTCACTTTTCTTTTATATAAATAATTTTTATAATTTTAAAATATTTAAACTGTCCTTCAAGTATCCTAAACATAAATACTAGTAACTTTTTTTTTAATTGTTTATATAATTTTAAAACATTTAAAACTATCCTTATAATTTTCTAACTTTTTTTTAAAATATTTAAAACATTTAAACTATCTTTCAAGTATCCTAAACATAAATCTTACTTATATGTTTTTATAAATTATTTTTATAATTTTAAAACAATCCTTCTAGTATCCTAAACAGAAATGATAGTCACTTTTCTTTTATGGAAATTATTTTTTTAATTTTAAAACACTTAAACTATCCTCCAAGTATCACAAACAGAAATCCTATTTCCTTTTTTTATAAATTATTCTTATAATTTTAAAACATTTCAACTATCCTTCAAGTTTCCTAAACAGAAATTCTAGTAATTTTTTTAAATTATTTTAATAATTTAAAACATTTAATCTATCTTTCAAGTATCCTAAACATAAATCCTACTTATATTCTTTTATAAATTATTTTTATAATTTTAGAAATATATTTCAAGTATACTAAACAGAAATACTAGTCACTTTTGTTGTATGTAAATTATTTTCATAATTTTAAAACATTTAAACTATCCTTCAAGTATCTTAAACAGAAATCCTACTTATATTTTTTTATAAATTTTTTTAATAATTTTAAAACTATCCTTCTATTATCCTAAACAGAAATCCTAGTCACTTTTCTTTTATATAAATAATTTTTATAATTTTAAAACATTTAAACTGTCCTTCAATTATCCTAAACAGAAATACTAATAATATTTTTTTAAAATTGTTTATATAATTTTAAAACATTTAAAAACTATCCTTAGAATTTTATAACTTTTTTTTAAAATATTTAACACATTTAAACTATCTTTCAAGTATCCTAAACACAAATCCTACTTATATTTGTTTATAAATTATTTTTATACTTTTAAAACTATACTTCAAGTATCCTAAACAGAAATCCTAGTCACTTTTGTTTTATGTAAATTATTTTTATAATTTTAAAACTTTTAAACTATACTTCAAGTATCTTAAACGGAAATAGTTGTAACTTTTTTATTAATTATTTTTATAATTTTAAAACATTTAAACTATCTTTCAAGTATCCTAAACACAAATCCTACTTATATTTGTTTATAAATTATTTTTATAACTTTAAAACTATACTTCAAGTATCCTAATAAAGTAAATCTTAGTCACTTTTGTTTTATGTAAATTATTTTTATAATTTTAAAACATTTAAACTATACTTCAAGTATCCTAAACTGAAATAGTTGTAACTTTTTTTTATTAATTATTTTTATAATTTTAAAACATTTAAACTATCTTTCAAGTATCCTAAATACAAATCCTACTTATATTTGTTTATAAATTATTTTTATAATTTTAAAACTATACTTCAAGTATCCTAAACAGAAATCCTAGTCACTTTTGTTTTATGTAAATTATTTTTATAATTTTAAAACTTTTAAACTATACTTCAAGTATCTTAAACGGAAATAGTTGTAACTTTTTTATTATTATTTTTATAATTTTAAAACATTTAAACTATCTTTCAAGTATCCTAAACACAAATCCTACTTATATTTGTTTATAAATTATTTTTATAACTTTAAAACTATACTTCAAGTATCCTAAACAGAAATCTTAGTCACTTTTGTTTTATGTAAATTATTTTTATAATTTTAAAGCATTTAAACTAGCCTTCAAGTATCCTAAACTGAAATACTAGTAACGTTTTTTTAAAACATTTAAACTATCTTTCAAGTATTCTAAACAGAAATCCTACTTATATTTTTTTATAAATTATTTATATAATTTTAAACTATCCTTCAAGTATCCTAAACAGAAATCCTAGTTACTTTTGTTTTAAGTAAATTATTTTTATAATTTTAAAACATTTAAACTATACTTCAAGTATCCTAAACATAAATTCTACTTATATTTTTTATAAATTATTTTTATAATTTTAAACTATCCTTCTAGTATCCTAAACAGAAATCCTAGTTACTTTTGTTTTAAGTAAATTATTTTTATAATTTTAAAACATTTAAACTATCCTCCAAGTATCCTAAACATAAATACTAGTAAAAAAAATTTTAATTTTTTTTAATTTTAAAACATTTAAACTATCTTTCTAGTATCCTAAACAGCAATCCTGCTTATATTTTTTTTATAAATTATTTTTATAATTTTAAAACTTTCCTTCTATTATCCTAAATAGAAATAATAATCCCTTTTGTTTTTTGTAAATTATTTTTTACAAGTTTAAAACTTTTAAACTATCCTTCAAGTATCCTAAACAGAAATACTAGTAACTTTTTTTTTAATTATTTTTAAAATTTTAAAACATTTAAACTATGTTTCAAGTATTCTAAACAGAAATCCTTCTTATATTTTTTTATAAATTATTTTTATAATTTTAAAACTATACTTCGAGTATCTTAAACAGAAATCCTAGTCACTTTTGTTTTATGTAAATTATTTTTATAATTTTAAAACATTTAAACTATCCTTCAAGTATCCTACACAGAAATACTATTAACTTTTTTTTATGTATTGTTTTTATAATTTTAAAACATTTAAACTATCCTTCAAGTATCCTAAATAGAAATACTATAAACTTTTTTTTTAATTATTTTTACAATTTTAAAACATTTAAACTTTTTTTCAAGTATCCTAAACAGAAATCCCACTTATAATTGTTTTTAAAATTATTTTTATAATTTTAAACTATCATTCTAGTATCCTAAAAAGAAATCCTAGTCACTTTTGTTTTAAGTAAATTATTGTAACTTTTTTTTATATTATTTGTATAATTTTAAAACATTTAAACTATCCTTCAAGTATCCGAAACAGAAATACTAGTAACTTTTCTATATAAATTATTTTTATAATTTTAAAACATTTAAACTATCCTTCTAGTATCCTAAACAGAAATCCTACTTACTTTTTTTTATATAAATTATTTTAATAATTTTAAAACTTTCCATCTAGTATCCAAAACAGATATCCTAGTCTCTTTTTTTTATGTAAATTATTTTTATAATTTTAAAACATTTAAACTATCCTTCAAGTATACTAAACAAAAATCGTAGTCATTTTTGTTTTTATACAAATTATATTTAAAATTTTAAAATAATTAAATTATGCTTCAAGTATCCTAAACGAAATCCTACTTGCAATATTTTTTTTTAATTATTTTGAAATTTTTAAATATTTAAAGTATCTTTCAAGAATCCTAAATCCTAGTAACTTTGTTTTTAATTATTTTTATAATTTTAAAACATTTAAACTATCTTTCAAGTATCCCAAACAGAACTCCTACTTATATTTTTTATAAATTATTTTTATAATTTTAAAACTTTCCTTCTAGTATCCTAAACAGATATCCTAGTCACTTTCTTTTTATGTAAATTATTTTTTATAATTTTAAAACGTTTAAACTATCCTTCAAGTATCCTAAACATAAATACTAGTAACTTTTTTTATATTATTTTTATAATTTTAAAATAGTTAAATTATCTTTCAAGTATCCTAAATATAAATACTAGTAACTTTTTTTTTAAATTATTTTTATAATTTTAAAACATTTAAACTATGTTTCAAGTATCCCAAACAGAAATTCTACTTATATTTTTTTATAAATTATTTTTATAATTTTAAAACTATCCTTCTAGTATCCTAAACATAAATCCTAGTCACTTTTGTTTTATGTAAATTATTTTTATAATCTGAAAACATTCAAACTATCCTTCAAGTATCCTAAACCGAAATACTTGTAACTTTTTTTATATATATTATTTTTATAATTTTAAAACATTTAAACAATGCTTCAAGTATCCTAAACAAAAATCCTACTTATATTTTTTTCTAAATTGTTTTTATAATTTTAAAATATTTAAATTATCCTTCAAGTATCCAAAAAAGAAATACTAGTAACTTTTTTTTTAATTGTTTTTATATTTTTAAATCATTTAAACAATTCTTCAAGTATCCTAAACAAAAATCCTACTTATATTGTTTTCTAAATTATTTTTATAATTTTAAAATATTTAAACTATCCTTTAAGTATCCTAAAAAGAAATACTAGTAACTTTTTTTAAATTGTTTTTATATTTTTAAAACATTTAAACAATCCTTCAAGTATCCTAAACAGAAATACAAGTAACTTTTTTTTTAATTATTTTTATAAGTTTTAAACATTTAAACTATCTTTCAAGTATCCTAAACAGAAATCCTGCTTAAATTTTTAAAAAATTATTTTATAATTTTAAAACTTTCCTTCTAGTATCCTAAACAGATATCCTAGTCACTTTCTTTTTATATAAATTATTTTCTATAATTTTAAAATATTTTAACTATTCTTCTACTATCCTAAACAGAAATCCTACTTACTTTTTTTACAAATTATTTTTATAATTTTAAAACTTTTAAACTATTCTTCAAGTATCCTAAACATAGATACTAGTAAAATGTTTTTTATATTATTTTTATAATTTTAAAACATTTAAACTATCCTTCTAGTATCCTAAACAGAAATAATAGAAACTTATTTTTTTTTATTATTTTTATAATTTTAAAACATTTAAACTATCCTTCTAGTATCCTAAACAGAAATCCTACTTACCTTTTTTTTTCTAATTATTTTTATAATTTTAAAACATTTAAACTATCCTTCTAGTATCCTAAACAGAAATACTAGAAACTTATTTTTTTAATTATTTTTATAATTTTAAAACATTTAAACTATCCTTCTAGTATCCTAAAAAGAAATCCTACTTACTTTTTTTTAATTATTTTTATAATTTTAAAACATTTAAACTATCCTTCAAGTATCCTAAACAGAAATCCTACTTATATTGTTTTATAAATTATTTTTATAATTTTAAAACTATTCTTATAGTATCCTAAACAGAAATCCTAGTCACTTTTGTTTTATGTAAATTATTTTTATAATTTTAAAACATTTAAACTATCCTTCAAGTATACTAAACAGAAATACTAATAATTTTTTTTAATTATTTTTATAATTTTCAAACAATTAAATTATCCTTCAACTATCCTAAACAGAAATACTAATAATGTTTTTAAATTATTTTTCTAATTTTCAAACAATTAAACTTTTCTTCAAGTATCCTAAACAGAAATCCTACTTATATTGTTTTATAAATTATTTTTGTAATTTTAAAACTATGCTTCTAGTATCCTAAACGGAAATCGTAGTCACTTAACTTTTATGTAAATTATTTTTATAATTTTGAAATATTTAAACTATCCTTCTAGTATCCTAAACAGAAATCCTAGTCACTTTTGTTTTTTGTAAATTATTTTTCTAATTTTAAAACATTTAACTTATCCTTCAAGTATCCTAAACAGAAATACGAGTTACTTTTTTGTATAAATTATTTTTATAATTTTAAAACATTTAAACTATCCTTCAAGTATCCTAAATAGAAATACCAACAACTTTTTTTTAAAATTATTTTTATAATTTTAAAACATTTAAACTATCCTTCTAGTATCCTAAACAGAAATACTAGAAACTTATTTTTTTTAATTATTTTTATAATTTTAAAACATTTAAACTATCCTTCTAGTATCCTAAACAGAAATCCTACTTACTTTTTTTTTAAATTATTTTTATAATTTTAAAACATTTAAACTATCTTTCAAGTATCCCAAAAAGAAATCCTACTTATATTTTTTTATAAATTATTTTTATAATTTTAAAACTATCCTTCTAGTATCTTAAACTTAAATCCTAGTCACTTTTGTTTTATGTAAATTATTTTTATAATTTTAAAACATTTAACTTATCCTTCAAGTATCCTAAACATAAATCCTAGTCACTTTTGTTTTATGTAAATTATTTTTATAATTTTAAAACATTTAAACTATCCTTCAAGTATACTAAACAAAAATCGTAGTCATTTTTGTTTTTTATATAAATTATATTTAAAATTTTAAAATAATTAAATTATGCTTCAAGTATCCTAAATAGAAATCCTACTTGGAATTTTTTTTAATTATTTTGAAATTTTTAAATATTTAAAGTATCCTTCAAGAATCCTAAAGCGAAATCCTAGTAACTTTGTTTTTAATTATTTTTATAATTTTAAAACATTTAAACTATCTTTCAAGTATCCCAACAGAACTCCTACTTATATGTTTTTATAAATTATTTTTATAATTTTAAAACTATCCTTCTAGTATCTTAAACTTAAATCCTAGTCACTTTTGTTTTATGTAAATTATTTTTATAATTTTAAAACATTTAACTTATCCTTCAAGTATCCTAAACATAAATCCTAGTCACTTTTGTTTTATGTAAATTATTTTTATAATTTTAAAACATTTAAACTATCCTTCAAGTATACTAAACAAAAATCGTATTCATTTTTGTTTTTATACAAATTATATTTAAAATTTTAAAATAATTAAATTATGCTTCAAGTATGCTAAACAGAAATCCTACTTGCAATTTTTTTTTAATTATTTTGAAATTTTTAAATATTTAAAGTATCCTTCAAGAATCCTAAACAGAAATCCTAGTAACTTTGTTTTTAATTATTTTTATAATTTTAAAACATTTAAACTATCTTTCAAGTATCCCAAACAGAACTCCTACTTATATTTTTTTATAAATTATTTTTATAATTTGAAAACTATCCTTCTAGTATCCTAAATAAAAATCCTAGTCACTTTTGTTTTATGTATATTATTTTTATAATTTTAAAACATTTAAAGTATATTTCAAGTATCCTAAACAGAAATCCTACTTACTTTTTTTAAAAAAAATTATTTTTATAATTTTAAAACATTTAAACTATGTTTCAAGTATCCCAAACAGAAATCCTACTTATATTTTTTTATAAATTATTTTTATAATTTTAAAACTATCCTTCTAGTATCTTAAACTTAAATCCTAGTCACTTTTGTTTTATGTAAATTATTTTTATAATTTTAAAACTTTTAAACTATCCTTCAAGTATACTAAACAAAAATCGTAGTCATTTTTCTTTTTATACAAATTATATTTAAAATTTTAAAATAATTAAATTATGCTTCAAGTATCCTAAACAGAAATCCTACTTGCAATTTTTTTTAATTATTTTGAAATTTTTAAATATTTAAAGTATCCTTCAAGAATTCTAAACAGAAATCCTAGTAACTTTGTTTTTAATTATTTTTATAATTTTAAAACATTTAAACTATCTTTCAAGTATCCCAAACAGAACTCCTACTTATATTTTTTTATAAATTATTTTTATAATTTTAAAACTATCCTTCTAGTATCTTAAACTTAAATCCTAGTCACTTTTGTTTTATGTAAATTATTTTTATAATTTTAAAACATTTAACTTATCCTTCAAGTATCCTAAACATAAATCCTTGTCACTTTTGTTTTATGTAAATTATTTTTATAATTTTAAAACATTTAAACTATCCTTCAAGTATACTAAACAAAAATCGTAGTCATTTTTGTTTTTATACAAATTATATTTAAAATTTTAAAATAAGTAAATTATGCTTCAAGTATGCTAAACAGAAATCCTACTTGCAATTTTTTTTTAATTATTTTGAAATTTTTAAATATTTAAAGTATCCTTCAAGAATCCTAAACGAAATCCTAGTAACTTTGTTTTTAATTATTTTTATAATTTTAAAACATTTAAACTATCTTTCAAGTATCCCAAACAGAACTCCTACTTATATTTTTTTATAAATTATTTTTATAATTTGAAAACTATCCTTCTAGTATCCTAAACAAAAATCCTAGTCACTTTTGTTTTATGTATATTATTTTTATAATTTTAAAACATTTAAACTATCTTTCAAGTATCCTAAACAGAAATACGAGCACCTTTTTTTTATATTATTTTTATAATTTTAAAACACTTAAACTATCCTTCAAGTATCATAAACATAAATACTAGTTACTTTTTCGTATAAATTATTTTTATAATTTTAAAACATTTAAACTATCCTTCAAGTATCCTAAAAAGAAATCCTACTTAAATTTTTATATAAATTATTTTTATAACTTTAAAACTATCCTTCTAGTATCATAAACATAAATACTAATAACTCTTTTTTTTATTTTTATAATTTTAAAATATTTAAACTATCCTTCAAGTATCCTAAACAGAAATACTTGTTACTTTTTCGAATAAATTATTTTTATAATTTTAAAACATTTAAACTATCCTTCAAGTATCATAAAAAGAAATCCTATTTAAATTTTTATATAAATTATTTTTATAATTTTAAAACTATCCTTGTAGTATCATAAACATAAATACTAGTAATTTTTTATTATTATTTTTACAATTTTAAAACATTAAACTATCCTTCTAGTATCCTAAACCGAAATCCTACTTACTTTTTTTCTTAAATTATTTTTATAATTTTAAAATATTTAAACTATCCTTCAAGTATACTAAACAAAAATCGTAGTCATTTTTGTTTTTATACAAATTATATTTAAAATTTTAAAATAATTAAATTATGCTTCAAGTATCCTAAACAGAAATCCTACTTGTAATTTTTTTTAATTATTTTGAAATTTTTAAATATTTAAAGTATCCTTCAAGAATCCTAAAGAAATCCTAGTAACTTTGTTTTTAATTATTTTTATAATTTTAAAACATTTAAACTATCTTTCAAGTATCCCAAACGGAACTCCTACTTATATTTTTTTTAAATTATTTTTATAATTTGAAAACTATCCTTCTAGTATCCTAAACAAAAATCCTAGTCACTTTTGTTTTATGTAATATTATTTTTATAATTTTAAAACATTTAAACTATCTTTCAAATATCCTAAAAAATAATACGAGCACCTTTTTTTTATATTATTTTTATAATTTTAAAACACTTAAACTATCCTTCAAGTATCCTAAACATAAATACTAGTTACTTTTTCATATAAATTATTTTTATAATTTTAAAACATTTAAACTATCCTTCAAGTATCCTAAAAAGAAATCCTACTTAAATTTTTATATAAATTATTTTTATAACTTTAAAACTATCCTTCTAGTATCATAAACATAAATACTAGTAACTTTTTTTATTTTTATAATTTTAAAATATTTAAACTATTCTTCAAGTATCATAAACTAAATACTTGTTACTTTTTCGAATAAATTATTTTTATAATTTTAAAACATTTAAACTATCCTTCAAGTATCATAAAAAGAAATCCTATTTAAATTTTTATATAAATTATTTTTATAATTTTAAAACTATCCTTCTAGTATCATAAACATAAATACTAGTAATTTTTTTTTGTTACAATTTTAAAACATTAAACTATCCTTCTAGTATCCTAAACCGAAATCCTACTTACTTTTTTTCTTAAATTATTTTTATAATTTTAAAACATTTAAACTATACTTCAAGTATACTAAACAAAAATCGTAGTCATTTTTGTTTTTATACAAATTATATTTAAAATTTTAAAATAATTAAATTATGCTTCAAGAATCCTAAACAGAAATCCTACTTGCAATTTTTTTTAATTATTTTGAAATTTTTAAATATTTAAAGTATCCTTCAAGAATCCTAAACAGAAATCCTAGTAACTTTGTTTTTAATTATTTTTATAATTTTAAAACATTTAAACAATCTTTCAAGTATCCCAAACAGAACTCCTACTTATATGTTTTTATAAATTATTTTTATAATTTTAAAACTATCCTTCTAGTTATCTTAAACTTAAATCCTAGTCACTTTTGTTTTATGTAAATTATTTTTATAATTTTAAAACATTTAACTTATCCTTCAAGTATCCTAAACATAAATCCTAGTCACTTTTGTTTTATGTAAATTATTTTTATAATTTTAAAACACTTAAACTATCCTTCAAGTATCCTAAACATAAATACTAGTTACTTTTTCGTATAAATTATTTTTAAAATTTTAAAACATTTAAACTATCCTTCAAGTATCCTAAAAAGAAATCCTACTTCAATTTTTATATAAATTATTTTTATAACTTTAAAACTATCCTTCTAGTATCATAAACATAAATACTAGTAACTTTTTTTTTTATTTTTATAATTTTAAAATATTTAAACTATTCTTCAAGTATCATAAACAGAAATACTTGTTACTTTTTTGAATAAATTATTTTTATAATTTTAAAACATTTAAACTATCCTTCAAGTATCATAAAAAGAAATCCTATTTAAATTTTTATATAAATTATTTTTATAATTTTAAAACTATCCTTCTAGTATCATAAACATAAATACTAGTAATTTTTTTATTATTTTTATAATTTTAAAACATTAAACTATCCTTCTAGTATCCTAAACCGAAATCCTACTTACTTTTTTTCTTAAATTATTTTTATAATTTTAAAACATTTAAACTATCCTTCAAGTATCCTAAACAAAAATCGTAGTCATTTTTGTTTTTATACAAATTATATTTAAAATTTTAAAATATTTAAATTATCCTTCAAGAATCCTAAACGGAAATACTTACAATTTTTTTAATTATTTTTAAATTTTTAAATATTTAAACTATCCTTCAAGTATCCTAAACCGAAATCCTAGTTACTTTGTTTCTTAATTATTTTTATAATTTTAAAACATTTAAACAATCTTCAAGTATCCTAAATGGAACTCCTACTTATATTTTTTTATAAATTATTTTTATAATTTTAAAACTATCCTTCTAGTATCTTAAACTTAAATCCTAGTCACTTTTGTTTTATGTAAATTATTTTTATAATTTTAAAACATTTAACTTATCCTTCAAGTATCCTAAACATAAATCCTAGTCCACTTTTGTTTTATAAATTATTTTTATAATTTTAAA
>JAGMVL010001189.1:0-38302 GCA_019202695.1 Populus x sibirica
TAGTCAAAATCGCTCATTAACAAACACTTGAATTGTCACTATCCAACTGTTAATGGCCCATATTTGAACAATACATTATCATTGGGGTCAGATTTTTAAACAATATATGGAGTTATAGAACTCCGATTCAAAAGCTAAATTTGTGGCGTGGAAAGGTAAGATATGAGCTGCTGTTATACGCTTTGGAAAGAACCCGGGCCGGCATCTAAGGTAGTCAAAATTCCACATTAACAAACACTTGACCGCTACCCATGTTACCGGCTCCATTTGAATCAGCATCGTTCACCTCTCCTTAGATTTTTAACTATTTCGGAGTTATAGAATCTCCCATTCAAGCTAACCTGCGGGTTTTGGAAAGGTAAGACACGAGGATACAAGTTATACGCTTTGGAAAGAACCTAGTTCGACATCTAAGGTAGTCAAAATCGCTCATTAACAAACACTTGAATTGTCACTATCCAACTGGCATTCGTCCATATTTGAACCGTTACTATCTCAATTTCGCTCAGATTAACAATATAGTTATAGAACCCGATTCAAGCCAAATCCGTGGCTTCGAAAAAAGACATGAGGCTACAAGCAATGCAATGGAAAGAACCTAGTTCGGCATCTAAGGAAGTCAAAATCGGCCATTAATGTAAACACTGGACCGTCAACATCTAACGTTATCGGTCCATTTTTGAACCGTTACCGTTTTTACTCTCCTTAGATTTTTAACTATATCCGGAGTTATAAAAGTCCAATCTTGCTAAATCAGGCGCCTCGAAAGGTAAGACTTGAGGCTACAAGTTATACATTTTGGAAAGAACCAATTCTTCCTCTTAAGGTAGTCAAAATCGCTTTCATTCACAAACACTCTGAATCGTCACCCATCCAACTGTTACACGTCCATATTTGAACGTGTTACCTTTAATCTCTGCTCAGATTTTTAACAATATATGGAGTTATAGAACTCCGATTCAAGCTAAATTTGTATGCGTTAGAAAGGTAAGACATGAGGCTACAAGTTATATGTTTTGGAAAGAACCCCCTTCCTTCTACTTCTCTTAAGGTAGTCAAAATCGGCTCATAAAAAAACACTTGAACCCCAGTCACCATCCAACCGTTACCATCCATTTTTGAACCTGCAGTTTACCATTTGACTCCTTAGATTTTTAACTCTTTCTCGGAGTTATAGAATCTCCGATTAAAGCTAACCTGAAGCTTTGGAAAAGGTCTATTATACGAGTCCACAAGTTATACGTTTTGGAAAGAACCTAGTTCGGTATCTAAGGTAGTCAAAATCGCTCATTAACAAACACTTGGAACAATCCCTAAGTCCGAATCAAGTGTCACCGTCCATTTTTGAACTCAATTACTGTCTCACCTCTCCTTGAGATTTTTAACATACCTAGAGTATACAGCCGATCAGCTAAATCTCGTGGCGTTGGAAAGTATGACTCGAGGCACAAGTTATACGTGTTTTGGAAAGAACACAATTCTTCCTATAGTGAAGTCAGAATCGCTCATTAACAAACATTGACCGTCACCGCCCAACCGCATCGGCCCATTTTGAACCGGCACCGTCTCATCTCTCGCGGATTTTGGTAGCAGTATTATGGAGTTATAGAACTCCGATTCAAGCTAACTGTGGCGTGGGAAAGGTAAGACATGAGGCTACAAGTTATACGTTTTGGAAAGAACCCAGCTCGGCCTCTAAGGTAGTCAAAATCGCTCATTAACAAACACTTGACTGTCACCCGTCCAAGTGTTATCGTCCATTTTTGAACTGTTATCGTCTCACCTCTCCTTAGATTTTTAACTATTTCTCGGAGTTATAGAATCTCCGATTCAAGCTAAATCTGTGGCTTTGGAAAGGTAAGACTTGAGGCTACAAGTTATACGTTTTGGAAAGAACCTAGTTCGGCATCTAAGGTAGTCAAAATCGCTCATTAACAAACACTTGGATTGTCACATCGTCCAAGTCGTTACCGTCCATTTTTGAACCGTTACACGTCTCACCTCTCCTTAGATTTTTAACTATTTCTGGAGTTATGGAACTCCGATTCAAGCTAAATCTGTGGCTTTGGAAAGGTAAGACATGAGGCTACAAGTTATACGTTTTGGAAAGAACCTGGTTCGGCATCTAAGGTAGTCAAAATCGCTCATTAACAAACATTTGGACCGTCACTGTCCAACCGTTCCGTCCATTTTTGAACTGTTACTGTCTTACCTCTCCTTAGATTTTTAACTATATCTGGAGTTATAAAAGTCCGATTCAAGCTAAATCTGTGGCGTTGGAAAGGTAAGACTTGACGCTACAAGTTATACGTTTTGGAAAGAACACAATTCTTCCTCTAAGGTAGTCAAAATCGCTCATTAACAAACACGATCACCTCGTCCAACTGTTACCGTCCATTTTTGAACTCACATTCGTCTCATCTCTCCTCAGATTTTTAACAATATATGGAGTTATAGAACTCCGATTCAAGCTACATTTGTGGCGTTGGAAAGGTAAGACATGAGGCTACAAGTTATATGTTTTGGAAAGAACCAGTTCTTCCTCTAAGGTAGTCAAAATCGCTCATTAACAAACACTTGAATTGTCACTATCCAACGTTATCGTCCATTTTTGAATCACGTTATCCTCATTACCTCTCCTAGATTTTTAACTATATATGGAGTTATAGAATCTCCGATTCAAGCTAAATTTGTTGGCGTTGGAAAGGTAAGACATGAGGCTACAAGTTATACGCTTTTGGAAAGAACCAGTTCGGCCTCTAAGGTAGTCAAAATCGCTCATTAACAAACACTTGGATCATCGCCCAAGTGTTACCGTCCATTTTTGAACTGTTACTCGCCCTCACCTCTCCTTAGATTTTTAACTATATCTGGAGTTATAGAATCTCCTATTCAAGCTAAATCTGTGGCATTGGAAAGGTAAGACTTGAGGCTACAAGTTGTACGCTTTGGAAAGAACCTAGTTCTAGGATCTAAGGTAGCTATAATCTCTCATTAACAAACACTTGACCGTCACCGTCCAATTGTTGTCATCAGTCCATTTTTGAACTGGCATCTTGCCTTACCTCTCCTTAGATTTTTAACTATATCCCGAGTTATAAAAGTCCGATCAAGCTAAATCTATGGCGTTGGAAAGGTAAGACATGAGGCTACAAGTTATACGCTTTGGAAAGAACACAATTTCTTCCTCTAAGGTAGTCAAAATCGCTCATTAACAAACAATTGGACTGCCACCGGGCCCAACCGTTACCGTCCATTTTTGAACCAAGTATCAGTTTCATCTCACTCTCCTCGTATTTTTAACAATATATAGAGTTATAGAACTCCGATTCAAGCTAAATTTGTGGCGTTGGAAAGGTAAGACATGAGGCTACAAGTTATATGTTTTGGAAAGAACCCGAGCTCTTCCTCTAAGGTAGTCAAAATCCGTTCATTAACAAACACTTGAACCGTCACCCATCCAACCGTTACCGTCCATATTTGCAACCGTTACTATCTCATCTCTCCCAGATTTTTAACAATATATGGAGTCAGAGTAACTCCGATTCAAGCTAAATTTCTCGCGTTTGGAAAGGTAAGACATGAGGCTACAAGTTATACGTCTTTGGAAAGAACCCAGCTCGTCTCTAAGGTAGTCAAAATCGCTCATTAACAAACACCTTGACTCCGTCACCGCCTGCAAGCATTGCTACGGTCCATTTTTAGAACCCAAGTACTCATCTCTCACCTCTCCTTAGATTTTTAACTATATCTTCGGAGTTATAGATGGTCCGATTCAAGCTAAATCCATGGCTTTGGAAAGGTAAGACTTGAGGCTACAAGTTATATGTTTTGGAAAGAACCTAGTTCGGCCTCTAAGGTAGTCAAAATAGCTCATTAACAAACACTTGGACTGTCACTATCCAACTGTTACTGTCCATTTTTGAACTGTTACTGTCTCACCTCTCCTTAGATTTTTAACTATATCTGGAGTTATAGAAGTCCGATTCAAGCTAAATCTGTGGCGTTGGAAAGGTAAGACTTGAGGCTACAAGTTATATGTTTTGGAAAGAACCCAGTTCTTCCTCTAAGGTATTCAAAATCGCTCATTAACAAACATTTGGACCGTCCAACTGTTACTGTCCATTTTTGAATGTTACTGTCTCACCTCTCCTTAGATTTTTAACTTTATTTCGGAGTTATAGAATCTCCGATTCAAGCTAAATCTGTGGCTTTGGAAAGGTAAGACATGACGCTACAAGTTATACGTTTTGGAAAGAACCCAGTTCTGCATCTAAGGTAGTCAAAATCGCTCATTAACAAACACTTGACCGTCACCGTCCAATCATGTATCGTCCATTTTTGAACTGTTCATCGTCTTACCTCTCCTTAGATTTTTAACTATATGGAGTTATAGAAGTCCGATTCAAGCTAAATCTCGTGGCGTTGGAAAGGTAAGACTCTGAGGCTACAAGTTATACGCTTTGGAAAGAACCCAATTCTTCCTCTAAGGTAGTCAAAATCGCTGATTAACAAACAATTGACCGTCACGTCCAACCGTTATCGTCCATTTTTAAACCGTTACCGCCTACCTCTCGCTTAGATTTTTAACTATATTTGGAGTTATAGAACTCCGATCTGCTAAATTTGTGGCGTTGGAAAGGTAAGACATGAGGCTACAAGTTATATGTTTTGGAAAGAACCCAGTTCTTCCTCTAAGGTAGTCAAAATCGCTCATTAACAAACACTTGAATTGTCACTATCCAACTGTTACTGTCCATATTTGAACTGTTACTCTCTCATCTCTGCTCAGATTTTTAACAATATATGGAGTTATAGAACTCCGATTCAAGCTAAATTTGTGGCGTTGGAAAGGTAAGACATGAGGCTACAAGTTATACGTTTTGGAAAGAACCCAGCTCGGCCTCTAAGGTAGTCAAAATGCTCATTAACAAACACTTGGACCGTCACCGCCCAAGTGTCACCGTCCATTTTTGAACCGTTATCGTTCTGTCTCACCTCTCCTTAGATTTTTAACTATTTCTCGGAGTTATAGAATCTCCGATTCAAGCTAAATCTATGGCTTTGGAAAGGTAAGACATGAGGCTACAAGTTATATGTTTTGGAAAGAACCTAGCTTCTGCATCTAAGGTAGTCAAAATCGCTCATTAACAAACACTTGACCGACTCACACTATCCAACTGGCATCGCCCATTTTTGAATCAAGTTATGTCTCACCTCTCCTCAGATTTTTAACTATATCTGGAGTTATAGAAGTCCGATTCAAGCTAAATCTATGGCGTTGGAAAGGTAAGACTTGAGGCTACAAGTTATACGCTTTGGAAAAGAACCCAGCTCGGCCTCTAAGGTAGTCAAAATCGCTCATTAACAAACAATTGGATCACACCGTCCAACTGCACCGCCCATTTTTGAACTGTTACCTCGTCTCATCTCTCGCTCAGATTTTTAACAATATATGGAGTTATAGAACTCTGATTCAAGCTAAATTTGTGGCGTTGGAAAGGTAAGACATACAGGCTCAAGTTATATGTTTTGGAAAAGGAACCCAGCTTTTTCCTCTAAGATAGTCAAAATCGCTCATTAACAAACACTTGAATTGTCACTATCCAAGTTTTATCTGTCCATATTTGAACTGTTACTCTCTCATTTCTCGCTCAGATTTTTAACAATATATGGAGGTTATAGAACTCCGATTCAAGCTAAATTTGTGGCGTTGGAAAGGTAAGACATGAGGCTACAAGTTATACGTTTTGGAAAGAACCCAAGCTCGGCATCTAAGGTAGTCAAAATCGCTCATTAATAAACACTTGGACCGTCACTGGCCCAAGTGTTACTGTCCATTTTTGAACTATTCTGCCTCACCTCTCCTTAGATTTTTAACTATTTCGGAGTTATAGAATCTCCGATTCAAGCTAAACTCGTGGCTTTGGAAAGGTAAGACATGAGGATACAAGTTATACGTTTTGGAAAGAACCTAGTTCGGCATCTAAGGTAGTCAAAATCGCTCATTAACAAACACTTGACCATCACTTTGTCCAACTGTTATTACCCATTTTTGAATCATACCTGGTCTTACCTCTCCTTAGATTTTTAACTATATCTCGGAGTTATAAAAGTCCGATTCAAGCTAAATCTATGGCGTTGGAAAGGTAAGACTTGAGGCTACAAGTTATATGTTTTGGAAAGAACACAATTCTTCCTCTAAGGTAGTCAAAATCGCTCATTAACAAACAATTGATCTCATCGTCCAATCGTTATCGTCCATTTTTGAATCAAGTCTTGTCTCATCTCTCGCTCAGATTTTTAACAATATATGGAGTTATAGAACTCCGATTCAAACTAAATTTGTGGCGTTGGAAAGGTAAGACATGAGGCTACAAGTTATACGTTTTGGAAAGAACCCGGGTCGGCCTCTAAGGTAGTCAAAATCGCTCATTAACAAACACTTGACCGCTTGCCCCAAGTGTTACCGTCCATTTTTGAACTGTTCTCGTCTACCTCTCCTTAGATTTTTAACTATTTCGGAGTTATAGAATCTCCGATTCAAGCTAAATCTGTGGCTTTGGAAAGGTAAGACATGAGGCTACAAGTTATACGTTTTGGAAAGAACCTAGTTCGGCATCTAAGGTAGTCAAAATCGTCATTAACAAACACTTGACGTCACCTTGTCCAAGTGTTACCGTCCATTTTGAACTAGTATCGCTCTCACCTCTCCTTAGATTTTTAACTATTTCTGGAGTTATAGAATCTCCGATTCAAGCTAAATCTGTGGGTTGGAAAGTGGTTGAAAGGTAAGACATGAGGCTACAAGTTATACGTTTTGGAAAGAACCTAGTTCGGCATGTGTCAATGTCTAAGGTAGTCAAAATCGCTCATTAACAAACACTTGAATTGTCACTATCCAACCGTTGATCGCCCATATTTGAACCGTTACCTATCTCATTTCTGCTGAGATTTTTGACAATATATGGAGTTATAGAACTCCGATTCAAGCTAAATTTATGGCGTTGGAAAGGTAAGACATGAGGCTACAAGTTATACGTTTTGGAAAGAACCCCAGCTCGGCCTCTAAGGTAGTCAAAATCGCTCATTAACAAACACTTGGACCGTCACTTGTCCAAGTGTTACCCGTCCATTTTTGAACTCTAGTCCTGCCTCTCACCTCTCCTTAGATTTTTAACTATATCTAGAGTTATACAAGTCCGATTCAAGCTAAATCCGTGGGCGTTGGAAAGGTAAGACTTGAGGCTACAAGTTATATGTTTTGGAAAGAACCCAGCTTCTTCCTCTAAGGTAGTCAAAATCTCTCATTAACAAACACTTGACCGGTTACTATCCAACCGAATATGTTCGCCAATTTTGAACTGTTAGTGTCTCATCTCTCCTTAGATTTTTAACTATATATGGAGTTATAGAACTCCGATTCAAGCTAAATTTATGGCGTTGGAAAGGTAAGACTTGAGGCTACAAGTTATACGTTTTGGAAAGAACCCAGATTCGCCCTCTAAGGTAGTCAAAATCGCTCATTAACAAACAATTGGACCGCCATCGTCTAACAGTATTGGTCCATTTTGAACCGCTTACGTTATCGTCTCTCTGCTCAGTAATTTTTGAACAATATATGGAGTTATAGAACTCCGATTCAAGCTAAATTTGTGGCGTTGGAAAGGTAAGACATGAGGCTACAAGTTATATGTTTTGGAAAGAACCCAGCTCTTCCTCTAAGGTAGTCAAAATCCCTCATTATCAAACACTTGACCGTGTACTATCCAACTGCTACGCCAATTTTTGAACCCGTTAGTGTCTCATCTCTCCGCTCAGATGTTTAACCGCATATGGAGTTATAGAACTCCGATTCAAGCTAAATCTATGGCTTTGGAAAGGTAAGACATGAGGCTACAAGTTATACGTTTTGGAAAGAACCTAGTTCGGCATCTAAGGTAGTCAAAATCGCTCATTAACAAACACTTGACCGTACCGTTGTCAAGTGTTACCGTCCATTTTTGAACCGTTATCGCTCTCACCTCTCCTTAGATTTTTAACTATTTCTAGAGTTATAGAATCTCCGATTCAAGCTAAATCACGGCTTTGGAAAGGTAAGACATGAGGCTACAAGTTATACGTTTTGGAAAGAACCTAGTTCGGCATCTAAGGTAGTCAAAATCGCTCATTAACAAACACTTGGACATCCACCGTCCAACTGTTATCGTCCATTTTTGAACCGTTATTGTTTTTACCTCTCCTTAGATTTTTAACTATATCTCGAGTTATAAAAGTCCGATTCAAGCTAAATTCATGGCGTTGGAAAGGTAAGACTTGAGGCTACAAGTTATACGTTTTGGAAAGAACACAATTCTTCCTCTAAGGTAGTCAAAATCGCTCATTAACAAACAATTGACTGCCTTTGTCCAACTGTTATCTGTCCATTTTTGAACTTACTATCGTCTCATCTCTCACTCAGATTTTTAACAATATATAGAGTTATAGAACTCCGATTCAAGCTAAATTTGTGGCGTTGGAAAGGTAAGACATGAGGCTACAAGTTATATGTTTTGGAAAGAACCCAGTTCTTCCTCTAAGGTAGTCAAAATCGCTCATTAACAAACACTTGGACTGTCACTATCCAACTGTTACTGTCCATATTTGAACTGTTACTATCTCATCTCTCCTCAGATTTTTAACAATATATGGAGTCATAGAACTCCGATTCAAGCTAAATTTATGGCGTTGGAAAGGTAAGACATGAGGCTACAAGTTATACGTTTTGGAAAGAACCCGGTTCGGCCTCTAAGGTAGTCAAAATCGCTCATTAACAAACACTTGGTACTGTCACGTCCAAGTGTTACACCGTCCATTTTTGAACTCGTATCGCTCTCACCTCTCCTTAGATTTTTAACTATATCTAGAGTTATAGAAGTCCGATTCAAGCTAAATCTGTGGCTTTGGAAAGGTAAGACTTGAGGCTACAAGTTATACGTTTTGGAAAGAACCTAGTTCGGCATCTAAGGAAGTCAAAATCGCTCATTAACAAACACTTGGAGTGTCACTGTCCAACCGTTACGTCCATATTTGAACCCTCTTACTCCCTATCTCATCGCTTCGATTTTTAACAATATATGGAGTTATAGAACTCCGATTCAAGCTAAATTTGTGGCGTTGGAAAGGTAAGACATGAGGCTACAAGTTATATGTTTTGGAAAGAACCCAGTTCCTCCCTCTAAGGTAGTCAAAATCGCTCATTAACAAACACTTGAATTGTCACTATCCAACGCCTTCTTGTCCATATTTGAAGCGTTACTATCTTTATTTCGCCTCAGATTTTTAACAATATATGGAGTTATAGAACTCCGATTCAAGCTAAATTTGTGGCGTTGGAAAGGTAAGACATGAGGCTACAAGTTATACGTTTTGGAAAGAACCCGAGTTCGGCATCTAAGGTAGTTAAAATCGCTCATTAACAAACACTTGGGACCGTTTGTCCAAGTGTTACCGTCCATTTTTGAATCGCTTGTCTCACCTCTCCTTAGATTTTTAACTATTTCCGGAGTTATAGAATCTCCGATTCAAGCTAAATCCGTGGCTTTGGAAAGGTAAGACATGAGGATACAAGTTATACGTTTTGGAAAGAACCTAGTTCGGCATCTAAGGTAGTCAAAATCGCTCATTAACAAACACTTGGACTGCCACTTTGTCCAACTGCTATTGTCCATTTTTGAAAGTTACTTGTCTTACCTCTCCTTAGATTTTTAACTATATCTGGAGTTATAAAAGTCCGATTCAAGCAAAATCTATGACGTTGGAAAGGTAAGACTTGAGGCTACAAGTTATACGTTTTGGAAAGAACACAATTCTTCATCTAAGGTAGTCAAAATCGCTCATTAACAAACAATTGGACATCCTTTGTCCAACTGACTATCGTCCATTTTTAACCATTCTTGTCTCATCTCTGGCTCAGTTTTTTAACAATATATGGAGTTATAGAACTCCGATTCAAACTAAATTTGTGGCGTTGGAAAGGTAAGACATGAGGCTACAAGTTATACGTTTTGGAAAGAACCCAGTTCGGCCTCTAAGGTAGTCAAAATCGCTCATTAACAAACACTTGGTATCTACTGTCCAAGTGTTCTGTCCATTTTTGAATCGTTACGTGTCTCACCTCTCCTTAGATTTTTAACTATTTCTAGGAGTTATAGAATCTCCGATTCAAGCTAAATCCGTGGCTTTGGAAAGGTAAGACATGAGGCTACAAGTTATACGTTTTGGAAAGAACCTAGTTCGGCATCTAAGGTAGTCAAAATCGCTCATTAACAAACACTTGACTGTCATCCTTTGTCCAAGTGTTTTGTCCATTTTTGAACGATTCATGTCTCACCTCTCCTTAGATTTTTAACTATTTCTAGAGTTATAGAATCTCCGATTCAAGCTAAATCTGTGGCTTTGGAAAGGTAAGACATGAGGCTACAAGTTATACGTTTTGGAAAGAACCTAGTTCGGCATCTAAGGTAGTCAAAATCGCTCATTAACAAACACTTGGATCTGTCACCGTCCAACCGTTTCTGTCCATTTTTGAACCGCTTCCGTTTTACCTCTCCTTAGATTTTTAACTATATCTCGGAGTTATAAAAGTCCGATTCAAGCTAAATCGTATGGCGCTGGAAAGGTAAGACTTGAGGCTACAAGTTATACGTTTTGGAAAGAACACAATTCTTCCTCTAAGGTAGTCAAAATCGCTCATTAACAAACAATTGGACGTCACTGTCCAACCTGGTATCGTCCATTTTTGAACTGTTACTGTCTCATCTCTGCTCAGATTTTTAACAATATATAGAGTTATAGAACTCCGATTCAAGCTAAATTTGTGGCGTTGGAAAGGTAAGACATGAGGCTACAAGTTATATGTTTTGGAAAGAACCCAGCTTCTTCCTCTAAGGTAGTCAAAATCGCTCATTAACAAACACTTGAACTGTCACTATCCAATTCGATTCTTGTCCATATTTGAACTGTTACTATCTCATCTCTGCTCAGATTTTTAACAATATATGGAGTCATAGAACTCCGATTCAAGCTAAATTTATGGCGTTGGAAAGGTAAGACATGAGGCTACAAGTTATACGTTTTGGAAAGAACCCCGATTCGGCCTCTAAGGTAGTCAAAATCGCTCATTAACAAACACTTGACCGTCCTTGTCCAAGTGTTACCGTCCATTTTGAACTATTCGCTCTCACCTCTCCTTAGATTTTTAACTATATCGGAGTTATAGAAGTCCGATTCAAGCTAAATCTGTGGCGTTGGAAAGGTAAGACTTGAGGCTACAAGTTATATGTTTTGGAAAGAACCCAGTTCTTCCTCTAAGGTAGTCAAAATCTCTCATTAACAAACACTTGGACTGTTACTGTCCAACGCTCATCGCCAATTTTTGAACCGTTAGTGTCTCATCTCTCCTCAGATTTTTAACTATATATGGAGTTATAGAACTCCGATTCAAGCTAAATCTGTGGCTTTGGAAAGGTAAGACATGAGGCTACAAGTTATACGTTTGGAAAGAACCTAGTTCGGCATCTAAGGTAGTCAAAATCGCTCATTAACAAACACTTGGACATCGTCACCTGTCCAAGTGTTACTGTCCATTTTTGAACTGTTACTGTCTCACCTCTCCTTAGATTTTTAACTATTTCTGGAGTTATAGAATCTCCGATTCAAGCTAAATCTGTGGCTTTGGAAAGGTAAGACATGAGGCTACAAGTTATACGTTTTGGAAAGAACCTAGTTCGGCATCTAAGGTAGTCAAAATCGCTCATTAACAAACACTTGGAGTGTCACTGTCCAACTGTTACTGTCCATATTTGAACTGTTACTATCTCATTTCTGCTCAGATTTTTAACAATATATGGAGTTATAGAACTCCGATTCAAGCTAAATTTGTGGCGTTGGAAAGGTAAGACATGAGGCTACAAGTTATATGTTTTGGAAAGAACCCAGTTCTTCCTCTAAGGTAGTCAAAATCGCTCATTAACAAACACTTGAATTGTCACTATCCAACTGTTACTGTCCATATTTGAACTGTTACTATCTCATTTCTCGCTCAGATTTTTAACAATATATGGAGTTATAGAACTCCGATTCAAGCTAAATTTGTGGCGTTGGAAAGGTAAGACATGAGGCTACAAGTTATACGTTTTGGAAAGAACCCAGTTCGGCATCTAAGGTAGTTAAAATCGCTCATTAACAAACACTTGGTCCATCCTTTGTCCAAGTGTTAGCGTCCATTTTGAACCTATTCTTGTCTCACCTCTCCTTAGATTTTTAACTATTTCGGAGTTATAGAATCTCCGATTCAAGCTAAATCGTGGCTTTGGAAAGGTAAGACATGAGGATACAAGTTATACGTTTTGGAAAGAACCTAGTTCGGCATCTAAGGTAGTCAAAATCGCTCATTAACAAACACTTGGACTGTCATCCGTCCAACTGCTATCTGTCCATTTTTGAACAGTTATCGTCTTACCTCTCCTTAGATTTTTAACTATATCCGGAGTTATAAAAGTCCGATTCAAGCAAAATCTATGGCGTTGGAAAGGTAAGACTTGAGGCTACAAGTTATACGTTTTGGAAAGAACGCAATTCTTCCTCTAAGGTAGTCAAAATCGCTCATTAACAAACAATTGACATTGTCACTGTCCAACTTACTTGTCCATTTTTAACTCGTTACGTCTCATCTCTCGCTCAGATTTTTAACAATATATGGAGTTATAGAACTCCGATTCAAACTAAATTTGTGGCGTTGGAAAGGTAAGACATGAGGCTACAAGTTATACGTTTTGGAAAGAACCCAGTTCGGCCTCTAAGGTAGTCAAAATCGCTCATTAACAAACACTTGACGGCCACCGGCCCAAGTGTTACCGGTCCATTTTTGAACCCATTCATCCGTCTCACCTCTCCTTAGATTTTTAACTATTTCTAGAGTTATAGAATCTCCGATTCAAGCTAAATCGTGGCTTTGGAAAGGTAAGACATGAGGCTACAAGTTATACGTTTTGGAAAGAACCTAGTTCGGCATCTAAGGTAGTCAAAATCGCTCATTAACAAACACTTGGACCACTGCGTCTATCCAACTGTTATCGTCCATTTTTGAACTGCTATATCGTTTTACCTCTCCTTAGATTTTTAACTATATCTGGAGTTATAAAAGTCCGATTCAAGCTAAATCTGTGGCGTTGGAAAGGTAAGACTTGAGGCTACAAGTTATACGTTTTGGAAAGAACACAATTCTTCCTCTAAGGTAGTCAAAATCGCTCATTAACAAACAATTGGATCGTCACTGTCCAACTGTTACTGTCCATTTTTGAATTCTGGTACCTCTCATCTCTCGCTCAGATTTTTAACAATATATAGAGTTATAGAACTCCGATTCAAGCTAAATTTATGGCGTTGGAAAGGTAAGACATGAGGCTACAAGTTATACGTTTTGGAAAGAACCCAGTTCGGCCTCTAAGGTAGTCAAAATCGCTCATTAACAAACACTTGACTCATCACCTTGTCCAAGTGTTACCGTCCATTTTTGAACATTCTTGTCTCACCTCTCCTTAGATTTTTAACTATATCTGGAGTTATAGAAGTCCGATTCAAGCTAAATCCGTGGCGTTGGAAAGGTAAGACTTGAGGCTACAAGTTATATGTTTTGGAAAGAACCCAGTTCTTCCTCTAAGGTAGTCAAAATCTCTCATTAACAAACACTTGACAGTTACTATCCAACCAAGTGTTACCGCCAATTTTTGAACTGTTAGTGTCTCATCTCTCCTCAGATTTTTAACTATATATGGATTTATAGAACTCCGATTCAAGCTAAATCTGTGGCTTTGGAAAGGTAAGACATGAGGCTACAAGTTATACGTTTTGGAAAGAACCTAGTTCGGCATCTAAGGTAGTCAAAATCGCTCATTAACAAACACTTGACATCGTCACGTCCAACTGTTATCGTCCATTTTTGAACTCGTTCTTGTCTTACCTCTCCTTAGATTTTTAACTATATCTCGGAGTTATAAAAGTCCGATTCAAGCTAAATCTCGTGGCGTTGGAAAGGTAAGACTTGACGCTACAAATTATACGTTTTGGAAAGAACACAATTCTTCCTCTACGGTAGTCAAAATCGCTCATTAACAAACAATTGGACCGTCACTGTCCAACCGTTTCTGTCCATTTTGAACCTGCTATCGTCTCATCTCTCGCTCAGATTTTTAACAATATATAGAGTTATAGAACTCCGATTCAAGCTAAATTTGTGGCGTTGGAAAGGTAAGACTTGAGGCTACAAGTTATTTGTTTTGGAAAGAACCCAGTTCTTCCTTTAAGGTAGTCAAAATCTCTCATTAACAAACACTTGGATCAAGTCACGTCCAACCGTTATTTCTGCCAATTTTTGAACTGTTATTGTCTCATCTCTGGCTCAGATTTTTAACTATATATGGAGTTATAGAACTCCGATTCAAGCTAAATTTATGGCGTTGGAAAGGTAAGACATGAGGCTACAAGTTATACGTTTTGGAAAGAACCCGATTCGGCCTCTAAGGTAGTCAAAATCGCTCATTAACAAACACTTGGACCGTCACTGTCCAAGTGTTACCGTCCATTTTGAATCTCTTACGTCTCACCTCTCCTTAGATTTTTAACTATTTCTAGAGTTATAGAATCTCCGATTCAAGCTAAATCTGTGGCTTTGGAAAGGTAAGACATGAGGCTACAAGTTATTTGTTTTGGAAAGAACCCAGTTCTTCCTTTAAGGTAGTCAAAATCTCTCATTAACAAACACTTGGAGTTATTCTTGTCCAATGAGTTATCGCCAATTTTTGAACCTAGTTATTGTCTCATCTCTTCGCTCAGATTTTTAACTATATATGGAGTTATAGAACTCCGATTCAAGCTAAATTTATGGCGTTGGAAAGGTAAGACATGAGGCTACAAGTTATACGTTTTGGAAAGAACCCGGTTCGGCCTCTAAGGTAGTCAAAATCGCTCATTAACAAACACTTGGACTCACACCGCCCAAGTGTTACCGTCCATTTTTGAACCTCTCGTCTCACCTCTCCTTAGATTTTTAACTATTTCTAGAGTTATAGAATCTCCGATTCAAGCTAAATCTGTGGCTTTGGAAAGGTAAGACATGAGGCTACAAGTTATACGTTTTGGAAAGAACCTAGTTCGGCATCTAAGGTAGTCAAAATCGCTCATTAACAAACACTTGACCGTCACCTTGTCCAACCGTTATCGCGTCCATTTTTGAACTGCCATTACTGTTTTACCTCTCCTTAGATTTTTAACTATATCTCGGAGTTATAGAAGTCCGATTCAAGCTAAATCTCGTGGCGTTGGAAAGGTAAGACTTGAGGCTACAAGTTATATGTTTTGGAAAGAACCCAGTTCTTCCTCTAAGGTATTCAAAATCGCTCAATAACAAACATTTGGACTCACCGTCCAACCGTTACCGTCCCATTTTTGAATCGTTACTGTCTCACCTCTCCTTAGATTTTTAACTATTTCTGGAGTTATAGAATCTCCGATTCAAGCTAAATCTGTGGCTTTGGAAAGGTAAGACATGAGGCTACAAGTTATACGTTTTGGAAAGAACCTAGTTCGGCATCTAAGGTAGTCAAAATCGCTCATTAACAAACACTTGGACTTTCCGTCCAACCGTTACTGTCCATTTTTGAATCGTTATCGTCTTACCTCTCCTTAGATTTTTAACTATATCTGGAGTTATAAAAGTCCGATTCAAGCTAAATCGTGGCGTTGGAAAGGTAAGACTTGAGGCTACAAGTTATACGTTTTGGAAAGAACACAATTCTTCCTCTAAGGTAGTCAAAATCGCTCATTAACAAACAATTGGACCATCACCGTCCAACTGCTATCGTCCATTTTTGAACACTGTTATTGTCTCATCTCTCGCTCAGATTTTTAACAATATATGGAGTTATAGAACTCCGATTCAAGCTAAATTTGTGGCGTTGGAAAGGTAAGACATGAGGCTACAAGTTATATGTTTTGGAAAGAACCCAGCTTCTTCCTCTAAGGTAGTCAAAATCGCTCATTAACAAACACTTGAATTGTCACTATCCAACCGTTATCGTCCATATTTGAACTGTTACTATCTCATCTCTCGCTCAGATTTTTAACTATATATGGAGTTATAGAACTCCGATTCAAGCTAAATTTGTGGCATTGGAAAGGTAAGACATGAGGCTACAAGTTATACGTTTTGGAAAGAACCCAGTTCGGCCTCTAAGGTAGTCAAAATCGCTCATTAACAAACACTTGACCGTCACCGTCCAAGTGTTACTGTCCATTTTTGAACTCATTGCGGTCTCACCTCTTCTTAGATTTTTAACTATTCTCGGAGTTATAGAATCTCCGATTCAAGCTAACTGTGGCTTTGGAAAGGTAAGACATGAGGCTACAAGTTATACGTTTTGGAAAGAACCTAGTTCGGCATCTAAGGTAGTCAAAATCGCTCATTAACAAACACTTGATACGTCACCGTCCAATCGTTATCTGTCCATTTTTGAACTCATGTACTGTCTTACCTCTCCTTAGATTTTTAACTATATCTCGGAGTTATAAAAGTCCGATTCAAGCTAAATCTGTGGCGTTGGAAAGGTAAGACTTGAGGCTACAAGTTATACGTTTTGGAAAGAACACAATTCTTCCTCTAAGGTAGTCAAAATCGCTCATTAACAAACAATTGGACTGTCACATCCTTTGTCCAACAAGTATCTGTCCATTTTTGAACCTGTTATCGTCTCTCATCTCTCGCTCAGATTTTTAACAATATATGGAGTTATAGAACTCCGATTCAAGCTAAATTTGTGGCGTTGGAAAGGTAAGACATGAGGCTACAAGTTATATGTTTTGGAAAGAACCCAGTTCTTCCTCTAAGGTAGTCAAAATCGCTCATTAACAAACACTTGAATTGTCACTATCCAACCGTTCATCGTCCATATTTGAACTGTTACTATCTCATCTCTCGCTCAGATTTTTAACAATATATGGAGTTATAGAACTCCGATTCAAGCTAAATTTATGGCGTTGGAAAGGTAAGACATGAGGCTACAAGTTATACGTTTTGGAAAGAACCCAGTTCGGCCTCTAAGGTAGTCAAAATCGCTCATTAACAAACACTTGGACTGTCACTGTCCAAGTGTTACTGTCCATTTTTGAACTGTATGGTCTCACCTCTTCTTAGATTTTTAACTATTTCGGAGTTATAGAATCTCCGATTCAAGCTAAATCACGTGGCTTTGGAAAGGTAAGACATGAGGCTACAAGTTATACGTTTTGGAAAGAACCTAGTTCGGCATCTAAGGTAGTCAAAATCGCTCATTAACAAACACTTGGACCATTTCACCGTCCAACTCTCGTCCATTTTTGAACTCTACTTGTCTCACCTCTCCTTAGATTTTTAACTATATTTGGAGTTATAAAAGTCCGATTCAAGCTAAATCTGTGGCGTTGGAAAGGTAAGACTTGAGGCTACAAGTTATACGTTTTGGAAAGAACACAATTCTTCCTCTAAGGTAGTCAAAATCGCTCATTAACAAACAATTGGACCGTCACATCGTCCAACCGTTATCGTCCATTTTTGAACCGTTCCTGTCTCATCTCTCGCTCAGATTTTTAACAATATATGGAGTTATAGAACTCCGATTCAAGCTAAATTTGTGGCGTTGGAAAGGTAAGACATGAGGCTACAAGTTATACGTTTTGGAAAGAACCCGATTCGGCCTCTAAGGTAGTCAAAATCGCTCATTAACAAACACTTGAGTATCACCTGTCCAAGTGTTACTGTCCATTTTTGAACCAGCTTGTCTCACCTCTCCTTAGATTTTTAACTATTTACGGAGTTATAGAATCTCCGATTCAAGCTAAATCTGTGGCTTTGGAAAGGTAAGACTTGAGGCTACAAGTTATACGTTTTGGAAAGAACCTAGTTCGGCATCTAAGGTAGTCAAAATCGCTCATTAACACACACTTGACCGGCCTGTCCAAGTGTTACTGTCCATTTTTGAACTGTTACTGTCTCACCTCTCCTTAGATTTTTAACTATTTCTAGAGTTATAGAATCTCCGATTCAAGCTAAATCTGTGGCTTTGGAAAGGTAAGACATGAGGCTACAAGTTATACGTTTTGGAAAGAACCTAGTTCGGCATCTAAGGTAGTCAAAATCGCTCATTAACAAACATTTGGACTCCTTTGTCCAACTCTTATCGTCCATTTTTGAACCGTTATTGTCTTACCTCTCCTTAGATTTTTAACTATATCTGGAGTTATAAAAGTCCGATTCAAGCTAAATCTGTGGCGTTGGAAAGGTAAGACTTGACGCTACAAGTTATACGTTTTGGAAAGAACACAATTCTTCCTCTAAGGTAGTCAAAATCGCTCATTAACAAACAATTGGATCACATCCGTCCAACTATTCTACTGTCCATTTTTGAACCATTGTCCCATCTCTCGCTCAGATTTTTAACAATATATAGAGTTATAGAACTCCGATTCAAGCTAAATTTGTGGCATTGGAAAGGTAAGACATGAGGCTACAAGTTATATGTTTTGGAAAGAACCCAGTTCGGTCTCTAAGGTAGTCAAAATCGCTAATTAACAAACACTTGGACCGTCACCGTCCAACTCATCGTCCATTTTTTAATCTGTTCTCGTCTTACCTCTCCTTAGATTTTTAACTATATTCGGAGTTATAGAATCTCCGATTCAAGCTAAATTTCCGGCGTTGGAAAGGTAAGACATGAGGCTACAAGTTATACGTTTTGGAAAGAACCCAGTTCGGCCTCTAAGGTAGTCAAAATCGCTCATTAACAAACACTTGGACTGTCACTGTCCAAGTGTTACCGTCCATTTTTGAACTGTTACTGTCTCACCTCTCCTTAGATTTTTAACTATATCTAGAGTTATAGAAGTCCGATTCAAGCTAAATCTGTAGGCGTTGGAAAGGTAAGACTTGAGGCTACAAGTTATATGTTTTGGAAAGAACCCCGCGTTCTTCCTCTAAGGTAGTCAAAATCTCTCATTAACAAACACTTGGACTGTTACTATCCAACTGTTACTGCCAATTTTTGAACTGTTAGTGTCTCATCTCTCCTCAGATTTTTAACTATATATGGAGTTATAGAACTCCGATTCAAGCTAAATTTATGGCGTTGGAAAGGTAAGACTTGAGGCTACAAGTTATACGTTTTGGAAAGAACACAATTCTTCCTCTAAGGTAGTCAAAATCGCTCATTAACAAACACTTGACTCATCCACCGTCCAAGTGTTACCGTCCATTTTTTGCTATTCTTGTCTCACCTCTCCTTAGATTTTTAACTATATCGGAGTTATAGAAGTCCGATTCAAGCTAAATCTGTGGCGTTGGAAAGGTAAGACTTGAGGCTACAAGTTCTACGCTTTGGAAATAACCCAGTTCTTCCTTTAAGGTAGTCAAAATCACTCATTAACAAACACTTGACTCGTTCACCGTCCAACCGTTACCGCCAATTTTTGAACCGTTATTGTCTCATCTCGCTCAGATTTTTAACTATATATGGAGTTATAGAACTCCGATTCAAGCTAAATTTATGGCGTTGGAAAGGTAAGACTTGAGGCTACAAGTTATACGTTTTGGAAAGAACCCGGTTCGGCCTCTAAGGTAGTCAAAATCACTCATTAACAAACATTTGACCGTCACACGTCCAAATTTCGTATCAATTTTTGAACCGTTACTCGTCTCACCACTCCTTAAATTTTTAACTATATATGGAGTTATAGATTCTCCGATTCAAGCTAAATGTGGCTTTGGAAAGGTAAGACATGAGGCTACAAGTTATACGTTTTGGAAAGAACCTAGTTCGGCATCTAAGGTAGTCAAAATCGCTCATTAACAAACACTTGGACCGTCACCGTCCAAGTGTTACCGTCCATTTTTGAACCGTTACTCTCTCACCTCTCCTTAAATTTTTAACTATATCTCGGAGTTATAGAAGTCCGATTCAAGCTAAATTCTGTGGCGTTGGAAAGGTAAGACTTGAGGCTACAAGTTATATGTTTTGGAAAGAACCAGCTTCTTCCTCTAAGGTATTCAAAATCGCTCAATAACAAACATTTGGACGTCACCTGTCCAACCGTGGCTGTCCATTTTTGAACTATACTTGTCTCACCTCTCCTTAGATTTTTAACTATTTTCGGAGTTATAGAATCTCCGATTCAAGCTAAATCTGTGGCTTTGGAAAGGTAAGACATGAGGCTACAAGTTATACGTTTTGGAAAGAACCTAGTTCGGCATCTAAGGTAGTCAAAATCGCTCATTAACAAACACTTGGACCTTTCACTGTCCAACTGTTACCGGCTCCATTTTTGAACTGTTACTTGTCTTACCTCTCCTTAGATTTTTAACTATATCTCGAGTTATAAAAGTCCGATTCAAGCTAAATCTCGTGGCGTTGGAAAGGTAAGACTTGAGGCTACAAGTTATACGTTTTGGAAAGAACACAATTCTTCCTCTAAGGTAGTCAAAATCGCTCATTAACAAACAATTGGACTGGCCACCGTCCAAGGCATACTGTCCATTTTTGAACTGTTATCGTCTCATCTCTCGTCAGATTTTTAACAATATATGGAGTTATAGAACTCCGATTCAAGCTAAATTTGTGGCGTTGGAAAGGTAAGACATGAGGCTACAAGTTATATGTTTTGGAAAGAACCCAGTTCTTCCTCTAAGGTAGTCAAAATCGCTCATTAACAAACACTTGAATTGTCACTATCCAACTCAGTCACGTCCATATTTGAACTGTTACTATCTCATCTCTCGCTCAGATTTTTAACTATATATGGAGTTATAGAACTCCGATTCAAGCTAAATTTGTGGCGTTGGAAAGGTAAGACATGAGGCTACAAGTTATATGTTTTGGAAAGAACCCAGTTCGGCCTCTAAGGTAGTCAAAATCGCTCATTAACAAACATTTGGACCGTCACCGTCCAAGTGTTCACTGTCCATTTTTGAACCGTTACTGTCTCACCTCTTCTTAGATTTTTAACTATTTCGGAGTTATAGAATCTCCGATTCAAGCTAAATCCGTGGCTTTGGAAAGGTAAGACATGAGGCTACAAGTTATACGTTTTGGAAAGAACCTAGTTCGGCATCTAAGGTAGTCAAAATCGCTCATTAACAAACACTTGACCACATCACCGTCCAACTCATCTTGTCCATTTTTGAATCAAGTATCGTCTTACCTCTCCTTAGATTTTTAACTATATCTGGAGTTATAAAAGTCCGATTCAAGCTAAATCTGTGGCGTAGGAAAGGTAAGACTTGAGGCTACAAGTTATACGTTTTGGAAAGAACACAATTCTTCCTCTAAGGTAGTCAAAATCGCTCATTAACAAACAATTGGACTGTCACTGTCCAACTGTTACTGTCCATTTTTGAATCAGGCATCGTCTCATCTCTCGCTCAGATTTTTAACAATATATGGAGTTATAGAACTCCGATTCAAGCTAAATTTGTGGCGTTGGAAAGGTAAGACATGAGGCTACAAGTTATATGTTTTGGAAAGAACCCAGCTTCTTCCTCTAAGGTAGTCAAAATCGCTCATTAACAAACACTTGAATTGTCACTATCCAACCGTTACCGTCCATATTTGAACCGTTACTATCTCATCTCTCGCTCAGATTTTTAACAATATATGGAGTTATAGAACTCCGATTCAAGCTAAATTTGTGGCGTTGGAAAGGTAAGACATGAAGCTACAAGTTATACGTTTTGGAAAGAACCCAGTTCGGCCTCTAAGGTAGTCAAAATCGCTCATTAACAAACACTTGACCGTCACCGTCCAAGTGTTACCGTCCATTTTTGAACCGTTACCTGTCTCACCTCTTCTTAGATTTTTAACTATTTCGGAGTTATAGAATCTCCGATTCAAGCTAAATCTCGTGGCTTTGGAAAGGTAAGACATGAGGCTACAAGTTATACGTTTTGGAAAGAACCTAGTTCAAAGCATCTAAGGTAGTCAAAATCGCTCATTAACAAACACTTGACGTCACCGCCCAACCTATTATCGTCCATTTTTGAACTACATCTCTTGTCTCACCTCTCCTTAGATTTTTAACTATATGTGGAGTTATAAAAGTCCGATTCAAGCTAAATCTGTGGCGTTGGAAAGGTAAGACTTGAGGCTACAAGTTATACGTTTTGGAAAGAACACAATTCTTCCTCTAAGGTAGTCAAAATCGCTCATTAACAAACAATTGGACTGCATCCGTCCAACCGTATCGTCCATTTTTGAACTGGTTTGCCTGTCTCATCTCTCGCTCAGATTTTTAACAATATATGGAGTTATAGAACTCCGATTCAAGCTAAATTTGTGGCGTTGGAAAGGTAAGACATGAGGCTACAAGTTATACGTTTTGGAAAGAACCCGTTCGGCCTCTAAGGTAGTCAAAATCGCTCATTAACAAACACTTGACCGTCACTGCCCAAGTGTTACCGTCCATTTTTGAACCGTTATATCGTCTCACCTCTCCTTAGATTTTTAACTATTTTCGGAGTTATAGAATCTCCGATTCAAGCTAAATCTCGTGGCTTTGGAAAGGTAAGACTTGAGGCTACAAGTTATACGTTTTGGAAAGAACCTAGTTCGGCATCTAAGGTAGTCAAAATCGCTCATTAACACACACTTGACTGGACCACCTTGTCCAAGTGTTACTGTCCATTTTTGAACCGTTATTCGTCTCACCTCTCCTTAGATTTTTAACTATTTCTAGAGTTATAGAATCTCCGATTCAAGCTAAATCGTGGCTTTGGAAAGGTAAGACTTGAGGCTACAAGTTATATGTTTTGGAAAGAACCCAGCTTCTTCCTCTAAGGTAGTCAAAATCGCTCATTAACAAACACTTGAATTGTCACTATCCAACTCATTATCGTCCATATTTGAACTGTTACTATCTCATCTCTGCTCAGATTTTTAACAATATATGGAGTTATAGAACTCCGATTCAAGCTAAATTTGTGGCGTTGGAAAGGTAAGACATGAGGCTACAAGTTATACGTTTTGGAAAGAACCTAGTTCGGCATCTAAGGTAGTCAAAATCGCTCATTAACAAACATTTGACTTCGTCTTGTCCAACAGCATCTGTCCATTTTTGAATCGTTCATCGTCTTACCTCTCCTTAGATTTTTAACTATATCTCGGAGTTATAAAAGTCCGATTCAAGCTAAATCCGTGGCGTTGGAAAGGTAAGACTTGACGCTACAAGTTATACGTTTTGGAAAGAACACAATTCTTCCTCTAAGGTAGTCAAAATCGCTCATTAACAAACAATTGACCATCCTTTGTCCAACTATTAATTGTCCATTTTTGAACTGTTACTGTCTCATCTCTCGCAGATTTTTAACAATATATAGAGTTATAGAACTCCGATTCAAGCTAAATTTGTGGCGTTGGAAAGGTAAGACATGAGGCTACAAGTTATACGTTTTGGAAAGAACCCCAGCTTCGGCGGCTCTAAGGTAGTCAAAATCGCTCATTAACAAACACTTGGACCGTTACCGTCCAAGTGTTACCGTCCATTTTTGAACTCATCGTTGTCTCACCTCTCCTTAGATTTTTAACTATATCTCGAGTTATAGAAGTCCGATTCAAGCTAAATCTGTGGCGTTGGAAAGGTAAGACTTGAGGCTACAAGTTATATGTTTTGGAAAGAACCCAGTTCTTCCTCTAAGGTAGTCAAAATCTCTCATTAACAAACACTTGGATTACTATCCAACCGTTCCTGCCATTTTTGAACTGGTTAGTGTCTCATCTCTCCTCAGATTTTTAACTATATATGGAGTTATAGAACTCCGATTCAAGCTAAATTTATGGCGTTGGAAAGGTAAGACTTGAGGCTACAAGTTATACGTTTTGGAAAGAACACAATTCTTCCTCTAAGGTAGTCAAAATCGCTCATTAACAAACAATTGGACAGTCTTGTCCAACTCTATCTGTCCATTTTTTGAACTCTTACATGTCTCATCTTTGCTCAGATTTTTAACAATATATAGAGTTATAGAACTCCGATTCAAGCTAAATTTGTGGCGTTGGAAAGGTAAGATATGAGGCTACAAGTTATATGTTTTGGAAAGAACCCAGTTCTACCTCTAAGGTAGTCAAAATCGCTCATTAACAAACACTTGAACTGTCACTATCCAAGCGTTCTTGTCCATATTTGAACTGTTACTATCTCATCTCTCGGCTCAGATTTTTAACAATATATGGAGTCATAGAACTCCGATTCAAGCTAAATTTATGGCGTTGGAAAGGTAAGACATGAGGCTACAAGTTATACGTTTTGGAAAGAACCCAGTTCGGCCTCTAAGGTAGTCAAAATCGCTCATTAACAAACACTTGACCGTCACCTTGTCCAAGTGTTACCGTCCATTTTTGAACCTGTTACTGTCTCACCTCTCCTTAGATTTTAAACTATATCTCGGAGTTATAGAAGTCCGATTCAAGCTAAATCTAGGCGTTGGAAAGGTAAGACTTGAGGCTACAAGTTATATGTTTTGGAAAGAACCCAGCTTCTTCCTTTAAGGTAGTCAAAATCTCTCATTAACAAACACTTGACCGTATCTTGTCCAACCGATCGCCAATTTTTGAACTGTTATTGTCTCATCTCTGCCTCAGATTTTTAACTATATATGGAGTTATAGAACTCCGATTCAAGCTAAATTTATGGCGTTCGAAAGGTAAGACTTGAGGCTACAAGTTATACGTTTTGGAAAGAACACAATTCTTCCTCTAAGGTAGTCAAAATCGCTCATTAACAAACATTTGGACCGTCATCCGTCCAACTCGTTTGTCCATTTTTGAAATCTATTCTGTTCTCACCTCTCCTTAAATTTTTAACTATATATGGAGTTATAGATTCTCCGATTCAAGCTAAATCTGTGGCTTTGGAAAGGTAAGACATGAGGCTACAAGTTATACGTTTTGGAAAGAACCTAGTTCGGCATCTAAGGTAGTCAAAATCGCTCATTAACAAACACTTGGACTGTCACTGTCCAAGTGTTACTGTCCATTTTTGAAGTATTCTTGTCTCACCTCTCCTTAAATTTTTAACTATATCTCGGAGTTATAGAAGTCCGATTCAAGCTAAATCCGTGGCGTTGGAAAGGTAAGACTTGAGGCTACAAGTTATATGTTTTGGAAAGAACCCAGTTCTTCCTCTAAGGTATTCAAAATCGCTCATTAACAAACATTTGGACGCCATCCTTTGTCCAACCATTACTGTCCATTTTTGAATCACGTTTGTCTCACCTCTCCTTAGATTTTTAACTATATCTAGAGTTATAGAATCTCCGATTCAAGCTAAATCTGTGGCGTTGGAAAGGTAAGACTTGAGGCTACAAGTTATATGTTTTGGAAAGAACCCAGTTCTTCCTCTAAGGTAGTCAAAATCGCTCATTAACAAACACTTGGACCGTCACCTTTGTCCAACCATACTTGTCAATTTTTGAACTGTTACTGTCTTATCTCTCCTTAGATTTTTAACTATATCTGGGGTTATAGAAGTCCGATTCAAGCTAAATCTATGGTGTTGGAAAGGTAAGACATGATGCTACAAGGTATATGTTTTGGAAAGAACCCAGTTTGGTCTCTAAGGTAGTCAAAATAGCTAATTAACAAACACTTGACCATCACTGTCCAACGGCATTCGTCCATTTTTTTATTCTTTCGTCTTACCTCTCCTTAGATTTTTAACTATATCTCGGAGTTATAGAATCTCCGATTCAAGCTAAATTTCCGGCATTGGAAAGGTAAGACATGAGGCTACAAGTTATACGTTTTAGAAAGAACCCGGTTCGGCCTCTAAGGTAGTCAAAATCGCTCATTAACAAACACTTGGACATCCTTGTCCAACCGTTCGTCAATTTTTGAACCGTTAATGTGTGAGCTCTCCTTAGATTTTTAACTATATCTCGGGGTTATAGAACAACGATTCAAGCTAAATCTATGGCGTTGGAAAGGTAAGACTTGAGGCTACAAGTTATATGTTTTGGAAAAAACCCAGCTTCTTCCTCTAAGGTAGTCAAAATCGCTCATTAACAAACACTTGGACAGCCACGTCCAACTCAAGTATCGTCAATTTTTGAAATGTTACTGTCTTATCTCTCCTTAGATTTTTAACTATATCTGGGGTTATAGAAGTTCGATTCAAGCTAAATCTATGGCGTTGGAAAGGTAAGACATGATGCTACAAGTTATATGTTTTGGAAAGAACCCAGTTCGGTCTCTAAGGTAGTCAAAATCGCTAATTAACAAACACTTGACCGCCACCGTCCAAGCATTCTTGTCCATTTTTAATCAGTTATCGTCTTACCTCTCCTTAGATTTTTAACTATATTCGGAGTTATAGAATCTCCGATTCAAGCTAAATTTCCGGCGTTGGAAAGGTAAGACATGAGGCTACAAGTTATACGTTTTAGAAAGAACCCGGTTCGGGCCTCTAAGGTAGTCAAAATCGCTCATTAACAAACACTTGACCGTCCTTTGTCCAACGCTATCGTCTATTTTTGAACTCCGTTATCTGTGTGACCTCTCCTTAGAGATTTAACTATATCTAGGGTTATAGAACAACGATTCAAGCTAAATCTATGGCGTTGGAAAGGTAAGACTTGAGGCTACAAGTTATATGTTTTGGAAAGAACCCAGTTCTTCCTCTAAGGTAGTTAAAATCTCTTATTAACAAACATTTGACCGTCTTTGTCCAACTCATATTGTCCATTTTTAACAGATTCTTGTCTCACCTCTCCTTAGATTTTTAACTATATCTGGAATTATAGAACTCCGATTCAAGCTAAATCTGTGGCGTTGGAAAGGTAAGACATGAGCCTACAAGTTTTATGGCTGGAAAGAACCCAGTTCTGCCTGTAAGGGAGTCAAAATCGCTTATTAACAAACACTTGGACTTTCACCGTCCAACGATTCTTTGTCCATTTTTGAACTGTCACTGTGTGACCTCTTCTTAGATTTTTAACTATATCTGGGGTTATAGAACTCCGATTCAAGCTAAATCTATGGCGTTGGAAAGGTAAGACATGAGGCTACAAGTTATACATTTTGGAAAGAACCCATTTCTTCGTCTAAGGTAGTCAAAATAGCTCAGTAACAAACACTTGACCGTCACTATCCAACTGCGTATCGTCCATTTTTGAACGTGTACTATCTTACCTCTCCTTAGATTTTTAACCATATCTCGGAGTTATAGAATCTCCGATTCAAGCTAAATTTCTGGCGTTGGAAAGGTGAGACATGAGGCTACAAGTTATACGCTTTTAGAAAGAACCCAGTTCGGCCTTTAAGGTAGTCAAAATCGCTCATTAACAAACACTTGGACTGTCACTGTCCAACTTGCTGTCCATTTTTGAACTGTTAATGTGTGACCTCTCCTTAGATTTTTAACTATATCTGGGGTTATAGAACAACGATTCAAGCTAAATCTATGGCGTTGGAAAGGTAAGACTTGAGGCTACAAGTTATATGTTTTGGAAAAAACCCAGTTCTTCCTCTAAGGTAGTTAAAATCGCTCATTAACAAACACTTGACTGTCATTTGTCCAACTCATCGTCTATTTTTGAACTGTTACTGTGTGACCTCTCCTTAGATATTTAACTATATCTAGGGTTATAGAACAACGATTCAAGCTAAATCTATGGCGTTGGAAAGGTAAGACTTGAGGCTACAAGTTATATGTTTTGGAAAGAACCCAAGTTCTTCCTCTAAGGTAGTCAAAATCGCTCATTAACAAAGACTTGAACTTTCACCGTCCAACCGGTCATCTGTCCATTTTTGAACTGTAACTGTGTGACCTCTTCTTAGATTTTTAACTATATCTGGGGTTATAGAACTCCGATTCAAGCTAAATCTATGGCGTTGGAAAGGTAAGACTTGAGGCTATAAGTTATATGTTTTGAAAAGAACCCATTTCTTCGTCTAAGGTAGTCAAAATCGCTCATTAACAAACACTTGGACTGTCACTATCCAACTGTTACTGTCCATTTTTGAACTGTTACTATCTTACCTCTCCTTAGATTTTTAACCATATCTGGAGTTATAGAATCTCCGATTCAAGCTAAATTTCTGGCGTTGGAAAGGTAAGACATGAGGCTACAAGTTATACGTTTTCGAAAGAACCCGGTTCAGCCTCTAAGGTAGTCAAAATCGCTCATTAACAAACACTTGGACTGTCACCTTTGTCCAAGTGTTACTGTCCATTTTTGAACCTTTTCTGTCTCACCTCTCCTTAGATTTTTAACTATATCTGGAGTTATAGAAGTCCGATTTAAGCTAAATCTATGGCGTTGGAAAGGTAAGACTTGAGGCTACAAGTTATATGTTTTGGAAAGAACCCAGTTCTTTCTCTAAGGTAGTCAAAATCTCTCATTAACAAACACTTGGACTGTTCTTGTCCAACCGCATTACCAATTTTTGAACTATTCTTGTCTCATCTCTCGTCAGATTTTTAACAATATATGGAGTTATAGAACTCCGATTCAAGCTAAATTTGTGGTGTTGGAAAGGTAAGACATGAGGCTACAAGTTATACGTTTTGGAAAGAACCTAGTTCGGCCTCTAAGGTAGTCGAAATCGCTCATTAACAAACACTTGGACTGTCATTGTCCAAGTGTTACTGTCCATTTTTGAACTGTTACTGTGTGACCTCTTCTTAGATTTTTAACTATATCTGGGGTTATAGAACTCTGATTCAAGCTAAATCTATGGCGTTGGAAAGGTAAGACATGATGCTACAAGTTATATGTTTTGGAAAGAACAAAATTCTTCCTCTAAGGTAGTCAAAATCGCTCATTAACAAACACTTGGACTTCACTGTCCATCTCATCGTCCATTTTTGAAGCTCCATCGTCTCACCTCTCCTTAGATTTTTAACTATATCTGGAGTTATAAAAGTCCGATTCAAGCTAAATCTGTGGAGTTGGAAAGGTAAGACTTGAGGCTACAAGTTATATGTTTTGGAAAGAACCCAGTTCTTCCTCTAAGGTAGTCAAAATCGCTCATTAACAAACATTTGCACTTGTCACTATCCAACTCATCGTCCATATTTGAACTCGTTACTATATCATCTCTCGCTCAGATTTTTAACAATATATGGAGTTATAGAACTCCGATTCAAGCTAAATTTGTGCCGTTGGAAAGGTAAGACATGAGGCTACAAGTTATACGTTTTGGAAAGAACACAATTCTTCCTTTAAGGTAGTCAAAATCGCTTGGAGTTGGAAAGGTAAGACTTGAGGCTACAAGTTATATGTTTTGGAAAGAACCCAGTTCTTCCTCTAAGGTAGTCAAAATCGCTCATTAACAAACATTTGCACTGTCACTATCCAACTGTTACTGTCCATATTTGAACTGTTACTATATCATCTCTGCTCAGATTTTTAACAATATATGGAGTTATAGAACTCCGATTCAAGCTAAATTTGTGGCGTTGGAAAGGTAAGACATGAGGCTACAAGTTATACGTTTTGGAAAGAACACAATTCTTCCTTTAAGGTAGTCAAAATCACTCATTAACAAACATTTGGACGTCACCTTTGTCCAAGTATTACTCGTCCATTTTTGAACTCATTCTTGTCTCACCTCTCCTTAGATTTTTAACTATATCTAGAGTTATAGAATCTCCGATTCAAGCTAAATCCGTGGCTTTGGAAAGGTAAGACATGAGGCTACAAGTTATACGTTTTGGAAAGAACCTAGTTCGGCATCTAAGGTAGTCAAAATCGCTCATTAACAAACACTTGGACCGCCATTGTCCAAGCTTATCTGTCAATTTTTGAACTGCTATTCTTGTCTTATCTCTCCTTAGATTTTTAACTATATCTCGGAGTTATAGAAGTCCGATTCAAGCTAAATTCGTGGCGTTGGAAAGGTAAGACTTGAGGCTACAAGTTATATGTTTTGGAAAGAACCCAGTTCTTCCTCTAAGGTAGTCAAAATCGCTCATTAACAAAAACTACCTGGTACGTCACTATCCAACCATTCTTGTCCATATTTGAACTGTTACTGTCTCATCTCTGCTCAGATTTTTAACAATATATGGAGTTATAGAACTCCGATTCAAGCTAAATTTGTGGTGTTGGAAAGGTAAGATATGAGGCTACAAGTTATACATTTTAGAAAGAACCCGGGGTTCGGCCTCTAAGGTAGTCAACATCGCTCATTAACAAACACTTGGACACATCCTTTGTCCAAGTGTTAATCCATTTTTGAACTATTCTTGTCTCACCCCTCCTTAGATTTTTAACTATATCTGGAGTTATAGAAGTCCGATTCAAGCTAAATCTGTGGCATTGGAAAGGTAACACTTGAGGCTACAAGTTATATGTTTGGAAAGAACACAATTCTTCCTCTAAGGTAGTCAAAATAGCTCATTAACAAACACTTGGACTGTCATTGTCCAACTGTTACTGGCCATTTTTGAACGATTCTATGTCTTACCTCTCCTTAGATTTTTAACTATATCTGGAGTTATAGAAGTCCGATTCAAGCTAAATCGTATGGAGTTGGAAAGGTAAGACTTGAGGCTACAAGTTATACGTTTTGAAAAGAACACGGTTCTGCCTCTAAGGTAGTCAAAATCGCTCATTAACAAACAGTTGGACATCCTTTGTCCAGTTTATTCTTGTCCATTTTTGAATTGTTACGTCTCACCTCTCCTTAGATTTTTAACTATATCTGGAGCTATAGAATCTCCGATTCAAGCTAAATCTGTGGCTTTGGAAAGGTAAGACATGAGGCTACAAGTTATACGTTTTGGAAAGAACCTAGTTCGGCATCTAAGGTAGTCAAAATCGCTCATTAACAAACACTTGGACTGCCACTGTCCAACTGTTATTCGTCCATTTTTGAACAGTATTCTTGTCTTATCTCTCCTTAGATTTTTAACTATATCCCGGAGTTATAGAAGTCCGATTTAAGCTAAATCTGTGGCGTTGGAAAGGTAAGACTTGAGGCTACAAGTTATACGTTTTGGAAAGAACCCAGTTCTTCCTCTAAGGTAGTCAAAATCGCTCATTAACAAACACTTGAACTGTCACTATCCAACTATTCTGTCCATATTTGAAGCTGTTACTATCTAATCTCTGCTCAGATTTTTAACAATATATGGATTTATAGAACTCCGATTCAAGCTAAATTTGTGGTGTTGGAAAGGTAAGATATGAGGCTACAAGTTATACATTTTGGAGAGAACCCAGTTCGGCCTCTAAGGTAGTCAACATCGCTCATTAACAAACACTTGGACTGTCACTGTCCAACTTTTACTGTCCATTTTTGAATCTATTGTCTTACCTCTCCTTAGATTTTTCACTATATTTGGAGTTATAGAAGTCCGATTCAAGCTAAATCTGTGGCGTTGGAAAGGTAAGACTTGAGGCTACAAGTTATACGTTTTGGAAAGAACACAATTCTTCCTCTAAGGTAGTCAAAATCGCTCATTAACAAACATTTGGACATCCTTTGTCCAAAGCATCTTGTCCATTTTTGAACCGTTCTTGTCTTACCTCTCCTTAGATTTTTAACTATATATGGAGTTATAGAAGTCTGATTCAAGCTAAATCTGTGGCGTTGGAAAGGTAAGACTTGAGGCTACAAGTTATACGTTTTGGAAAGAACACAATTCTTCCTCTAAGGTAGTCAAAATCGCTCATTAACAAACATTTGATCATCCACGTCCACCTGTTATCTGTCCATTTTTGAAGCGTTACTCTCTCACCTCTCCTTAGATTTTTAACTATATCTGGAATTATAGAACTCCGATTCAAGCTAAATCACGTGGCGTTGGAAAGGTAAGACATGAGGCTACAAGTTTTATGGCCGGAAAGAACCCAGTTCTGCCTGTAAGGTAGTCAAAATCGCTTATTAACAAACACTTGGACTTTCACTGTCCAACTGTTACTGTCCATTTTTTAATCATATCCTTGTGTGACCTCTTCTTAGATTTTTAACTATATCTGGGGTTATAGAACTCCGATTCAAGCTAAATCTATGGCGTTGGAAAGGTAAGACATGAGCCTATATCTGGAAAGGTAAGACATGAGGCTACAAGTTTTATGGCCGGAAAGAACCCGGAGTCACTGCCTGTAAGGTAGTCAAAATCGCTTATTAACAAATACTTGGACTTTCACACGTCCAACCGTTATCGTCCATTTTTGAATTGCATTGTCTCACCTCTCCTTAGATTTTTAACTATATCGGAGTTATAGAATCTCCGATTGAAGCTAAATACGTGGCGATGGAAAGGTAAGACATGAGGCTACAAGTTTTATGGCGGAAAGAACCCGGTTCCGCCTCTTAAGGTAGTCAAAATCGCTTATTAACAAACACTTGGACTTTCACTTTGTCCAACTATATCGTCCATTTTTATTGTTACTATGTGACCTCTTCTTAGATTTTTAACTATATCTGGGGTTATAGAACTCCGATTCAAGCTAAATGTATGGCGTTGGAAAGGTAACACATGAGGCTACAAGTTATATGTTTTGGAAAGAACCCAGTTCTTCCTCTAAGGTAGTCAAAATCACTCATTAACAAACATTTGGACTGTCACTGTCCAACTGTTACTGTCCATTTTTGAACAGTTACTGTCTCACCTCACCTTAGATTTTTAACTATATCTGGAATTATAGAACTCCGATTCAAGCTAAATCTATGGCGTTGGAAAGGTAAGACATGAGGCTACAAGTTTTATGGCCGGAAAGAACCCATTACTGTGTAAGGTAGTCAAAATCGCTTACTAACAAACACTTGGACTTTCCGTCCAACCGTAAGCGTCCATTTTTGAACTATTCTTGTGTGACCTCTTCTTAGATTTTTAACTATATCTTGGGTTATAGAACTCCGATTCAAGCTAAATCTATGGCGTTGGAAAGGTAAGACATGAGCCTACAAGTTTTATTGTCGGAAAGAACCCGATTCGGCCTCTAAGGTAGTCAAAATAGCCCATTAACAAACACTTGGGTATCCAGTGTCCAACTATTACTTTCCATTTTTTGACCCATTATTGTCTCACCTCTCCTTAGATTTTTAACTATATCTCGGAGTTATAGAATCTCCGATAGAAGCTAAATATGTGGCATTGGAAAGGTAAGACATGAGGCTACAAGTTATACGTTTTGGAAAGAACCCATTTCTTCGTCTAAGGTAGTCAAAATCGCTCATTAACAAACACTTGGACTTCCTTTGCCCAACTGTTATCTGTCCATTTATGGTATTCTTTGTCTTACCTCTCCTTAGATTTTTAACTATATACGGAGCTATAGAATCTCCGATTCAAGCTAAATTACGTAGGCGTTGGAAAGGTAAGACTTGAGGCTACAAGTTATATGTTTTGGAAAGAACACAATTCTTCCTCTAAGGTAGTCAAAATCGCTCATTAACAAACGGTTGGACGTCCACGTCCAACCGTATATCGTCCATTTTTGAACTGTTACTGTCTCACCTCTCCTTAGATTTTTAACTATATCTGGAGTTATAGAATCTCCGATAGAAGCTAAATCTGTGGCATTGGAAAGGTAAGACATGAGGCTACAAGTTATACGTTTTGGAAAGAACCCATTTCTTCGTCTAAGGTAGTCAAAATCGCTCATTAACAAACACTTGACGTCAGCATCCAGCCAATTCTGTCCATTTATGAATCATTCTTGTCTTACCTCTCCTTAGATTTTTAACTATATCTCGGAGTTATAGAATCTCCTATTCAAGCTAAATCTGTGGCGTTTGAAAGGTAAGACTTGAGGCTACAAGTTATACGTTTTGGAAAGAACACAATTCTTCCTCTAAGGTAGTCAAAATCGCTCATTAACAAACATTTGGACTGTCACTGTCCACCTGTTACTGTCCATTTTTGAATCATGCTTCGTCTCACCTCTCCTTAGATTTTTAACTATATCCGGAGTTATAGAAGTCCGATTCAAGCTAAATCTGTGGCGTTGCAAAGGTAAGACTTGAGGCTACAAGTTATATGTTTTGGAAAGAACACAATTCTTCCTCTAAGGTAGTCAAAATAGCTTATTAACAAACACTTGGACTGTCACTATCCAAGTGTTACTGTCCATTTTTGAACTCTTACTGTCTTACCTCTCCTTAGATTTTTAACTATATCTCGGAGTTATAGAAGTCCGCTTCAAGCTAAATCTGTGGCGTTGGAAAGGTAAGACTTGAGGCTACAAGTTATACGTTTTGAAAAGAACACAGTTCTGCCTTAAGGTAGTCAAAATCGCTCATTAACAAACAGTTGGACCGTCACGTCCAACTTACTATCGTCCATTTTTGAACCATTCTGTCTCACCTCTCCTTAGATTTTTAACTATATCGGAGCTATAGAATCTCCGATTCAAGCTAAATCTGTGGCTTTGGAAAGGTAAGACATGAGGCTACAAGTTATACGTTTTGGAAAGAACCCATTTCTTCGTCTAAGGCAGTCAAAATCGCTCATTAACAAACACTTGACTGTCACTTGTCCAATTGTTACTGTCCATTTTTGAACTTAAGCATCTTGTCTCACCTCTCCTTAGATTTTTAACTATATCTGGAGTTATAGAAGTCCGATTCAAGCTAAATCTGTTGCGTTGGAAAGGTAAGACTTGAGGCTACAAGTTATACATTTTGGAAAGAACACAATTCTTCCTCTTAGAGAGTCAAAATCGCTCATTAACAAACATTTGACCATCCCATCACATTGCATCTGTCCATTTTTGAACTATTCGTCTCACCTCTCCTTAGATTTTTAACTATATCTGGAGCTATAGAATCTCCGATTCAACCTAATCTGTGGCTTTGGAAAGGTAAGACATGAGGCTACAAGTTATACGTTTTGGAAAGAACCCATTTCTTCGTCTAAGGTAGTCAAAATCGCTCATTAACAAACACTTGGACTGTCACTGTCCAACTCTTCGTCCATTTTGAAGCTGCATTTTGTCTTACCTCTCCTTAGATTTTTAACTATATCCGGAGTTATAGAAGTCCGATTCAAGCTAAATCTGTGGCTTTGGAAAGGTAAGACATGAGGCTACAAGTTATACGTTTTGGAAAGAACCCATTTCTTCGTCTAAGGCAGTCAAAATCGCTCATTAACAAACATTTGAATCATCCTTTGTCCAATTGTTCTTGTCCATTTTTGAATTATTCTTGTCTCACCTCTCCTTAGATTTTTAACTATATCTGGAGTTATAGAAGTCCGATTCAAGCTAAATCTGTTGCGTTGGAAAGGTAAGACTTGAGGCTACAAGTTATACGTTTTGGAAAGAACACAATTCTTCCTCTAAGAGAGTCAAAATCGCTCATTAACAAACATTTGGACTGTCACTGTCCACCTGTTACTGTCCATTTTTGAACTATTACTCTCTCACCTCTCCTTAGATTTTTAACTATATCTGGAGCTATAGAATCTCCAATTCAACCTAATCTGTGGCTTTGGAAAGGTAAGACATGAGGCTACAAGTTATACGTTTTGGAAAGAACCCATTTCTTCGTCTAAGGTAGTCAAAATCACTCATTAACAAACACTTGATCACATCCTTTGTCCAACTCTTTAATCCATTTTTGGAAGCTATCGTCTTACCTCTCCTTAGATTTTTAACTATATCTGGAGTTATAGAATCTCCTATTCAAGCTAAATCTGTGGCGTTTGAAAGGTAAGACTTGAGGCTACAAGTTATACGTTTTGGAAAGAACACAATTCTTCCTCTAAGGTAGTCAAAATCGCTCATTAACAAACATTTGGATTATCCAATGTCCAACTCGTTCTTGTCCATTTTGAACGATTCCTTGTCTCACCTCTCCTTAGATTTTTAACTATATCTGGAATTATAGAACTCCGATTCAAGCTAAATCTGTGGCGTTGGAAAGGTAAGACTTGAGGCTACAAGTTATACGTTTTGGAAAGAACACAATTCTTCCTCTAAGGTAGTCAAAATCGCTCATTAACAAACATTTGGATCGCATCCTGTCCAACTGTTACTGTCCATTTTTGAACTGTTACTGTCTCACCTATCCTTAGATTTTAAACTATATATCTGGAGTTGTAGAATATCCGATTGAAGCTAAATATGTGGCGTTGGAAAGGTAAGACATGAGGCTTCAAGTTATATGTTTTGGAAAGAACCCAGTTCTTCCTCTAAGGTAGTCAAAATCGCTCATTAACAAACACTTGGACTGTCACTGTCCAACCTCGCTATCGTCCATTTATGAACTGTTACTGTCTTACCTCTCCTTAGATTTTTAACTATATCTAGAGTTATAGAATCTCCGATTCAAGCTAAATCTGTGGCGTTGGAAAGGTAAGACTTGAGGCTACAAGTGATACGTTTTGGAAAGAACACAATTCTTCCTCTAAGGTAGTCAAAATCGCTCATTAACAAACATTTGGGATTGTCACGTCCAACCGTTATCGTCCATTTTTAAACCAAGTTATCTTGTCTCACCTCTTCTTAGATTTTTAACTATATCTGGAGCTATAGAATCTGCGATTCAAGCTAAATCTGTGGCTTTGGAAAGGTAATACATGAGGCTACAAGTTATACGTTTTGGAAAGAACCCATTTCTTCGTCTAAGGTAGTTAAAATCGCTCATTAACAAACACTTGATGCCCAAGTTACTGTCCATTTTTGAACTGCATTATCGTCTTACCTCTCCTTAGATTTTTAACTATATATGGAGTTATAGAAGTCCGATTCAAGCTAAATCTGTGGGCTTCGGAAGGTAAGACTTGAGGCTACAAGTTATCGTTTTGGAAAGAACACAATTCTTCCTCTAAGGTAGTCAAAATCGCTCATTAACAACCATTTGGATTCGAGGGTCCAACTGATCCCTCTTGTCCATTTTTAAGCATTCTTCTCTCACCTCTTCTTAGATTTTTAACTATATCGGAATTATAGAACTCCGATTCAAGCTAAATGCGTGGCGTTGGAAAGGTAAGACATGAGGCTACAAGTTATATGTTTTGGAAAGAACCCAGTTCTTCCTGTAAGGTAGTCAAAATCGCTTCATTAACAAACACTTGGACTGTCACTATCCAATCGCATTCTTGTCCATTTTTGAATTGTATATTGTCTGACCTCTCCTTAGATTTTTAACTATATAAGGATTATAGAACTCCGATTCAAGCTAAATCATGGCGTTGGAAAGGTAAGACATGAGTCTACAAGTTATATGTTTTGGAAAGAACCCAGTTCGGCCTCTAAGGTAGTCAAAATCGCTCATTAACAAACACTTGGACTTTCACTGTCCAACTATTACTTTCCATTTTTGAGACAGTCATTCTTGTCTTCACCTTCCTTAGATTTTTTAACTATATCGGAAGTTATAGAATCTCCGATTCAAGCTAAATTTGTGGCGTTGGAAAGGTAAGACATGAGTCTACAAGTTATACGTTTTGGAAGGAACCCAGTTCTTCCTCTAAGGTAGTCAAAATCGCTCATTAACAAACACTTGATCGTATGTGTCAACCATTGCTTGTCCATTTTTAAACGCGTTACTCTCGACCTCTCCTTAGATTTTTAACCATATTTGGAGTTATGTAACTCCGATTCAAGCTAAATTTGTGGCGTTGGAAAGGTAAGACATGAGGCTACAAGTTATATGTTTGGAAGGAACCCATTTCTTACGTCTAAGGTAGTAAAAATAGCTCATTAACAAACACTTGACCCATCCTTGTCCAACGGCATTCGCGCCATTTTTGTACTTCATTGTGTGACCTCTCCTTAGATTTTTAACTATATACGGAGTTATAGAAGTCGGATTCAAGCTAAATGCGTGCGTTGGAAAGGTAAGACTTGAGGCTACAAGTTATACGTTTTGGAAAGAACACAATTCTTCCTCTAAGGTAGTCAAAATGGCTCATGAACAAACATTTGGATGCATCCTTTGTCCAAGCATTCGTCCATTTTGAACTGATTCTTGTCTCACCTCTCCTTAGATTTTTAACTATATCTAGGAATTATAGAACTCCGATTCAAGCTACATCTGTGGCGTTGGAAAGGTAAGACATGAGGCTACAAGTTTTACATATCGGAAAGAACCCGAATCTTCCTCTAAGGTAGTCAAAATCGCTTATTAACAAACACTTGGACTTTCACTTGTCCAACTGTTACTGTCCATTTTTGAACTGTTACTGTGTGACCTCTTCTTAGATTTTTAACTATATCTGGGGTTTTAGATCTCCAATTCAAGCTAAATCTATGGCGTTGGAAAGGTAAGACATGAGGCTACAAGTTATA
>JAGMVL010001729.1:0-57210 GCA_019202695.1 Populus x sibirica
CGAGACCTCATCATCGCCGAGTATCGATTCATCATCCACTCCATGCAAAGGGGCATCCGGAAACTCCAGTAAAAGTTTGATCGCGATCCAACGGTCGGATCAAAAGTTATGGCCCTTTCGAACCGTCACTCAAGCACGGCGCGACCGAGACCTCATCATCGCCGAGTATCGATTCTTCATCCAGTCCATGCAAAGGGCATCCGAAAACTCCGATAAAAGTTTGATCGCGTTCCAACGCTCGGATCAAAAGTTATGGCCCTTTCGAACCGTCACTCAAGCCTGGCACGACCAGACCTCATCATCGCCGAGTATCGATTCCTCATGCACTCCATGCAAAGGGGCATCCGGAAACTCCGGTAAAACTTTGATCGCGATCCAACGGTCGGATCAAAAGTTATGGCCGTTTCGAACCGTCACTCAAGCCTGGGCACGACCGAGACCTTATCATCGTCGAGTATCGATTCATCATCCACTCCATGCAAAGGGGCATCCGGAAACTCCGATAAAGTTTGATCGCGATCCAACGATCGGATCAAAAGTTATGGCCCCTTTCGAACCGTCACTCAAGCCTGGCACGACCAGACCTCATCATAGCCGAGTATCGATTCTTCATCCAGTCCATGCAAACGGGCATCCGAAAACTCCAGTAACAGTTTGATCGCGATCCAACGATCGGATCAAAAGTTATGGCCCCTTTCACCGAATCCTTAAGCTGGCTCGACTAGACCTCATCATCGCCGAGTATCGATTCTTTATCCAGTCCATGCAAACGGGCATCCGGAAACTCCAGTAAAAGTTTGATTGCGATCCAACGCTCAGTTCAAAAGTTATGGCCCTTTCGAACCGTCACTCAGCGTGGCACGACCAGACCTCATCATCGTCGAGTATCGATTCCTCATCCACTCCATCCAAAGAGGCATCCGGAAACTCTAGTAAAACTTTGATCGCGATCCAACGGTCGGATCAAAAGCTTTGGCACTTTCGAAACATCACTCAAGCTGGCACCACGAGACCTCATCATCATCGAGTATCGATTCCTCATGCACTCCATGCAAAGGGGCATCCGGAAACTCCGGTAAAACTTTGATCGCGATCCAACGGTCGGATCAAAAGTTATGGCCGTTTCGAACCGTCACTCAAGGTTGGCTCGACCAGACCTCATCATCGCCGAGTATCGATTCCTCATCCACTCCATGCAAAGGGGCATCCAGAAACTCAAGTAAAAGTTTGATTGCGATCCAACGATCGGATCAAAAGTTATGGCCCTTTCGAACCCGTCACTCAAGCCTGCACGACCGAGACCTCATCATAGCCGAGTATCGATTCTTCATCCAGTCCATGCAAACGGGCATCCGAAAACTCCAGTAACAGTTTGATCGCGATCCAACGATCGGATCAAAAGTTATGGCCCTTTCGAACCGTCACTTAAGCCTGGCTCGACTAGACCTCATCATCGCCGAGTATCGATTCTTTATCCAGTCCATGCAAACGGGCATCCGGAAACTCCAGTAAAAGTTTGATTGCGATCCAACGCTCAGTTCAAAAGTTATGGCCCTTTCGAACCGTCACTCAAGCGTGGCACGACCAGACCTCATCATCGTCGAGTATCGATTCCTCATCTACTCCATCCAAAGAGGCATCCGGAAACTCTAGTAAAACTTTGATCACGATCCAACGGTCGGATCAAAAGCTTTGGCACTTTCGAAACATCACTCAAGCCTGCACCACGAGACCTCATCATCATCGAGTATCGATTCCTCATGCACTCCATGCAAAGGGGCATCCGGAAACTCCGGTAAAACTTTGATCGCGATCCAACGGTCGGATCAAAAGTTATGGCCCTTTCGACCGATCACTCAAGCTTGGCTCGACCACACCTCATCATCGCGAGTATCGATTCCTCATCCACTCCATGCAAAGGGGCATCCGGAAACTTGAGTAAAAGTTTGATCGCGATCCAACGATCGGATCAAAAGTTATGGCCCTTTCGAACCATCACTCGAGCCTGGCGCGACCCGACCTCATCATCGCCGAGTATCGATTCCTCATCCACTCCATGCAAAGGGTATCCGGAAACTCGAGTAAAATTTTGATCGCGATCCAACGGTCGGATCAAATGTTATGGCCCTTTCGACCCGTCACTCAATCTTGTCGCACCGAGACCTCATCATCGCCGAGTATCGATTCCTCATCCACTCCATCCAAAGGGGGCATCCAGGAAACTCCAGTAAAAGTTTGATCGCGATCCAACGGTCGGATCAAAAGTTATGGCCCTTCGAACCGTCACTCAAGCTTGGCGCGACCGAGACCTCATCATCGCCGAGTATCGATTCCTTATCCACTCCATCCAAACGGGCATCCGAAAACTCCGGTAAAAGTTTGATCGCGATCCAACGGTCGGATCAAAAGTTGTGGCCCTTTCGAACCGTCACTCAAGCTTGGCGCGACCGAGACCTCATCATCGCCGAGTATCGATTCCTCATCCACTCCATGCAAAGGGGCATCCGGAAACTCGAGTAAAAGTTTGATGGCGATCCAACGGTCGGGTCAAAAGTTATGGCCCTTTCGAACCGTCACTCAAAGCCTGGCACGACCGAGACCTCATCATCGCCGAGTATCGATTCTTCATCCACTCCATGCAAAGGGGCATCCGGAAACTCCGATAAAAGTTTGATCGCGATCCAACGATCGGATCAAAAGTTATGGCCCTTTCGAACCGTCACTCAAGCCTGGCTCGACTAGACCTCATCATCGCCGAGTATTGATTCCTCATCCACTCCATGCAAACGGGCATCCGGAAACTCAAGTAAAAGTTTGATTGCGATCCAACGCTCGGATCAAAAGTTATGGCCCTTCGAGCCGTCACTCAAGCCTGGGCGACCGGACCTCATCATCGTCGAGTATCGATTCCTCATCCACTCCATGCAAAGGGGCATCAGGAAACTCTAGTAAAACTTTGATCGCGATCCAACGATCGGATCAAAAGCTTATGGCCCTTTCGAAACATCACTCAAGCCTGGCGCGACGGACCTCATCATCCGAGAGTATCGATTCCTCATGCACTCCATGCAAAGGGGCATCCGGAAACTCCGGTAAAAGTTTGATCGCGATCCAACCGATCGGATCAAAAGTTATGGCCGTTTCGAACCGTCACTCAAGGTTGGCTCGACCAGACCTCATCATCGCCGAGTATCGATTCCTCATCCACTCCATGCAAAGGGGCATCCGGAAACTTGAGTAAAAGTTTGATCGCGATCCAACGATCGGATCAAAAGTTATGGCCCTTTCGAACCATCACTCAGAGCTGGCGCGACCGGACCTCATCATCGCCGAGTATCGATTCCTCATCCACTCCATGCAAAGGGGCATCCCAGGAAACTCCGGTAAAATTTTGATCGCGATCCAACGGTCGGATCAAATGTTATGGCCCTTTCGGCGAATCACTCAATCTTGGCGCGACCGAGACCTCATCATCGCCGAGTATCGATTCCTCATCCACTCCATCCAAAGGCGCATCCAGAAAATCCGATAAAAGTTTGATCGCGATCCAACGGTCGGATCAAAAGTTATGGCCCTTCGAACCGTCACTCAAGCTCGGCGCGACCGGACCTCATCATCGCCGAGTATCGATTCCTTATCCACTCCATCCAAAGGGGCATCCGAAAAATCCAGTAAAAGTTTGATCGTGATCCAACGGTGGGATCAAAAGTTGTGGCCCTTTCGAACTGTCACTCAAGCCTGGCGCGACCAGACCTCATCATCGCCGAGTATAGATTCCTCATCAACTCCATCCAAATGGGCATCCGGAAACTTGAGTAAAAGTTTGATGGCGATCCAACGATCGGGTCAAAAGTTATGGCCCTTTCGAACCGTCACTCAAGCCTGGCACGACCAGACCTCATCATCGCCGAGTATCGATTCATCATCCACTCCATGCAAAGGGGCATCCAGAAACTCAAGTAAAAGTTTGATTGCGATCCAACGATCGGATCAAAAGTTATGGCCCTTTCGAACCGTCACTCAAGCCTGGCGCGACCGACCTCATCATCGCCGAGTATCGATTCTTCATCCGATCCATGCAAACGGGCATCCGAAAACTCCGAGTAACAGTTTGATCGCGATCCAACGATCGGATCAAAAGTTATGGCCCTTTCGAACCGTCACTCAAGCCTGGCTCGACCGCAGACCTCATCATCGCCGAGTATCGATTCTTCATCCAGTCCATGCAAACGGGCATCCGGAAACTCCAGTAAAAGTTTGATTGCGATCCAACGATCGGATCAAAAGTTATGGCCCTTTCGAACCGTCACTCAAGCCTGGCACGACCAGACCTCATCATCGCCGAGTATCGATTCTTCATCCAGTCCATGCAAACAGGCATCCGGAAACTCCAGTAAAAGTTTGATCGCGATCCAACGCTCGGTTCAAAAGTTATGGCCCTTTCGAACCGTCACTCAAGCCTAGCACGACCAGACCTCATCATCGCCGAGTATCGATTCCTCATCCACTCCATGCAAAGAGGCATCCAGAAACTCTAGTAAAACTTTGATCGCGATCAACGATCGGATCAAAAGTTATGGCCCTTTCGAACGTCACTCAAGCCTGGCACGACCAGACCTCATCATCGCCGAGTATCGATTCTTCATCCAGTCCATGCAAACGGGCATCCGAAAACTCCAGTAACAGTTTGATCGCGATCCAACGATCGGATCAAAAGTTATGGCCCTTTCGAACCGTCACTCAAGCCTGGCTCGACCAGACCTCATCATCGCCGAGTATCGATTCTTCATCTAGTCCATGCAAACGGGCATCCGGAAACTCCAGTAAAAGTTTGATTGCAATCCAACGCTCGGTTCAAAAGTTATGGCCCTTTCGAACCGTCACTCAAGCATGGCTCGACCAGACCTCATCATCGCCGTGCTCGATTCCTCATCCACTCCATGCAAAGGGGCATCCGGAAACTCCGAGTAAAAAGTTTGATGGCGATCCAACGATCGGATCAAAAGGTATGGCCCTTTCGAACCGTCACTCAAGCCCGGTGCGACCGAGGACCTCATCATCATCGAGTATCGGTTCCGCATCCACTCCATGCAAAAGGGAATCTGGAAACTCGTGTAAAAGTTTGATCGCGATCCAACGGTCGTATCAAAAGTTATGGACCTTTCGAACCGTCACTCAAGCCTGGTGCGACCGGACCTCATCATCATCGAGTATCGATTCTTCATCCACTCCATGCAAACGGGAATCCGGAAGCGGTCCGTAAAAGTTTGATCGCGATCCAACGGTCGTATCAAAAGTTATGGACCTTTCGAACCGTCACTCAAGCCTGGCGCGACCAGACCTCATCATCTTCGAGTATCGATTCCTCATGCACTCCATGCAAAAGGGCATCCGAAAACTCTAGTACAAGTTTGAACGCGATCCTACGGTCGGATCAAAAGTTAGGGCCCTTTCGAACCATCACTCAAGGCCGGCGCGACCGAGACCTCATCATCGCCGAGTATCGATTCCTCATCCACTCCATGCAAAGGGCATCCAAGGAAACTCCTGCAAAATTTTGATCGCGATCCAACGGTCGGATCAAAAGTTTTGGCCCTTTCGAACCGTCCCTCAAGCATGGCGCGACCAGCCCTCATCATCATCGAGTATCGATTCCTCATGCACTCCATGCAAAGGGCATCCGGAATCTCCGGTAAAAGTTTGATCGCGATCCAACGGTCGGATCAAAAGTTAGGGCCCTTTCGAACCATCACTCAAGCTTGGCCCGACCGGACCTCATCATCGCCGAGTATCGATTCCTCATCCACTCCATGCAAAGGGGCATCCGGAAACTCAAGTAAAAGTTTGATCGCGATCCAACGATCGGATCAAAAGTTATGGCCCTTTCGAACCGTCACTCAAGCCTGGCACGACCAGACCTCATCATCGTCGAGTATCGATTCCTCATCCACTCCATGCAAACGGGCATCCGGAAACTCCAGTAACAGTTTGATCGCGATCCAACGATCGGATCAAAAGTTATGGCCCTTTCAAACCGTCACTCAAGCCTGGCGCGACCAGACCTCATCATCGCCGAGTATCGATTCCTTATCCACTCCATGCAAAGGGGCATCCGGAAACTCCAGTAAAAGTTTGATCGCGATCCAACGATCGGATCAAAAGTTATGGCCCTTTCGAACCGTCACTCAAGCCTGGCACGACCAGACCTCATCATCGCCGAGTATCGATTCTTCATCCAGTCCATGCAAACAGGCATCCAAAAACTCCAGTAACAGTTTGATCGCGTTCAAACGCTCGGATCAAAAGTTATGGCCCTTTCGAACCGTCACTCAAGCCTGGCACGACCAGACCTCATCATCGCCGAGTATCGATTCCTCATCCACTCCATGCAAAGGGGCATCCGGAAACTCCAGTAAAAGTTTGATCGCGATCCAACGATCGGATCAAAAGTTATGGCCCTTCGAACCGTCACTCAAGGTTGGCTCGACCGAGACCTCATCATCGCCGAGTATCGATTCTTCATCCACTCCATGCAAAGGGGCATCCAGGAAACTACGGTAAAATTTTGATCGCGATCCAAGGTCGGATCAAAAGTTATGGCCCTTTCGAACCGTCCTCAAGCCTGGCGCGACCAGACCTTATCATCATCGAGTATCAACTCCTAATCCACTCCATGCAAACGGGCATCCGGAAACTCCAGTAGTAGTTTGATCGCGATCCAACGATCGGATAAAAAGTTATGGCCCTTTCGAACCATCACTCAAGCTTGGCACGACCAGACATCATCATCGCGAGTATCGATTCCTCATCCACTCCATGCAAAGGGGCATTCGGAAACTCCGGTAAAAGTTTGATCGCGATCCAAGGTCGGATCAAAAGCTTTGGCCCATTCGAAACGTCACTGAAGCCTGTGCCACCAGACCTCATCATCATCAAGTATCGATTCCTCATGCACTCCATGCAAAAGGGCATCCAAAAACTCCGGTAAAAGTTTGATCGCGATCCAACGGTCGGATCAAAAGTTAGGGCCCTTTCGAACCGTCACTCAAGCCTGGCACGACCGGACCTCATCATCGCCGAATATCGATTCCTCATCCACTCCATGCAAAGGGGCATCCGAAAACTCCAGTAAAAGTTTGATCGCGATCCAACGGTCGGATCAAAAGTTATGGCCCTTTCGAAGTGTCACTCAAGCCTGGCGCGACCAGACCTGATCATCCTCGGGTATCGATACCTCATCCACTCCATGCGAATGGGCATCCGGAAACTCCAGTAAAAGTTTGATCGTGATCCAACGGTCGGATCAAATGTTATGGCCCTTTCGAACCGTCACTCAAGCCTGGCGCGACCACACCTCATCCTCGCCGAGTTTCGATTCCTCATCCACTCCATGCAAAGGGGCAACTGGAAACTCCAATAAAATTTTGATCGCGTTCCAACAGTCGGATCAAAAGTTATGTCCCTTTCGAACCGTCACTCTATCCTGGCGCGACTAGACCTCACCATCACCGAGTATTGATTCCTCATCCACTCCATTCAAAGGGGCATCCGGAAACTCCAGTAAAAGTTTGATCGCGATCCAACGGTTGGATCAAAAGTAATGGCCCTTTCTAACCGTTGATCATGTCTGGCGCGACCAGACCTCATCATCATCGAGTATCGATTCCTCATCCACTCCATACAAAGGGGCATCGGAAACTCCAATAAAATTTTGATCGCGTTCCAACGATCGGATCAAAAGTTGTGGCCCTTTCCGAACCGTCACTCTATCCTGGCGCGACTAGACCTCACCATCGCCGAGTATCGATTCCTCATCCACTCCATGCAAAGGGGCATCCGGAAACTCCATTAAAAGTTTGATCGCGATCCAACGGTCGGATCAAAAGTTATGGCCCTTTCTAACCGTCGCTCAAGCATGGCGCGACCAGACCTCATCATCCCCGAGTATCGATTCCTCATGCACTCCATGCGAATGGGCATCCGGAAACTCCAGTAAAAATTTGATCGCGATCCAACGGTCGGATCAAAAGCTGTGGCGCTTTCGAAACGTCACTTAAGACTGCGCCACCAGACCTCATCATCATCAAGTATCGATTCCTCATGCACTCCATGCAAAGGGGCATCCGGAAACTCCCGTACAAGTTTGAACGCGATCCAACGGTCGGATCAAAAGTTATGGCCCTTTCGAAACATCACTCGAGCCTTGGCACGACTAGACCTTTTCATCATCGCCGAGTATCGATTCCTCATCCACTCCATGCAAAGGGGCATCCGAAAACTCTAGTAAAAGTTTGATCGCGATCCAATGGTGGGATCAATAGTTATGGCCCTTTCGAACCGTCACTCAATCCTGGCGCGACCAGACCTCATCATCGCCAAGTATCGATTCCTCAACCACTCCATCCAAAGGGGCATCTGGAAACTCCAATAAAATTTTGATCGCGTTCCAACGATCGGATCAAAAGTTATGGCCCTTTCGAACCGTCACTCTAAGCTGGCGCGACTAGACCTCCCATCACCGAGTATCGATTCCTCATCCACTCCATGCAAAGGGGTATCCGAAAACTCCATTAAAAGTTTGATCGCGATCCAACGGTCGGATCAAAAGTTATGGCCCTTTCTAAGCGTCGCTCAAGCATGGCGCGACCAGACCTCATCATCCCCGAGTATCGATTCCTCATGCACTCCATGCGAAAGGGCATCCGGAAACTCCAGTAAAAATTTGATCGCGATCCAACGGTCGGATCAAAAGTTATGGCGCTTTCGAAACGTCACTCAAGCTTGGCGCCACCGGACCTCATCATCATCAAGTATCGATTCCTCATGCACTCCATGCAAAGGGCATCCGGAAACTCCGAGTACAAGTTTGATCGCGATCCAACGGTCGGATCAAAAGTTCTGGCCCTTTCGAAACATCACTCAGGCCTGGCAAGACTAGACCTTTTCATCATCGCGTATCGATTCCTCATCCACTCCATGCAAACGGGCATCCGAAAACTCTAGTAAAAGTTTGATCGCGATCCAATGGTGGAATCAATAGTTATGGCCCTTTCGAACCGTCACTCAATCCTGGCGCGACCAGACCTCATCATCGCCAAGTATCGATTCCTCAACCACTCCATCCAAAGGGGCATCCGGAAACTCCAGTAAAATTTTGATCGCGATCCAACAGTCGGATCAAAAGTTATGGCCCTTTCGAACCGTCACTCAATCTTGGCGCGACCAGACCTCATCATCGCCGAGTATCGATTCCTCATCCACTCCATGCAAACGGGCATCCGAAAACTCCATTAAAAGTTTGATCGCGATCCAACGGTCGGATCAAAAGTTATGGCCCTTTCTAAGCGTCGCTCAAGCATGGCGCGACCAGACCTCATCATCCCCGAGTATCGATTCCTCATGCACTCCATGTGAAAGGGCATCCGGAAAACCCCAGTACAAGTTTGAACGCGATCCAACGGTCGGATCAAAAGTTCGGGCCCTTTCGAACAGTCACTCAAGCCTGGCGCGACGAGACCTCATCATCACCGAGTTTCGATTCCTCATGCACTCCATGCAAAGGGGCATCCGGAAACTCAAGTAAAAGTTTGATTGCGATCCAACGGTCGGATCAAAGCTTATGGCCCATTCAAACGTCACTCAAGCGTGGCGCGACCGAGACCTCATCATCACCGAGTATCGATTCCTCATCCACTCCATGCAAAGGGCATCCGGAAACTCCAGTAAAAGTTTGAATGCGATCCAATGGTCGGATCAAAAGTTATGGCCCTTTGAACCGTCACTCAAGCCTGCGCGACCAGACCTCATCATCGCCGAGTATCGATTCCTCATCCACTCCATGCAAAAGGGCATCCAGGAAACTCCAGTTCAAGTTTGATCGCGATCCAACGATCGGATCAAAAGTTAAGGCCCTTTCGAACCGTCACTCAATCTGGCACGACCCAGACCTCATCATCGCCGAGTATCGATTCCTCATCCACTCCATGCAAAGGGCATCCGGAAACTCCACTAAAAGTTTGATCGCGATCCAACGGTCGGATCAAAAGTTATGGCCCTTTCGAACCGTCACTCAAGCCTTGTGTGACCAGACCTCATCATCACCGAGTATCGATTCCTCATGCACTCCATGCAAAGGGGCATCCGGAAACTCCAGTAAAAGTTTGATGGCGATCCAACGGTCGGATCAAAGTTAGGGCCCTTTCGAACCGTCACTCAAGGCTGGCGCGACCCGGACCTCATCATCACCGAGTATCGATTCCTCATGCACTCCATGCAAAGGGGCATCCGAAACTCCAGTAAAAGTTGATCGCGATCCAACGGTCGGATCAAAAGTTAAGGCCCTTTCGAACCGTCACTCAATCTTGGCGCGACCGAGACCTCATCATCCGAGTTATCGATTCCTCATCCACTCCATGCGAAAGGGCATCCGGAAACTCCAGTAAAAGTTTGATCGCGATCAAACGGTCGGATCGAAAGTTATGGCCCTTTCGAACCGTCACTCAAGCATGGCGCGACCGAGACCTCATCATCATCGAGTATCGATTCCTCATCCACTCCATGCAAAGGGGCATCCGGAAACTCCAGTTAAAGTTTGATCGCGATCCAACGGTCGGATCAAAAGTTATGGCCCTTTCGAACCGTCACTCAATCCTGGCGCGACCAGACCTCATCATCGCCGAGTATCGATTCCTCATCCACTCCATGCAAAGGGGCATCCGGAAACTCCAGTAAAAGTTTGATCGCGATCCAACGGTCGGATCAAAAGTTATGGCCCTTTCGAACCGGTCACTCAAGCATGGCGCGACCGGACCTCATCATCACCGAGTATCGATTCCTCATCCACTCCATGCAAAGGAGAATCCGGAAAGTCCAGTAAAAGTTTGATCGCGATCCAACGGTCGGATCAAAAGTTATGGCCCTTTCGAACCGTCACTCAATCTGGCGCGACCAGACCTCATCATCACCGATTATCGATTCCTCATCCACTCCATGCGAAAGGGCATCCGGAAACTCCAGTAAACGTTGGATCGCGATCCAACGCTCGGATCAAAAGTTATGGCCCTTTCGAACGGTCACTCAAGCCTGGCACGACCGGGACCTCATCATCACCGAGTATCGATTCCTCATGCACTCCATGCAAAGGGCATCCGGAAACTCCATTACAAAAGTTTGATCGCGATCCAACGGTCGGATCAAAAGTTATGGCCCTTTCGAACCGTCACTCAAGCTGGCACGACCAGACCTCATCATCGCCGAGTATCGATTCCTCATGCACTCCATGCAAAGGGGCATCCGGAAACTCCGGTAAAACTTTGATCGCGATCCAACGATCGGATCAAAAGTTATGGCCCTTTCGAACCGTCACTCAAGCCTGGCGCGACCGAGACCTCATCATCTCCGAGTATCGATTCCTCATCCACTCCATGCGAAAGGGGCATCCGGAAACTCTAGTAAAAGTTTGATCGCGATCCAACGGTCGGATCAAAAGTTATGGCCCTTTCGAACCGTCACTCAAGCCTGGCGCGACTAGACCTCATCATCGCCGAGTATCGATTCCTCATCCACTCCATGCAAAGGGCATCCGGAAACTCCAGTACAAGTTTGATCGCGATCCAACGGTCGGATCAAAAGTTATGGGCCCTTTCGAACGGTCACTCAAGCCTGGCGCGACCGAGACCTCATCATCATCGAGTATCAATTCCTCATCCACTCCATGCAAAAGGGCATCCGGAAACTCCTAGTACATGTTTGATCGCGATCCAACGGTCCGATCAAAAGTTAAAGCCCTTTCGAACCGTCACTCAATCCTGGCGCGACCAAACGTCATCATCACCGAGTTTCGATTCCTCATGCACTCCACGCAAAAGGGCATCCGGAAACTCCAGTACAAGTTTGATCGCGATCCAACGGTCGGATCAAAAGTTCGTGGCCCTTTCGAACGGTCACTCAAGCTTGGCGCGACCGAGACCTCATCATCACCGAGATTCAATTCCTCATGCACTCCATGCGAAAGGGCATCCGGAAACTCCATTACAAAATTAAACGCGATCCAACGATCGGATCAAAAGTTCACGCCCTTACGAACAGTCACTCAAGCCTGGCGCGACCAGACGTCATCATCACCGAGTTTCGATTCCTCATGCACTCCATGCAAAAGGGCATCCGGAAGCTCCAGTACATGTTTGAATGCGATCCAACGGTCGGATCAAAAGTTAGGGCCCTTTCGAACAATCACTCAAGCCTGGCGCGACCTAGACCTCATCATCTCCGAGTTTCGATTCCTCTTGCACTCCATGCGAAAGGGCATCCGGAAACTCCAGTAAAAGTGTGATCGCGATCCAACGGTCGGATCAAAAGTTATGGCCTTACGAACAGTCACTCAAGCCTGGCGCGACCAGACCTCATCATCATCGAGTATCGATTCCTCATCCGCTCCATGCAAAGGGGCATCCGGAAACTCCAGTAAAAGTTTGATCGCGATCCAACGGTCGGATCAAATGTTATGGCCCTTTCGAACCGTCACTCAAGCCCTGCGCGACCAGACCTCATCATCTCCGAGTTTCGATTCCTCATCTACCCCATGCAAAAGGGCATCCGGAAGCTCCAGTACAAGTTTGAACGCGATCCAATGGTCGGATCAAAAGCTAGGGCCCTTTCAAACCGTCACTCAAGCATGGCGCGACCAGACCTCATCATCACCGAGTATCAATTCCTCATCCACTCCATGCAAAAGGGCATCCGGAAACTCCAGAACAAGTTTGAACGCGATCCAACGGTCGGATCAAAACTTAGGGCCCTTCCGAATAGTCAATCAAGCCTGGCGCGACCAGACCTCAACATCACAGAGTATCAATTCCTCATGCACTCCATGCAAAGGGCATCCGGAAACTCCAGTAAAAGTTTGAACGCGATCCAACGGTCGGATCAAAAGTTATGGCCCTTTCGAACCGTCACTCAAGCCTGGCGCGACCAGACATCATCATCACCGAGTTTCGATTCCTCATGCACTCCAGGATAAAGGGCATCCGGAAATTGCAGTAAAAGTGTGATCGCGATCAAACGGTCAGATCGAAAGTTCGGGCCCTTTCGAACAGTCACTCAAGCATGGCGCGACCAGACCTCATCATCACCGAGTATCAATTCCTTATCCACTCCATACAAAGGGCATCCAGAAACTCCGAGTACAAGTTTGATCGCGATCCAACGGTCGGATCAAAAGTTATGGCCCTTCGAACCGTCACTCAATCCTGGCACGACCGAGACCTCATCATCACGAGTTTCGCTTCCTCATGCACTCCATGTAAAAGGGCATCCGGAAACTCCAGTAAAAGTTTGATCGCGATCCAACGGTCGGATCAAAAGTTATGGCCCTTTCGAACCGTCACTCAAGCCTGGCGCGACCAGACCTCATCATCGCCGAGTATCGATTCCTCATCCACTCCATGCAAAAGGGCATCCGAAAACTCCAGTACAAGTTTGAACGCGATCCAACGGTCGGATCAAAAGTTAGGGCCCTTTCGAACCGTCACTCAAGCTTGGCGCGACCAGACCCTCATCATCGCAGAGTATCGATTCCTCATCCACTCCATCCAAAAGGGCATCCGGAAACCCGAGTACAAGTTTGAACGCGATCCAACGGTCCGATCAAAAGTTATGGCCCTTTCGAAACGTCACTCCATCCTGGCGCGACCAGACGTCATCATCACCGAGTTTTGATTCCCCATGCACTCCACGCAAAGGGCATCCGGAAACTCCATTAAAAGTTTGATCGCGATCCAACGGTCGGATCAAAAGTTATGGCCCTTTCGAACCGTCACTCAAGCCTGGCGCGACCGAGACCTCATCATCACCGAGTATCGATTCCTCATGCACTCCATGCAAAGGGCATCCGGAAACTCCAGTTCAAGTTTGAACGTGATCCAACGGTCCGATCAAAAGTTAAGGCCCTTTCGAACCGTCACTCAATCCTGGCGCGACCAGACGTCATCATCACCGAGTTTCGATTCCTCATGCACTCCATGCGAAAGGGCATCCGGAAACTCCACTAAAAGTTTGATCGCGATCCAACGGTCCGATCGAAAGTTCGGGCCCTTTGGAACAGTCACTCAAGCCTTGTGTGACCAGACATCATCATCACCGTGTTTCGATTCCTCATGCACTCCATGCGAAAGGGCATCCGGAAACTCCAGTAAAAGTTTGAGGGCGATCCAACGGTCGGATCAAAAGTTCTGGCCCTTTCGAACCGTTACTCAATCCGGCGCGACCAGACCTCATCATCAGCGAGTATCGATTCCTCATCCACTCCATGCAAAGGGCATCCGGAAACTCCGAGTACAAGTTTGATCGCGATCCAACGGTCCGATCAAAAGTTAAGGCCCTTTCGAACCGTCACTCAATCTTGGCGCGACCAGACATCATCATCACCGAGTTTTGATTCCTCATGCACTCCAAGCGAAAGGGCAACCGGAAACTCCAGTAAAAGTTTGATCGCGATCCAACGATCCGATCGAAAGTTCGGGCCCTTTCGAACGATCACTCAAGCATGGCGCGACCGAGACCTCATCATCACCGAGTATCGATTCCTTATCCACTCCATGCAAAGGGCATCCGGAAACTCCGAGTAAAAGTTTGAACGCGATCCAACGGTCGGATCAAAAGTTATGGCCCTTTCGAACCGTCACTCAAATCTGGCGCGACCAGACCTCATCATCGCCGAGTATCGATTCCTCATCCACTCCATGCAAAGGGGCATCCGGAAACTCCGAGTAAAAGTTTGATCGCGATCCAACGGTCGGATCAAAAGTTATGGCCCTTTCGAACCGTCACTCAAGCATGGCGCGACCAGACCTCATCATCACGAGTATCGATTCCTCATCCACTCCATGCAAAAGGGCATCCGGAAACTCCGATAAAAGTTTGATGCGATCCAACGGTCGGATCAAAAGTTATGGCCCTTTCGAACCGTCACTCAATCCATGGCGCGACCAGACCTCATCATCACCGAGTATCGATTCCTCATGCACTCCATGCAAAAGGGCATCCGGAAACTCCAGTAAAAGTTTGAACGCGATCCAACGGTCGGATCAAAAGTTGTGGCCCTTTCGACCCGTCACTCAAGCCTGGCGCGACCAGACCTCATCATCGCCGAGTATCGATTCCTCATCCACTCCATGCAAAGGGCATCCGGAAACTCCAGGTAAAATTTTGATCGCGATCCAACGGTCGGATCCAAAGTTATGGCCCTTTCGACCGTCACTCAAGCCTGGCACGACCAGACCTCATCATCACCGAGTATCGTTTCCTCATCCACTCCATGCAAAAGGGCATCCGGAAGCTCCAGTACATGTTTGAATGCGATCCAACGATCGGATCAAAAGTTATGGCCCTTTCGAACCGTCACTCAAGCCTGGCGCGACCAGACCTCATCATCTCGAGTATCGATTCCTCATCCACTCCATGCAAAGGGCATCCGGAAACTCTAGTAAAAGTTTGATCGCGATCCAACGGTCGGATCAAAAGTTATGGCCCTTTCGAACCGTCACTCAAGCCTGGCGCGACCAGACCTCATCATCGCCGAGTATCGATTCCTCATCTACTCCATGCAAAAGGGCATCCGGAAGCTCCAGTACAAGTTTGATCGCGATCCAACGGTCGGATCAAAAGTTTGGGCCCTTTCGAACCGTCACTCAAGCCTGGCGCGACCAGACCTCATCATCACAGAGTATCAATTCCTCATGCACTCCATGCAAAAGGGCATCCGGAAACTCCAGTAAAAGTTTGATCGCGATCCAACGGTCGGATCAAAAGTTATGGCCCTTTCGAACCGTCACTCAAGCCTGGCGCGACCAGACCTCATCATCACCGAGTATCGATTCCTCATCCACTCCATGCAAAGGGCATCCGGAAACTCCAGTAAAAGTTTGAACACGATCCAACGGTCGGATCAAAAGTTATGGCCCTTTGAACGGTCACTCAAGCCTGGCGCGACCAGACCTCATCATCACCGAGATTCAATTCCTCATGCACTCCATGCGAAAGGGCATCCGGAAACTCCATTACAAAATTAAACGCGATCCAACGATCGGATCAAAAGTTATGGCCCTTTCGACCGGTCACTCAAGCCTGGCGCGACCGAGACCTCATCATCACCGAGTTTCGATTCCTCATGCACTCCATGCAAAAGGGCATCCGGAAACTCCGAGTACATGTTTGAAAGCGATCCAACGGTCGGATCAAAAGTTAGGGACCTTTCGAACAGTCACTCAAGCCTGGCGCGACTAGACCTCATCATCGCCGAGTATCGATTCCTCATCCACTCCATGCAAACGGGATCCGGAAACTCCGGTAAAAGTGTGATCGCGATCCAACGATCAGATCAAAAGTTATGGCCCATTCGAACCGTCACTCAAGCCTGGCGCGACCAGACCTCATCATCATCGAGTATCGATTCCTCATCCACTCCATGCAAACGGGCATCCGGAAACTCCAGTAAAAGTTTGATCGCGATCCAACGGTCGGATCAAAAGTTATGGCCCTTTCGAACCGTCACTCAAGCCTGCGCGACCGGACCTCATCATCACCGAGTATCGATTCCTCATCCACTCCATGCAAAAGGGCATCCGGAAACTCGAGTAAAAGTTTGATCGCGATCCAATGGTCGGATCAAAAGTTATGGCCCTTTCAAACCGTCACTCAAGCATGGCGCGACCGAGACCTCATCATCACCGAGTATCGATTCCTCATCCACTCCATGCAAAAGGGCATCCGGAAACTCAGAACAAGTTTGATCGCGATCCAACGGTCGGATCAAAAGTTATGGCCCTTTCGAACCGTCACTCAAGCTGGCGCGACCAGACCTCATCATCACCGAGTATCGATTCCTCATGCACTCCATGCAAAAGGGCATCCGGAAACTCCAGTAAAAGTTTGATCGCGATCCAACGGTCGGATCAAAAGTTATGGCCCTTTCGAACCATCACTCAAGCCTGGCGCGACCAGACCTCATCATCACCGAGTATCGATTCCTCATCCACTCCATGCAAAGGGCATCCGGAAACTCCAGTAAAAGTTTGATCGCGATCCAACGGTCGGATCAAAGTTATGGCCCTTTCGAACAGTCACTCAAGCATGGCGCGACCAGACCTCATCATCGCCGAGTATCGATTCCTCATCCACTCCATGCAAAAGGGCATCCGGAAACTCCAGTAAAAGTTTGATCGCGATCCAACGGTCGGATCAAAAGTTATGGCCCTTTCGAACCGTCACTCAAGCCTGGCACGACCAGACCTCATCATCACCGAGTATCGATTCCTCATCCACTCCATGCAAAAGGGCATCCGGAAACTCCAGTAAAAGTTTGATCGCGATCCAACGGTCGGATCAAAAGTTATGGCCCTTTCGAACCGTCACTCAAGCCTGGCGCGACCAGACCTCATCATCGCCGAGTATCGATTCCTCATCCACTCCATGCAAAGGGCATCCGGAAACTCCAGTACAAGTTTGAACGCGATCCAACGGTCGGATCAAAAGTTAGGGCCCTTTCGAACCGTCACTCAAGCTTGGCGCGACCAGACCTCATCATCACCGAGTATCGATTCCTCATCGCACTCCATGCAAAAGGGCATCCGGAAACTCCAGTAAAAGTTTGATCGCGATCCAACGGTCGGATCAAAAGTTAAGGCCCTTTCGAACCGTCACTCAAGCCTGGCGCGACCAGACCTCATCATCATCGAGTATCGATTCCTCATGCACTCCATGCAAAAGGGCATCCGGAAACTCCAGTACAAGTTTGAACGCGATCCAACGGTCGGATCAAAAGTTAGGGCCCTTTCGAACCGTCACTCAAGCCTGGCGCGACCAGACCTCATCATCACCGAGTATCGATTCCTCATCCACTCCATGCAAAGGGGCATCCGGAAACTCCAGTAAAAGTTTGATCGCGATCCAACGGTCGGATCAAAAGTTATGGCCCTTTCGAACCGTCACTCAAGCCTGGCGCGACCAGACCTCATCATCGCCGAGTATCGATTCCTCATCCACTCCATGCAAAGGGCATCCGGAAACTCCAGTAAAAGTTTGATCGCGATCCAACGGTCGGATCAAAAGTTATGGCCCTTTCGAACCGTCACTCAAGCCTTGTGTGACGAGACCTCATCATCACCGGTATCGATTCCTCATGCACTCCATGCAAAGGGCATCCGGAAACTCCAGTAAAAGTTTGATCGCGATCCAACGGTCGGATCAAAAGTTATGGCCCTTTCGAACCGTCACTCAAGCCTGGCGCGACCGAGACCTCATCATCGCCGAGTATCGATTCCTCATCCACTCCATGCAAAGGGCATCCGGAAACTCCGTAAAAGTTTGATCGCGATCCAACGGTCGGATCAAAAGTTATGGCCCTTTCGAACCGTCACTCAATCTTGGCGCGACCAGACCTCATCATCTCCGAGTATCGATTCCTCATCCACTCCATGCAAAGGGCATCCGGAAACTCCAGTAAAAGTTTGATCGCGATCCAACGGTCGGATCAAAAGTTATGGCCCTTTCGAACGTCACTCAAGCCTGGCGCGACCAGACCTCATCATCACCGAGTATCGATTCCTCATCCACTCCATGCAAAGGGGCATCCGGAAACTCCAGTAAAAGTTTGAACGCGATCCAACGGTCGGATCAAAAGTTAGGCCCTTTCGAACCGTCACTCAAGCCTGGCGCGACCAGACCTCATCATCGCCGAGTATCGATTCCTCATCCACTCCATGCAAAGGGGCATCCGGAAACTCCAGTAAAAGTTTGATCGCGATCCAACGGTCGGATCAAAAGTTATGGCCCTTTCGAACCGTCACTCAAGCATGGCGCGACCGAGACCTCATCATCACCGAGTATCGATTCCTCATCCACTCCATGCAAAGGGCATCCGGAAACTCCGAGTAAAAGTTTGATCGCGATCCAACGGTCGGATCAAAAGTTATGGCCCTTTCGAACCGTCACTCAATCCTGGCGCGACCAGACCTCATCATCACCGAGTATCGATTCCTCATGCACTCCATGCAAAAGGGCATCCGGAAACTCCAGTAAAAGTTTGATCGCGATCCAACGGTCGGATCAAAAGTTAGGGCCCTTTCGAACCGTCACTCAAGCCTGGCGCGACCAGACCTCATCATCGCCGAGTATCGATTCCTCATCCACTCCATGCAAAAGGGCATCCGGAAACTCCAGTAAAAGTTTGATCGCGATCCAACGGTCGGATCAAAAGTTATGGCCCTTTCGAACCGTCACTCAAGCCTGGCGCGACCAGACCTCATCATCCCGAGTATCGATTCCTCATGCACTCCATGCAAAAGGGCATCCGGAAACTCCAGTAAAAGTTTGATCGCGATCCAACGGTCGGATCAAAAGTTATGGCCCTTTCGAACCGTCACTCAAGCCTGGCGCGACCAGACCTCATCATCGCCGAGTTATCGATTCCTCATCCACTCCATGCAAAGGGCATCCGGAAACTCCAAGTAAAAGTTTGATCGCGATCCAACGGTCGGATCAAAAGTTATGGCCCTTTCGAACCGTCACTCAAGCCTGGCGCGACCAGACCTCATCATCACCGAGTATCGATTCCTCATCCACTCCATGCAAAAGGGGCATCCGGAAACTCCAGTAAAAGTTTGATCGCGATCCAACGGTCGGATCAAAAGTTATGGCCCTTTCGAACCGTCACTCAAGCCTGGCGCGACCAGACCTCATCATCACCGAGTATCGATTCCTCATCCACTCCATGCAAAGGGCATCCGGAAACTCCAGTAAAAGTTTGATCGCGATCCAACGGTCGGATCAAAAGTTATGGCCCTTTCGAACCGTCACTCAATCTGGCGCGACCAGACCTCATCATCACCGAGTATCGATTCCTCATGCACTCCATGCAAAGGGCATCCGGAAACTCCAGTAAAAGTTTGATCGCGATCCAACGGTCGGATCAAAAGTTATGGCCCTTTCGAACCGTCACTCAAGCCTGGCGCGACCAGACCTCATCATCACCGAGTATCGATTCCTCATCCACTCCATGCAAAAGGGCATCCGGAAACTCCAGTAAAAGTTTGATCGCGATCCAACGGTCGGATCAAAAGTTATGGCCCTTTCGAAACGTCACTCAAGCCTGGCGCGACCAGACCTCATCATCACCGAGTATCGATTCCTCATGCACTCCATGCAAAAGGGCATCCGGAAACTCCAGTACAAGTTTGAATCGCGATCCAACGGTCGGATCAAAAGTTAGGGCCCTTTCGAACCGTCACTCAAGCCTGGCGCGACTAGACCTCATCATCGCCGAGTATCGATTCCTCATCCACTCCATGCAAAGGGGCATCCGGAAACTCCAGTAAAAGTTTGATCGCGATCCAACGGTCGGATCAAAAGTTATGGCCCTTTCGAACCGTCACTCAAGCCTGGCGCGACCAGACCTCATCATCATCGAGTATCGATTCCTCATCCACTCCATGCAAAAGGGCATCCGGAAACTCTAGTAAAAGTTTGATCGCGATCCAACGGTCGGATCAAAAGTTATGGCCCTTTCGAACCGTCACTCAAGCCTGGCGCGACCGAGACCTCATCATCACCGAGTATCGATTCCTCATCCACTCCATGCAAAGGGGCATCCGGAAACTCCAGTAAAAGTTTGATCGCGATCCAACGGTCGGATCAAAAGTTATGGCCCTTTCGAACCGTCACTCAAGCATGGCGCGACCAGACCTCATCATCCCGAGTATCGATTCCTCATCCACTCCATGCAAAAGGGCATCCGGAAACTCCAGTAAAAGTTTGATCGCGATCCAACGGTCGGATCAAAAGTTATGGCCCTTTCGAACCGTCACTCAAGCCTGGCGCGACCAGACCTCATCATCACCGAGTATCGATTCCTCATGCACTCCATGCAAAAGGGCATCCGGAAACTCCAGTACAAGTTTGATCGCGATCCAACGGTCGGATCAAAAGTTATGGCCCTTTCGAACCATCACTCAAGCCTGGCGCGACCAGACCTCATCATCACCGAGTATCGATTCCTCATCCACTCCATGCAAAGGGCATCCGGAAACTCCAGTAAAAGTTTGATCGCGATCCAACGGTCGGATCAAAAGTTATGGCCCTTTCGAACCGTCACTCAAGCATGGCGCGACCGAGACCTCATCATCGCCGAGTATCGATTCCTCATCCACTCCATGCAAAAGGGCATCCGGAAACTCCAGTAAAGTTTGATCGCGATCCAACGGTCGGATCAAAAGTTAGGGCCCTTCGAACAGTCACTCAAGCCTGGCGCGACCAGACCTCATCATCACAGAGTATCGATTCCTCATGCACTCCATGCAAAAGGGCATCCGGAAACTCCAGTAAAAGTTTGATCGCGATCCAACGGTCGGATCAAAAGTTATGGCCCTTTCGAACCGTCACTCAAGCCTGGCGCGACCAGACCTCATCATCACCGAGTATCGATTCCTCATCCACTCCATGCAAAAGGGCATCCGGAAACTCCAGTACAAGTTTGATCGCGATCCAACGGTCGGATCAAAAGTTATGGCCCTTTCGAACCGTCACTCAAGCTTGGCGCGACCAGACCTCATCATCACCGAGTATCGATTCCTCATGCACTCCATGCAAAAGGGCATCCGGAAACTCCAGTAAAAATTTGATCGCGATCCAACGGTCGGATCAAAAGTTATGGCCCTTTCCAAACGTCACTCAAGCCTGGCGCGACCAGACCTCATCATCATCGAGTATCGATTCCTCATGCACTCCATGCAAAAGGGCATCCGGAAACTCCAGTACAAGTTTGATCGCGATCCAACGGTCGGATCAAAAGTTATGGCCCTTTCGAACCGTCACTCAAGCCTGGCGCGACCGAGACCTCATCATCACCGAGTATCGATTCCTCATCCACTCCATGCAAAAGGGCATCCGGAAACTCCAGTTAAAAGTTTGATCGCGATCCAACGGTCGGATCAAAAGTTATGGCCCTTTCGAACCGTCACTCAATCTGGCGCGACCGAGACCTCATCATCACCGAGTTTCGATTCCTCATGCACTCCATGCAAAAGGGCATCCGGAAACTCCACTAAAAGTTTGATCGCGATCCAACGGTCGGATCAAAAGTTATGGCCCTTTCGAACCGTCACTCAAGCCTGGCGCGACCAGACCTCATCATCACCGAGTATCGATTCCTCATCCACTCCATGCAAAAGGGCATCCGGAAACTCCAGTAAAAGTTTGATCGCGATCCAACGGTCGGATCAAAAGTTATGGCCCTTTCGAACCGTCACTCAAGCCTGGCGCGACCGAGACCTCATCATCACCGAGTATCGATTCCTCATGCACTCCATGCAAAAGGGCATCCGGAAACTCCGAGTACAAGTTTGATCGCGATCCAACGGTCGGATCAAAAGTTATGGCCCTTTCGAACAGTCACTCAAGCCTGGCGCGACCAGACCTCATCATCTCCGAGTTTCGATTCCTCTTGCACTCCATGCGAAAGGGCATCCGGAAACTCCAGTAAAAGTTTGATCGCGATCCAACGGTCGGATCAAAAGTTATGGCCCTTTCGAACCGTCACTCAAGCATGGCGCGACCAGACCTCATCATCACCGAGTATCGATTCCTCATCCACTCCATGCAAAGGGGCATCCGGAAACTCCGAGTAAAAGTTTGATCGCGATCCAACGGTCGGATCAAAAGTTATGGCCCTTTCGAACCGTCACTCAATCCTGGCGCGACCAGACCTCATCATCACCGAGTATCGATTCCTCATCCACTCCATGCAAAGGGGCATCCGGAAACTCCAGTAAAAGTTTGATCGCGATCCAACGGTCGGATCAAAAGTTATGGGCCATTTCGAACCGTCATTCAAGCATGGCGCGACCAGACCTCATCATCACCGAGTATCGATTCCTCATGCACTCCATGCAAAAGGGCATCCGGAAACTCCAAGTACAAGTTTGATCGCGATCCAACGGTCGGATCAAAAGTTATGGCCCTTTCGAACCGTCACTCAAGCCTGGCGCGACCAGACCTCATCATCACCGAGTATCGATTCCTCATGCACTCCATGCAAAGGGCATCCGGAAACTCCACTAAAAGTTTGATCGCGATCCAACGGTCGGATCAAAAGTTATGGCCCTTTCGAACCGTCACTCAAGCCTGGCGCGACCAGACCTCATCATCACCGAGTTTCGATTCCTCATGCACTCCATGCAAAGGGCATCCGGAAACTCCAGTACAAGTTTGAACGCGATCCAACGGTCGGATCAAAAGTTATGGCCCTTTCGAACCGTCACTCAAGCCTGGCGCGACCAGACCTCATCATCACCGAGTATCGATTCCTCATGCACTCCATGCAAAAGGGCATCCGGAAACTCCAGTAAAAGTTTGATCGCGATCCAACGGTCGGATCAAAAGTTATGGCCCTTTCGAACCGTCACTCAAGCCTGGCGCGACCAGACCTCATCATCTCGAGTATCGATTCCTCATGCACTCCATGCAAAAGGGCATCCGGAAACTCCAGTAAAAGTTTGATCGCGATCCAACGGTCGGATCAAAAGTTATGGCCCTTTCGAACCGTCACTCAAGCCTGGCGCGACCAGACCTCATCATCACCGAGTATCGATTCCTCATCCACTCCATGCAAAAGGGCATCCGGAAACTCCAGTAAAAGTTTGATCGCGATCCAACGGTCCGATCAAAAGTTATGGCCCTTTCGAACCGTCACTCAAGCCTGGCGCGACCAGACCTCATCATCACGAGTATCGATTCCTCATGCACTCCATGCAAAAGGGCATCCGGAAACTCCAGTACAAGTTTGAACGCGATCCAACGGTCGGATCAAAAGTTAAGGCCCTTTCGAACCGTCACTCAAGCCTGGCGCGACCAGACCTCATCATCACCGAGTATCGATTCCTCATGCACTCCATGCAAAGGGCATCCGGAAACTCCAGTAAAAGTTTGAACGCGATCCAACGGTCGGATCAAAAGTTATGGCCCTTTCGAACGGTCACTCAAGCTGGCGCGACCAGACGTCATCATCACCGAGTTTCGATTCCCCATGCACTCCATGCGAAAGGGCATCCGGAAACTCCATTACAAAATTAAACGCGATCCAACGGTCGGATCAAAAGTTCACGCCCTTTCGAACAGTCACTCAAGCCTGGCGCGACCAGACGTCATCATCACCGAGTATCAATTCCTCATGCACTCCATGCAAAAGGGCATCCGGAAACTCCAGTACAAGTTTGAATGCGATCCAACGGTCGGATCAAAAGTTAGGGCCCTTTCGAACAATCACTCAAGCCTGGCGCGACTAGACCTCATCATCTCCGAGTTTCGATTCCTCTTGCACTCCATGCGAAAGGGCATCCGGAAACTCCAGTAAAAGTTTGATCGCGATCCAACGGTCGGATCAAAAGTTATGGCCCTTTCGAACCGTCACTCAAGCCTGGCGCGACCGAGACCTCATCATCATCGAGTATCGATTCCTCATCCACTCCATGCAAAGGGGCATCCGGAAACTCCTAGTAAAAGTTTGATCGCGATCCAACGGTCGGATCAAAAGTTATGGCCCTTTCGAACCGTCACTCAAGCCTGGCGCGACCAGACCTCATCATCACCGAGTATCGATTCCTCATCCACTCCATGCAAAAGGGCATCCGGAAACTCCAGTAAAAGTTTGATCGCGATCCAACGGTCGGATCAAAAGCTAGGGCCCTTTCAAACCGTCACTCAAGCATGGCGCGACCAGACCTCATCATCACCGAGTATCAATTCCTCATCCACTCCATGCAAAAGGGCATCCGGAAACTCCAGTAAAAGTTTGATCGCGATCCAACGGTCGGATCAAAAGTTAGGGCCCTTTCGAACCGTCACTCAAGCCTGGCGCGACCAGACCTCATCATCACCGAGTATCGATTCCTCATGCACTCCATGCAAAAGGGCATCCGGAAACTCCGAGTAAAAGTTTGATCGCGATCCAACGGTCGGATCAAAAGTTATGGCCTTACGAACAATCACTCAAGCCTGGCGCGACCAGACCTCATCATCACCGAGTATCGATTCCTCATCCACTCCATGCAAAAGGGCATCCGGAAACTCCAGTAAAAGTTTGATCGCGATCCAACGGTCGGATCAAAAGTTATGGCCCTTTCGAACCGTCACTCAAGCATGGCGCGACCAGACCTCATCATCACCGAGTATCGATTCCTCATCCACTCCATGCAAAAGGGCATCCGGAAACTCCAGTAAAAGTTTGATCGCGATCCAACGGTCGGATCAAAAGTTATGGCCCTTTCGAACCGTCACTCAATCCTGGCGCGACCAGACCTCATCATCACCGAGTATCGATTCCTCATGCACTCCATGCAAAAGGGCATCCGGAAACTCAAGTACAAGTTTGAACGCGATCCAACGGTCGGATCAAAAGTTAGGGCCCTTTCGAACCGTCACTCAAGCCTGGCGCGACCAGACCTCATCATCGCCGAGTATCGATTCCTCATCCACTCCATGCAAAGGGCATCCGGAAACTCCAGTACAAGTTTGATCGCGATCCAACGGTCGGATCAAAAGTTAGGGCCCTTTCGAACCGTCACTCAAGCTTGGCGCGACCGAGACCTCATCATCCGAGTATCGATTCCTCATGCACTCCATGCAAAAGGGCATCCGGAAACTCCAGTACAAGTTTGATCGCGATCCAACGGTCGGATCAAAAGTTATGGCCCTTTCGAAACGTCCCTCAAGCCTGGCGCGACCGAGACCTCATCATCACCGAGTATCGATTCCCCATGCCTTCCATGCAAAGGGCATCCGGAAACTCCAGTAAAAGTTTGAACGCGATCCAACGGTCGGATCAAAAGTTAGGGCCCTTTCGAACCGTCACTCAAGCCTGGCGCGACCAGACCTCATCATCACCGAGTATCGATTCCTCATGCACTCCATGCAAAAGGGCATCCGGAAACTCCAGTACAAGTTTGAACGCGATCCAACGGTCCGATCAAAAGTTAAGGCCCTTTCGAACCGTCACTCAATCTGGCGCGACCAGACCTCATCATCCACGAGTTTCGATTCCTCATGCACTCCATGCAAAGGGCATCCGGAAACTCCACTAAAAGTTTGAATCGCGATCCAACGGTCGGATCAAAAGTTCGGGCCCTTTGGAACCGTCACTCAAGCCTTGGCGTGACCGAGACCTCATCATCACCGAGTTTCGATTCCTCATGCACTCCATGCAAAAGGGCATCCGGAAACTCCAGTAAAAGTTTGATCGCGATCCAACGGTCCGATCGAAAGTTCGGGCCCTTTCGAACAGTCACTCAAGCCTGGCGCGACCAGACCTCATCATCACCGAGTATCGATTCCTCATGCACTCCATGCAAAAGGGCATCCGGAAACTCCAGTACAAGTTTGAACGCGATCCAACGGTCCGATCAAAAGTTAAGGCCCTTTCGAACCGTCACTCAATCCTGGCGCGACCAGACCTCATCATCTCCGAGTTTCGATTCCTCATGCACTCCATGCGAAAGGGCATCCGGAAACTCCAGTAAAAGTTTGATCGCGATCCAACGGTCCGATCAAAAGTTATGGCCCTTTCGAACAGTCACTCAAGCATGGCGCGACCAGACCTCATCATCACCGAGTATCGATTCCTTATCCACTCCATGCAAAGGGCATCCGGAAACTCCAGTAAAAGTTTGAACGCGATCCAACGGTCGGATCAAAAGTTAAGGCCCTTTCGAACCGTCACTCAATCCGGCGCGACCGAGACCTCATCATCGCCGAGTATCGATTCCTCATCCACTCCATGCAAAGGGCATCCGGAAACTCCAGTAAAAGTTTGATCGCGATCCAACGGTCCGATCGAAAGTTTGGGCCCTTTCGAACAGTCACTCAAGCATGGCGCGACCAGACCTCAACATCACAGAGTATCAATTCCTCATGCACTCCATGCAAAAGGGCATCCGGAAACTCCAAGTACAAGTTTGAATCGCGATCCAACGGTCGGATCAAAAGTTAAGGCCCTTTCGAACCGTCACTCAATCCTGGCGCGACCAAACGTCATCATCACCGATTTTCGATTCCTTATGCACTCCACGCGAAAGGGCATCCGGAAACTCCACTAAAAGTTTGAACGCGATCCAACGGTCCGATCAAAAGTTCGGGCCCTTTCGAACGGTCACTCAAGCCTGGCGCGACCAGACCTCATCATCACCGAGTTTCGATTCCTCATGCACTCCATGCAAAAGGGCATCCGGAAACTCCATTACAAAATTAAACGCGATCCAACGGTCGGATCAAAAGTTATGGCCCTTTCGAACCGTCACTCAAGCTGGCGCCACCAGACCTCATCATCTCCGAGTTTCGATTCCTCATGCACTCCATGCAAAAGGGCATCCGGAAACTCCAGTACAAGTTTGAATGCGATCCAACGGTCGGATCAAAAGTTATGGCCCTTTCGATCCGTCACTCAAGCCTGGCGCGACCAGACCTCATCATCCACTCCATGCAAAAGGGCATCCGGAAACTCTAGTAAAAGTTTGATCGCGATCCAACGGTCCGATCAAAAGTTATGGCCCTTTCGAACCGTCACTCAAGCCTGGCGCGACCGAGACCTCATCATCAGCCGAGTATCGATTCCTCATCCACTCCATGCAAAAGGGCATCCAGAAACACCAGTAAAAGTTTGATCGCGATCCAACGGTCGGATCAAAAGTTATGGGCATTTCGAACCGTCACTCAAGCCTGGCGCGACCAGACCTCATCATCACCGAGTATCGATTCCTCATCCACTCCATGCAAAAGGGCATCCGGAAACTCAGTAAAAGTTTGAACGCGATCCAACGGTCGGATCAAAAGTTAGGCCCTTTCGAACCGTCACTCAATCCTGGCGCGACCAGACCTCATCATCACCGAGTATCGATTCCTCATGCACTCCATGCAAAAGGGCATCCGGAAACTCCAGTAAAAGTTTGATCGCGATCCAACGGTCCGATCAAAAGTTATGGCCCTTTCGAACCGTCACTCAAGCCTGGCGCGACCAGACCTCATCATCACCGAGTATTCGATTCCTCATGCACTCCATGCAAAGGGCATCCGGAAACTCCATTAAAAGTTTGATCGCGATCCAACGGTCGGATCAAAAGTTATGGCCCTTTCGAACCGTCACTCAAGCCTGGCGCGACCAGACCTCATCATCACCGAGTTTCGATTCCTCATGCACTCCATGCAAAAGGGCATCCGGAAACTCAGGTAAAAGTTTGATCGCGATCCAACGGTCGGATCAAAAGTTATGGCCCTTTCGAACCGTCACTCAAGCCTGGCGCGACTAGACCTCATCATCATCCGAGTATCGATTCCTCATGCACTCCATGCAAAAGGGCATCCGGAAACTCCAGTAAAAAGTTTGATCGCGATCCAACGGTCGGATCAAAAGTTATGGCCCTTTCGAACAGTCACTCAAGCTGGCGCGACCAGACCTCATCATCATCGAGTATCGATTCCTCATCCACTCCATGCAAAGGGCATCCGGAAACTCTAGTAAAAGTTTGATCGCGATCCAACGGTCGGATCAAAAGTTATGGCCCTTTCGAACCGTCACTCAAGCCTGGCGCGACCAGACCTCATCATCTCCGAGTTTCGATTCCTCATCCACTCCATGCAAAAGGGCATCCGGAAACTCCAGTACAAGTTTGAATGCGATCCAACGGTACGATCAAAAGTTAGTGCCCTTTCAAACCGTCACTCAAGCATGGCGCGACCGAGACCTCATCATCACCGAGTATCGATTCCTCATCCACTCCATGCAAAAGGGCATCCGGAAACTCCAGTAAAAGTTTGATCGCGATCCAACGGTCGGATCAAAAGTTAGGGCCCTTTCGAACCGTCACTCAAGCCTGGCGCGACCGAGACCTCATCATCACCGAGTATCGATTCCTCATGCACTCCATGCAAAAGGGCATCCGGAAACTCCAGTACAAGTTTGAACGCGATCCAACGGTCCGATGAAAAGATCGTGCCCTTTCGAACAATCACTCAAGCCTGGCGCGACCAGACATCATCATCACCGAGTTTCGATTCCTCATGCACTCCATGCAAAAGGGCATCCGGAAATTCCGAGTAAAAGTTTGATCGCGATCCAACGGTCGGATCAAAAGTTATGGCCCTTTCGAACCGTCACTCAAGCATGGCGCGACCAGACCTCATCATCACCGAGTATCGATTCCTCATCCACTCCATGCAAAAGGGCATCCGGAAACTCCAGTACAAGTTTGATCGCGATCCAACGGTCGGATCAAAAGTTATGGCCCTTTCGAACCGTCACTCAATCCTGGCGCGACCGAGACCTCATCATCACCGAGTTTCGATTCCTCATGCACTCCATGCAAAGGGCATCCGGAAACTCCAAGTAAAAGTTTGAACGCGATCCAACGGTCGGATCAAAAGTTATGGCCCTTTCGAACCGTCACTCAAGCCTGGCGCGACCGAGACCTCATCATCGCCGAGTATCGATTCCTTATCCACTCCATGCAAAAGGGCATCCGGAAACTCCAGTAAAAGTTTGATCGCGATCCAACGGTCGGATCAAAAGTTAGGGCCCTTTCGAACCGTCACTCAAGCTTGGCGCGACCAGACCTCATCATCCCGAGTATCGATTCCTCATCCACTCCATGCAAAAGGGCATCCGGAACTCCAGTAAAAGTTTGAATCGCGATCCAACGGTCGGATCAAAAGTTATGGCCCTTTCGAACCGTCACTCAATCCTGGCGCGACCAGACCTCATCATCACCGAGTTTCGATTCCTCATGCACTCCATGCGAAAGGGCATCCGGAAACTCCAGTAAAAGTTTGATCGCGATCCAACGGTCGGATCGAAAGTTATGGCCCTTTCGAACCGTCACTCAAGCCTGGCGCGACCGAGACCTCATCATCACCGAGTATCGATTCCTCATGCACTCCATGCAAAAGGGCATCCGGAAACTCCAGTAAAAGTTTGAATCGCGATCCAACGGTCGGATCAAAAGTTATGGCCCTTTCGAACCGTCACTCAAGCCTGGCGCGACCAGACCTCATCATCACCGAGTTATCGATTCCTCATCCACTCCATGCAAAAGGGCATCCGGAAACTCCAGTAAAAGTTTGATCGCGATCCAACGGTCGGATCAAAAGTTATGGCCCTTTCGAACCGTCACTCAAGCCTGGCGCGACCAGACCTCATCATCACCGAGTATCGATTCCTCATGCACTCCATGCAAAAGGGCATCCGGAAACTCCAGTACAAGTTTGATCGCGATCCAACGGTCGGATCAAAAGTTATGGCCCTTTCGAACAGTCACTCAAGCATGGCGCGACCAGACCTCATCATCACCGAGTATCAATTCCTCATCCACTCCATGCAAAAGGGCATCCGGAAACTCCAGTACAAGTTTGAACGCGATCCAACGGTCCGATCAAAAGTTATGGCCCTTTCGAACCGTCACTCAATCCTGGCGCGACCAGACCTCATCATCTCCGAGTTTCGATTCCTCATGCACTCCATGCAAAAGGGCATCCGGAAACTCCAGTAAAAGTTTGATCGCGATCCAACGGTCTGATCAAAAGTTATGGCTCTTTCGAACCGTCACTCAAGCCTGGCGCGACGAGACCTCATCATCTCGAGTTTCGATTCCTCATCCACTCCATGCAAAAGGGCATCCGGAAACTCCAGTAAAAGTTTGATCGCGATCCAACGGTCGGATCAAAAGTTATGGCCCTTTCGAACCGTCACTCAAGCCTGGCGCGACCGAGACCTCATCATCGCCGAGTATCGCTTCCCCATCCACTCCATGCAAAAGGGCATCCGGAAACTCCAGTAAAAGTTTGATCGGGATCCAACGGTCGGATCAAAAGTTATGGCCCTTTCAAACCGTCACTCAAGCGTGGCGCGACCAGACCTCATCATCACCGAGTATCGATTCCTCATCCACTCCATGCAAAAGGGCATCCGGAAACTCCAAGTAAAAGTTTGATCGCGATCCAACGGTCGGATCAAAAGTTAGGGCCCTTTCGAACCGTCACTCAAGCCTGGCGCGACCGAGACCTCATCATCACCGAGTATCGATTCCTCATGCACTCCATGCAAAAGGGCATCCGGAAACTCCAGTAAAAGTTTGATCGCGATCCAACGGTCGGATCAAAAGTTATGGCCCTTTCGAACCGTCACTCAAGCCTGGCGCGACCAGACCTCATCATCACCGAGTATCGATTCCTCATGCACTCCATGCAAAAGGGCATCTGGAAACTCCAGTAAAAGTTTGATCGCGATCCAACGGTCGGATCAAAAGTTATGGCCCTTTCGAACCGTCACTCAAGCTGGCGCGACCAGACCTCATCATCACCGAGTATCGATTCCTCATCCACTCCATGCAAAGGGCATCCGGAAACTCCAGTAAAAGTTTGATCGCGATCCAACGGTCGGATCAAAAGTTATGGCCCTTTCGAACCGTCACTCAATCTGGCGCGACCAGACCTCATCATCATCCGAGTTTCGATTCCTCATGCACTCCATGCAAAAGGGCATCCGGAAACTCCAGTAAAAGTTTGATCGCGATCCAACGGTCGGATCAAAAGTTATGGCCCTTTCGAACCGTCACTCAAGCTTGGCGCGACCGGACCTCATCATCACCGAGTATCGATTCCTCATCCACTCCATGCAAAAGGGCATCCGGAAACTCCGAGTAAAAGTTTGATCGCGATCCAACGGTCGGATCAAAAGTTATGGCCCTTTCGAACCGTCACTCAAGCCTGGCGCGACCAGACCTCATCATCACCGAGTATCGATTCCTCATCCACTCCATGCAAAAGGGCATCCGGAAACTCAAGTAAAGTTTGATCGCGATCCAACGGTCGGATCAAAAGTTATGGCCCTTTCGAACCGTCACTCAATCTGGCGCGACCGAGACCTCATCATCACCGAGTATCGATTCCTCATGCACTCCATGCAAACGGGCATCCGGAAACTCCAGTAAATGTTTGATCGCGATCCAACGGTCGGATCAAAAGTTATGGCCCTTTCGAACCGTCACTCAAGGCTGGCGCGACCAGACCTCATCATCACCGAGTATCGATTCCTCATGCACTCCATGCAAAAGGGCATCCGGAAACTCCAGTAAAAGTTTGATCGCGATCCAACGGTCGGATCAAAAGTTATGGCCCTTTCGAACCGTCACTCAAGCCTGGCGCGACCAGACCTCATCATCACCGAGTATCGATTCCTCATGCACTCCATGCAAAGGGCTATCCGGAAACTCCAGTAAAAGTTTGATCGCGATCCAACGGTCGGATCAAAAGTTATGGCCCTTTCGAACCGTCACTCAAGCTGGCGCGACCGAGACCTCATCATCACCGAGTATCGATTCCTCATGCACTCCATGCAAAAGGGCATCCGGAAACTCCAGTAAAAGTTTGATCGCGATCCAACGGTCGGATCAAAAGTTAGGGCCCTTTCGAACCGTCACTCAAGCCTGGCGCGACCAGACCTCATCATCACCGAGTATCGATTCCTCATCCACTCCATGCAAAGGGCATCCGGAAACTCCAGTAAAAGTTTGATCGCGATCCAACGGTCGGATCAAAAGTTATGGCCCTTTCGAACGTCACTCAAGCTGGCGCGACCAGACCTCATCATCACCGAGTATCGATTCCTCATACACTCCAAGCAAAGGGGCATCCGGAAACTCCAGTAAAAGTTTGATCGCGATCCAACGGTCGGATCAAAAGTTAGGGCCCTTTCAAACCGTCACTCAAGCCTGGCGCGACCAGACCTCATCATCACCGAGTATCGATTCCTCATCCACTCCATGCAAAAGGGCATCCGGAAACTCCAGTAAAAGTTTGATCGCGATCCAACGGTCGGATCAAAAGTTATGGCCCTTTCGAACCGTCACTCAAGCCTGGCTCGACCGAGACCTCATCATCACCGAGTATCGATTCCTCATGCACTCCATGCAAAAGGGCATCCGGAAACTCCAGTACAAGTTTGAACGCGATCCAACGGTCGGATCAAAAGTTATGGCCCTTTCGAACCGTCACTCAAGCTTGGCGCGACCAGACCTCATCATCACCGAGTTTCGATTCCTCATGCACTCCATGCGAAAGGGCATCCGGAAACTCCAGTAAAAGTTTGATCGCGATCCAACGGTCGGATCAAAAGTTAGGGCCCTTTCGAACCGTCACTCAAGCCTGGCGCGACCAGACCTCATCATCACCGAGTATCAATTCCTCATCCACTCCATGCAAAAGGGCATCCGGAAACTCGAGTACAAGTTTGAACGCGATCCAACGGTCCGATCAAAAGTTAAGGCCCTTACAAACCGTCACTCAAGCCTGGCGCGACCAGACCTCATCATCACCGAGTTTCGATTCCTCATGCACTCCATGCAAAAGGGCATCCGGAAACTCCAGTAAAAGTTTGATCGCGATCCAACGGTCCGATCGAAAGTTCGGGCCCTTTCGAACCGTCACTCAAGCCTGGCGCGACCAGACCTCATCATCATCCGAGTATCGATTCCTCATGCACTCCATGCAAAAGGGCATCCGGAAACTCCAGTAAAAGTTTGATCGCGATCCAACGGTCGGATCAAAAGTTATGGCCCTTTCGAACCGTCACTCAAGCCTGGCGCGACCGAGACCTCATCATCACCGAGTATCGATTCCTCATCCACTCCATGCAAAAGGGCATCCGGAAACTCCAAGTAAAAGTTTGATCGCGATCCAACGGTCGGATCAAAAGTTAGGGCCCTTTCAAACCGTCACTCAAGCCTGGCGCGACCGAGACCTCATCATCACCGAGTATCGATTCCTCATCCACTCCATGCAAAAGGGCATCCGGAAACTCCAGTAAAAGTTTGATCGCGATCCAACGGTCGGATCAAAAGTTATGGCCCTTTCGAACCGTCACTCAAGCCTGGCGCGACCAGACCTCATCATCACCGAGTATCGATTCCTCATGCACTCCATGCAAAAGGGCATCCGGAAACTCCAAGTACAAGTTTGATCGCGATCCAACGGTCGGATCAAAAGTTATGGCCCTTTCGAACCGAGTCACTCAAGCCTGGCGCGACCAGACCTCATCATCACCGAGTATCGATTCCTCATCCACTCCATGAAAAGGGCATCCGGAAACTCCAGTAAAAGTTTGATCGCGATCCAACGGTCGGATCAAAAGTTATGGCCCTTTCTAACCGTCACTCAAGCATGGCGCGACCAGACCTCATCATCACCGAGTATCGATTCCTCATCCACTCCATGCAAAAGGGCATCCGGAAACTCCAGTAAAAGTTTGATCGCGATCCAACGGTCGGATCAAAAGTTATGGCCCTTTCGAACCGTCACTCAAGCCTGGCGCGACCGAGACCTCATCATCATCCGAGTATCGATTCCTCATGCACTCCATGCAAAAGGGCATCCGGAAACTCCAGTAACAGTTTGATCGCGGTCAACGGTCGAATCAAAAGTTATGGCCCTTTCGAACCGTCACTCAAGCTTGGCGCGACCGAGACCTCATCATCACCGAGTATCGATTCCTCATGCACTCCATGCAAAGGGCATCCGGAAACTCCGAGTAAAAGTTTGATCGCGATCCAACGGTCGGATCAAAAGTTATGGCCCTTTCGAACCGTCACTCAAGCCTGGCGCGACCAGACCTCATCATCACCGAGTATCGATTCCTCATGCACTCCATGCAAAAGGGCATCCGGAAACTCAAGTACAAGTTTGAACGCGATCCAACGGTCGGATCAAAAGTTAGGGCCCTTTCAAACCGTCACTCAAGCCTGGCGCGACCAGACCTCATCATCGCCGAGTATCGATTCCTCATCCACTCCATGCAAAAGGGCATCCGGAAACTCCAGTAAAAGTTTGATCGCGATCCAACGGTCGGATCAAAAGTTATGGCCCTTTCGACCGTCACTCAAGCCTGGCGCGACCAGACCTCATCATCACCGAGTTTCGATTCCTCATGCACTCCATGCAAAAGGGCATCCGGAAACTCCAGTAAAAGTTTGATCGCGATCCAACGGTCGGATCAAAAGTTATGGCCCTTTCGAACCGTCACTCAAGCCTGGCGCGACCAGACCTCATCATCACCGAGTATCGATTCCTCATCCACTCCATGCAAAAGGGCATCCGGAAACTCCAGTAAAAGTTTGATCGCGATCCAACGGTCCGATCAAAAGTTATGGGCCCTTTCGAACCGTCACTCAAGCCTGGCGCGACCGAGACCTCATCATCACCGAGTATCGATTCCTCATCTACTCCATGCAAAAGGGCATCCGGAAGCTCCAGTACAAGTTTGAATGCGATCCAATGGTCGCATCAAAAGTTAGGGCCCTTTCAAACCATCACTCAAGCCTGGCACGACCGAGACCTCATCATCTCCGAGTTTCGATTCCTCATGCACTCCATGCAAAAGGGCATCCGGAAACTCCAGTAAAAGTTTGATCGCGATCCAACGGTCCGATCAAAAGTTCATGCCCTTTCGAACCGTCACTCAAGCTTGGCGCGACCAGACCTCATCATCACCGAGTTTCGATTCCTCATGCACTCCATGCAAAAGGGCATCCGGAAACTCTAGTACAAGTTTGAACGCGATCCAACGGTCGGATCAAAAGTTAGGGCCCTTTCAAACCGTCACTCAAGCCTGGCGCGACCAGACCTCATCATCACCGAGTATCGATTCCTCATCCACTCCATGCAAAAGGGCATCCGGAAACTCCAGTAAAAGTTTGAACGCGATCCAACGGTCGGATCAAAAGTTAAGGCCCTTTCGAACCGTCACTCAATCTGGCGCGACCGAGACCTCATCATCTCCGAGTTTCGATTCCTCATGCACTCCATGCAAAAGGGCATCCGGAAACTCCAGTAAAAGTTTGATCGCGATCCAACGGTTCGATCAAAAGTTCTGGCGCTTTCGAACAGTCACTCAAGCTTGGCGCGACCAGACATCATCATCACCGAGTTTCGATTCCTCATGCACTCCATGCGAAAGGGCATCCGGAAACTCCAGTAAAAGTTTGATCGCGATCCAACGGTCGGATCAAAAGTTATGGCCCTTTCGAACAGTCACTCAAGCCTGGCGCGACCAGACCTCATCATCACCGAGTATCGATTCCTCATCCACTCCATGCAAAAGGGCATCCGGAAACTCCGTACAAGTTTGAACGCGATCCAACGGTCGGATCAAAAGTTATGGCCCTTTCAAACCGTCACTCAAGCTGGCGCGACCGAGACCTCATCATCTCCGAGTTTCGATTCCTCATGCACTCCATGCAAAAGGGCATCCGGAAACTCAGTACAAGTTTGAACGCGATCCAACGGTCGGATCAAAAGTTATGGCCCTTTCGAACCGTCACTCAAGCCTGGCGCGACCGAGACCTCATCATCTCCGAGTTTCGATTCCTCATGCACTCCATGCAAAAGGGCATCCGGAAACTCCAGTAAAAGTTTGATCGCGATCCAACGGTCCGGATCAAAAGTTATGGCCCTTTCGAACCGTCACTCAAGCCTGGCGCGACCAGACCTCATCATCGCCGAGTATCGATTCCTCATCCACTCCATGCAAAAGGGCATCCGGAAACTCCAGTACAAGTTTGATCGCGATCCAACGGTCGGATCAAAAGTTATGGCCCTTTCAAACCGTCACTCAAGCGTGGCGCGACCAGACCTCATCATCATCGAGTATCCATTCGCCATCCACTCCATGCAAAAGGGCATCCGGAAACTCCGAGTAAAAGTTTGATCGCGATCCAACGGTCGGATCAAAAGTTATGGCCCTTTCGAAACGTCACTCAAGCCTGGCGCGACCAGACCTCATCATCACCGAGTATCGATTCCTCATGCACTCCATGCAAAAGGGCATCCGGAAACTCGAGTAAAAGTTTGATCGCGATCCAACGGTCGGATCAAAAGTTATGGCCCTTTCGAACAGTCACTCAAGCCTGGCGCGACCAGACCTCATCATCACCGAGTTTCGATTCCTCATGCACTCCATGCAAAAGGGCATCCGGAAACTCCAGTAAAAGTTTGATCGCGATCCAACGGTCGGATCAAAAGTTAGGGCCCTTTCGAACCGTCACTCAAGCCATGCGCGACCAGACCTCATCATCGCCGAGTATCGATTCCTCATCCACTCCATGCAAAAGGGCATCCGGAAACTCCAGTAAAAGTTTGAACGCGATCCAACGGTCGGATCAAAAGTTAAGGCCCTTTCGAACCGTCACTCAAGCCTGGCGCGACCGAGACCTCATCATCACCGAGTATCGATTCCTCATGCACTCCATGCAAAAGGGCATCCGGAAACTCCAGTAAAAGTTTGATCGCGATCCAACGGTCGGATCAAAAGTTATGGCCCTTTCGAACAGTCACTCAAGCTTGGCGCGACCGGACATCATCATCACCGAGTTTCGATTCCTCATGCACTCCATGCGAAAGGGCATCCGGAAACTCCAGTAAAAGTTTGATCGCGATCCAACGGTCGGATCAAAAGTTATGGCCCTTTCGAACAGTCACTCAAGCCTGGCGCGACCAGACCTCATCATCACCGAGTTTCGATTCCTCATGCACTCCATGCAAAAGGGCATCCGGAAACTCAAGTACAAGTTTGAACGCGATCCAACGGTCGCATCAAAAGTTAGGGCCCTTTCAAACCGTCACTCAAGCTGGCGCGACCCAGACCTCATCATCACCGAGTATCGATTCCTCATGCACTCCATGCAAAGGGCATCCGGAAACTCCGAGTAAAAGTTTGATCGCGATCCAACGGTCGGATCAAAAGTTATGGCCCTTTCGAACCGTCACTCAAGCCTGGCGCGACCGAGACCTCATCATCTCCGAGTTTCGATTCCTCATGCACTCCATGCAAAAGGGCATCCGGAAACTCCAGTAAAAGTTTGATCGCGATCCAACGGTCGGATCAAAAGTTATGGCCCTTTCGAACCGTCACTCAAGCCTGGCGCGACCAGACCTCATCATCACCGAGTTTCGATTCCTCATGCACTCCATGCAAAAGGGCATCCGGAAACTCCAGTAAAAGTTTGATCGCGATCCAACGGTCGGATCAAAAGTTATGGCTCTTTCGAACCGTCACTCAAGCCTGGCGCGGCCGGACCTCATCATCACCGAGTATCGATTCCTCATCCACTCCATGCAAAAGGGCATCCGGAAGCTCCAGTACAAGTTTGAATGCGATCCAACGGTCGCATCAAAAGTTAGGGCCCTTTCAAACCGTCACTCAAGCCTGGCGCGACCAGACCTCATCATCTCCGAGTTTCGATTCCTCATGCACTCCATGCAAAAGGGCATCCGGAAACTCCAGTACAAGTTTGAACGCGATCCAACGGTCCGATCAAAAGTTATGGCCCTTTCGAACAGTCACTCAAGCTTGGCGCGACCAGACATCATCATCACCGAGTTTCGATTCCTCATGCACTCCATGCAAAAGGGCATCCGGAAAATCCAGTAAAAGTTTGATCGCGATCCAACGGTCGGATCAAAAGTTATGGCCCTTTCGAACCGTCACTCAAGCCTGGCGCGACCAGACCTCATCATCACCGAGTATCGATTCCTCATCCACTCCATGCAAAAGGGCATCCGGAAACTCCAGTAAAAGTTTGATCGCGATCCAACGGTCGGATCAAAAGTTAAGGCCCTTTCGAACCGTCACTCAATCCTGGCGCGACCAGACCTCATCATCACCGAGTTTCGATTCCTCATGCACTCCATGAGAAAGGGCATCCGGAAACTCCAGTACAAGTTTGAACGCGATCCAACGTTTCGATCAAAAGTTCATGCGCTTTCGAACAGTCACTCAAGCTTGGCGCGACCAGACATCATCATCACGAGTTTCGATTCCTCATGCACTCCATGCGAAAGGGCATCCGGAAACTCCACTAAAAGTTTGATCGCGATCCAACGGTCCGATCGAAAGTTCGGGCCCTTTCGAATAGTCACTCAAGCCTGGCGCGACCAGACCTCATCATCACCGAGTATCAATTCCTCATCCACTCCATGCAAAAGGGCATCCGGAAACTCGAGTACAAGTTTGAACGCGATCCAACGGTCCGATCAAAAGTTAAGGCCCTTACAAACCGTCACTCAATCTGGCGCCACCAGACCTCATCATCTCCAAGTTTCGATTCCTCATCCACTCCATGCAAAAGGGCATCCGGAAACTCCTAGTACAAGTTTGATCGCGATCCAACGGTCGGATCAAAAGTTAAGGCCCTTTCGAACCGTCACTCAAGCCTGGCGCGACCGAGACCTCATCATCATCGAGTTTCGATTCCTCATGCACTCCATGCAAAAGGGCATCCGGAAACTCCAGTAAAAGTTTGATCGCGATCCAACGGTCGGATCAAAAGTTATGGCCCTTTCGAACCGTCACTCAAGCCTGGCGCGACCGAGACCTCATCATCTCCGAGTTTCGATTCCTCATGCACTCCATGCAAAAGGGCATCCGGAAACTCCAGTAAAAGTTTGATCGCGATCCAACGGTCGGATCAAAAGTTATGGCCCTTTCGAACCGTCACTCAAGCCTGGCGCGACCGAGACCTCATCATCGCCGAGTATCGATTCCCCATCCACTCCATGCAAAAGGGCATCCGGAAACTCCAGTAAAAGTTTGATCGGGATCCAACGGTCGGATCAAAAGTTATGGCCCTTTCAAACCGTCACTCAAGCGTGGCGCGACCAGACCTCATCATCACCGAGTATCGATTCCTCATCCACTCCATGCAAAAGGGCATCCGGAAACTCCAGTAAAAGTTTGATCGCGATCCAACGGTCGGATCAAAAGTTAGGGCCCTTTCGAACCGTCACTCAAGCGTGGCGCGACCGAGACCTCATCATCACGAGTATCGATTCCTCATGCACTCCATGCAAAAGGGCATCCAGAAACTCCGAGTACAAGTTTGAACGCGATCCAACGGTCCGATCAAAAGATCGTGCCCTTTCGAAGAGTCACTCAAGCCTGGCGCGACCATACATCATCATCACCGAGTTTCGATTCCTCATGCACTCCATGAGAAAGGGCATCCGGAAATTGCAGTAAAAGTGTGATCGCGATCAAACGGTCAGATCGAAAGTTCGGGCCCTTTCGAACAGTCACTCAAGCATGGCGCGACCAGACCTCATCATCACCGAGTATCAATTCCTCATCCACTCCATGCAAAAGGGCATCCGGAAACTCCAGTAAAAGTTTGAACGCGATCCAACGGTCCGATCAAAAGTTAAGGCCCTTTCGAACCGTCACTCAATCCTGGCGCGACCAGACCTCATCATCTCCGAGTTATCGATTCCTCATGCACTCCATGCAAAAGGGCATCCGGAAACTCCAAGTAAAAGTTTGATCGCGATCCAACGGTCGGATCAAAAGTTATGGCCCTTTCGAACCGTCACTCAAGCCTGGCGCGACCGAGACCTCATCATCTCCGAGTATCGATTCCTCATGCACTCCATGCAAAGGGCATCCGGAAACTCCAGTAAAAGTTTGATCGCGATCCAACGGTCGGATCAAAAGTTATGGCCCTTTCGAACCGTCACTCAAGCCTGGCGCGACCCAGACCTTATCATCACCGAGTATCGATTCCTCATGCACTCCATGCAAAAGGGCATCCGGAAACTCCAGTACAAGTTTGAACGCGATCCAACGGTCGGATCAAAAGTTAGGGCCCTTTCAAACCGTCACTCAAGCATGGCGCGACCAGACCTCATCATCACCGAGTATCAATTCCTCATCCACTCCATGCAAAAGGGCATCCGGAAACTCCAGTAAAAGTTTGATCGCGATCCAACGGTCGGATCAAAAGTTATGGCCCTTTCGAACCGTCACTCAAGCTGGCGCGACCAGACCTCAACATCACCGAGTATCGTTTCCGCATGCACTCCATGCAAAAGGGCATCCGGAAACTCCAGTAAAAGTTTCATCATGATCAAAAGTTATGGCCCTTTCGAAACCGTCACTCAAGCCTGGCGCGACCAGACCTCATCATCACCGAGTATCGATTCCTCATCCACTCCATGCAAAGGGCATCCGGAAACTCCAGTAAAAGTTTGATCGCGATCCAACGGTCGGATCAAAAGTTATGGCCCTTTCGAACAGTCACTCAAGCATGGCGCGACCGGACCTCATCATCACCGAGTATCAATTCCTCATCCACTCCATGCAAAAGGGCATCCGGAAACTCCAGTACAAGTTTGATCGCGATCCAACGGTCGGATCAAAAGTTATGGCCCTTTCGAACCGTCACTCAAGCCTGGCGCGACCGAGACCTCATCATCGCCGAGTATCGATTCCTCATGCACTCCATGCAAAAGGGCATCCGGAAACTCCAGTAAAAGTTTGATCGCGATCCAACGGTCGGATCAAAAGTTATGGCCCTTTCGAACGTCACTCAAGCCTGGCGCGACCGAGACCTCATCATCACCGAGTATCGATTCCTCATGCACTCCATGCAAAAGGGCATCCGGAAACTCCAGTAAAAGTTTGATCGCGATCCAACGGTCGGATCAAAAGTTAGGGCCCTTTCGAACCGTCACTCAAGCCTGGCGCGACCAGACCTCATCATCACCGAGTATCGATTCCTCATCCACTCCATGCAAAAGGGCATCCGGAAACTCCAGTAAAAGTTTGAATCGCGATCCAACGGTCGGATCAAAAGTTATGGCCCTTTCGAACCGTCACTCAAGCCTGGCGCGACCGAGACCTCATCATCATCGAGTATCGATTCCTCATGCACTCCATGCAAAAGGGCATCCAGATACTCCAGTAAAAATTAGATCGCGATCCAACGGTCGGATCAAAAGTTATGGCCCTTTCGAACCGTCACTCAAGCTGGCGCGACCAGACCTCATCATCACCGAGTATCGATTCCTCATGCACTCCATGCAAAGGGCATCCGGAAACTCCAGTAAAAGTTTGATCGCGATCCAACGGTCGGATCAAAAGTTAGGGCCCTTTCAAACCGTCACTCAAGCCTGGCGCGACCAGACCTCATCATCACCGAGTATCGATTCCTCATCCACTCCATGCAAAAGGGCATCCGGAAACTCCAGTAAAAGTTTGATCGCGATCCAACGGTCGGATCAAAAGTTATGGCCCTTTCGAACCGTCACTCAAGCCTGGCGCGACCGAGACCTCATCATCTCCGAGTATCGATTCCTCATCCACTCCATGCAAAAGGGCATCCGGAAACTCCAGTAAAAGTTTGATCGCGATCCAACGGTCGGATCAAAAGTTATGGCCCTTTCGAAACGTCACTCAAGCATGGCGCGACCAGACCTCATCATCACCGAGTATCGATTCCTCATGCACTCTATGCAAAAGGGCATCCGGAAACTCCAGTAAAAGTTTGATCGCGATCCAACGGTCGTATCAAAAGTTATGGCCCTTTCGAACCGTCACTCAAGCTTGGCGCGACCGAGACCTCATCATCACCGAGTATCGATTCCTCATCCACTCCATGCAAAAGGGCATCCGGAAACTCGAGTAAAAGTTTGATCGCGATCCAACGGTCGGATCAAAAGTTATGGCCCTTTCGAACCGTCACTCAAGCCTGGCGCGACCGAGACCTCATCATCACCGAGTATCGATTCCTCATGCACTCCATGCAAAAGGGCATCCGGAAACTCCAGTACAAGTTTGAACGCGATCCAACGGTCGGATCAAAAGTTAGGGCCCTTTCAAACCGTCACTCAAGCCTGGCGCGACCAGACCTCATCATCCCGAGTATCGATTCCTCATCCACTCCATGCAAAGGGCATCCGGAAACTCCAGTAAAAGTTTGATCGCGATCCAACGGTCGGATCAAAAGTTATGGCCCTTTCGAACCGTCACTCAAGCATGGCGCGACCAGACCTCATCATCACCGAGTATCGATTCCTCATGCACTCCATGCAAAGGGCATCCAGGAAACTCCAGTAAAAGTTTGATCGCGATCCAACGGTCGGATCAAAAGTTATGGCCCTTTCGAACCGTCACTCAAGCCTGGCGCGACCAGACCTCATCATCGCCGAGTATCGATTCCTCATGCACTCCATTCGAAAGGGCATCCAGGAAACTCCAGTAAAAGTTTGATCGCGATCCAACGGTCGGATCAAAAGTTAGGGCCCTTTCGAACCGTCACTCAAGCCTGGCGCGACCAGACCTCATCATCACCGAGTATCGATTCCTCATCCACTCCATGCAAAAGGGCATCCGGAAACTCCAAGTAAAAGTTTGATCGCGATCCAACGGTCGGATCAAAAGTTAGGGCCCTTTCAAACCGTCACTCAAGCCGGCGCGACCGAGACCTCATCATCACCGAGTATCGATTCCTCATCCACTCCATGCAAAGGGCATCCGGAAACTCCGGTAAAAGTTTGATCGCGATCCAACGGTCGGATCAAAAGTTATGGCCCTTTCGACGAGTCACTCAAGCCTGGCGCGACCGAGACCTCATCATCACCGAGTATCGATTCCTCATGCACTCCATTCAAAAGAGCATCCGGAAACTCAAGTACAAGTTTGATCGCGATCCAACGGTCGGATCAAAAGTTAGGGCCCTTTCGAACCGTCACTCAAGCCTGGCGCGACCAGACCTCATCATCGCCGAGTATCGATTCCTCATCCACTCCATGCAAAAGGGCATCCGGAAACTCCAGTAAAAGTTTGATCGCGATCCAACGGTCGGATCAAAAGTTATGGCCCTTTCGAACCGTCACTCAAGCCTGGCGCGACCAGACCTCATCATCATCCGAGTATCGATTCCTCATCCACTCCATGCAAAAGGGCATCCGGAAACTCCAGTAAAAGTTTGATCGCGATCCAACGGTCGGATCAAAAGTTATGGCCCTTTCGAACCGTCACTCAAGACTGGCGCGACCAGACCTCATCATCATCGAGTATCGATTCCTCATGCACTCCATGCAAACGGGCATCCGGAAACTCCAGTAAAAGTTTGATCGCGATCCAACGGTCGGATCAAAAGTTAGGGCCCTTTCGAACCGTCACTCAAGCCTGGCGCGACCGAGACCTCATCATCATCGAGTATCGATTCCTCATGCACTCCATGCAAAAGGGCATCCGGAAACTCCAGTACAAGTTTGATCGCGATCCAACGGTCGGATCAAAAGTTAGGGCCCTTTCGAACCGTCACTCAAGCCAGGCGCGACCGAGACCTCATCATCATCGAGTATCGATTCCTCATCCACTCCATGCAAAAGGGCATCCGGAAACTCCAGTAAAAGTTTGATCGCGATCCAACGGTCGGATCAAAAGTTATGGCCCTTTCGAACCGTCACTCAAGCTTGGCGCGACCAGACCTCATCATCACCGAGTATCGATTCCTCATGCACTCCATGCAAAAGGGCATCCGGAAACTCCAAGTAAAAGTTTGATCGCGATCCAACGGTCGGATCAAAAGTTAGGGCCCTTTCAAACCGTCACTCAAGCTGGCGCGACCCGACCTCATCATCACCGAGTATCGATTCCTCATCCACTCCATGCAAAAGGGCATCCGAAACTCCAGTAAAAGTTTGATCGCGATCCAACGGTCGGATCAAAAGTTATGGCCCTTTCGAACCGTCACTCAATCTGGCGCGACCGAGACCTCATCATCTCGAGTATCGATTCCTCATGCACTCCATGCAAAAGGGCATCCGGAAACTCCAGTACAAGTTTGAACGCGATCCAACGGTTCGATCAAAAGTTAAGGCCCTTTCGAACCGTCACTCAACCTGGCGCGACCGAGACCTCATCATCACGAGTATCGATTCCTCATGCACTCCATGCAAAAGGGCATCCGGAAACTCCAGTAAAAGTTTGATCGCGATCCAACGGTCGGATCAAAAGTTAGGGCCCTTTCGAACCGTCACTCAAGCTGGCGCGACCGAGACCTCATCATCACCGAGTATCGATTCCTCATCCACTCCATGCAAAAGGGCATCCGGAAACTCCGAGTACAAGTTTGAATCGCGATCCAACGGTCGGATCAAAAGTTATGGCCCTTTCGAACCGTCACTCAATCCTGGCGCGACCGAGACCTCATCATCACCGAGTATCGATTCCTCATCCACTCCATGCAAAAGGGCATCCGAAACTCCAGTAAAAGTTTGATCGCGATCCAACGGTCGGATCAAAAGTTAGGGCCCTTTCGAACCGTCACTCAAGCATGGCGCGACCGAGACCTCATCATCACCGAGTATCGATTCCTCATCCACTCCATGAAAAGGGCATCCGGAAACTCCAGTAAAGTTTGATCGCGATCCAACGGTCGGATCAAAAGTTATGGCCCTTTCGAACCGTCACTCAAGCCTGGCGCGACCGAGACCTCATCATCTCCGAGTATCGATTCCTCATGCACTCCATGCAAAAGGGCATCCGGAAACTCCAGTAAAAGTTTGATCGCGATCCAACGGTCGGATCAAAAGTTATGGCCCTTTCGAACCGTCACTCAAGCCTGGCGCGACCGGACCTCATCATCGCCGAGTATCGATTCCTCATCCACTCCATGCAAAAGGGCATCCGGAAACTCCAGTAAAAGTTTGATCGCGATCCAACGGTCGGATCAAAAGTTATGGCCCTTTCGAACCGTCACTCAAGCATGGCGCGACCGAGACCTCATCATCACCGAGTATCGATTCCTCATCCACTCCATGCAAAAGGGCATCCGGAAACTCCGAGTAAAAGTTTGATCGCGATCCAACGGTCGGATCAAAAGTTATGGCCCTTTCGAACCGTCACTCAAGCCTGGCGCGACCGAGACCTCATCATCACCGAGTATCGATTCCTCATCCACTCCATGCAAAAGGGCATCCGGAAACTCCAGTAAAAGTTTGATCGCGATCCAACGGTCGGATCAAAAGTTATGGCCCTTTCGAACCGTCACTCAAGCGTGGCGCGACCAGACCTCATCATCACCGAGTATCGATTCCTCATGCACTCCATGCAAAAGGGCATCCGGAAACTCCAGTAAAAGTTTGATCGCGATCCAACGGTCGGATCAAAAGTTATGGCCCTTTCGAACCGTCACTCAAGCCTGGCGCGACCAGACCTCATCATCACCGAGTATCGATTCCTCATGCACTCCATGCAAAGGGCTATCCGGAAACTCCAGTAAAAGTTTGATCGCGATCCAACGGTCGGATCAAAAGTTATGGCCCTTTCGATCCGTCACTCAAGCATGGCGCGACCAGACCTCATCATCACCGAGTATCAATTCCTCATGCACTCCATACAAAAGGGCATCCAGAAACTCCAGTACAAAGTTTGATCGCGATCCAACGGTCGGATCAAAAGTTATGGCCCTTTCGAACCGTCACTCAAGCCTGGCGCGACCGAGACCTCATCATCTCCGAGTATCGATTCCTCATGCACTCCATGCAAAGGGCATCCGGAAACTCCAGTAAAAGTTTGATCGCGATCCAACGGTCGGATCAAAAGTTATGGCCCTTTCGAACCGTCACTCAAGCCTGGCGCGACCAGACCTCATCATCATCGAGTATCGATTCCTCATCCACTCCATGCAAAGGGCATCCGGAAACTCCAAGTAAAAGTTTGATCGCGATCCAACGGTCGGATCAAAAGTTATGGCCCTTTCGAACCGTCACTCAAGCCTGGCGCGACCGGACCTCATCATCATCGAGTATCGATTCCTCATCCACTCCATGCAAAAGGGCATCCGGAAACTCCAGTAAAAGTTTGATCGCGATCCAACGGTCGGATCAAAAGTTAGGGCCCTTTCGAACCGTCACTCAAGCCTGGCGCGACCAGACCTCATCATCATCGAGTATCGATTCCTCATGCACTCCATGCAAACGGGCATCCGGAAACTCCAGTACAAGTTTGAACGCGATCCAACGGTCGGATCAAAAGTTATGGCCCTTTCGAACCGTCACTCAAGCCTTGGCGCGACCGAGACCTCATCATCACCGAGTATCGATTCCTCATGCACTCCATGCAAAAGGGCATCCGGAAACTCCAGTAACAAGTTTGATCGCGATCCAACGGTCGGATCAAAAGTTAGGGCCCTTTCAAACCGTCACTCAAGCCTGGCGCGACCGGACCTCATCATCACCGAGTATCGATTCCTCATCCACTCCATGCAAAAGGGCATCCGGAAACTCCAGTAAAAGTTTGATCGCGATCCAACGGTCGGATCAAAAGTTATGGCCCTTTCGAACCGTCACTCAAGCCTGGCGCGACCGAGACCTCATCATCACCGAGTATCGATTCCTCATGCACTCCATGCAAAGGGCTATCCGGAAACTCCAGTAAAAGTTTGATCGCGATCCAACGGTCGGATCAAAAGTTATGGCCCTTTCGAACCATCACTCAAGCTTGGCGCGACCGAGACCTCATCATCACGGAGTATCGATTCCTCATGCACTCCATGCAAAGGGCATCCGGAAACTCCAGTAAAAGTTTGATCGCGATCCAACGGTCGGATCAAAAGTTATGGCCCTTTCGAACCGTCACTCAAGCCTGGCGCGACCCAGACCTCATCATCACCGAGTATCGATTCCGAATCCACTCCATGCAAAAGGGCATCCGGAAACTCGAGTAAAATTTTGATCGCGATCCAACGGTCGGATCAAAAGTTATGGCCCTTTCAAACCGTCACTCAATCCTGGCGCGACCGAGACCTCATCATCTCGAGTATCGATTCCTCATCCACTCCATGCAAAAGGGCATCCGGAAACTCCAGTAAAAGTTTGATCGCGATCCAACGGTCGGATCAAAAGTTATGGCCCTTCGAACCGTCACTCAATCTGGCGCGACCGAGACCTCATCATCTCGAGTATCGATTCCTCATGCACTCCATGCAAAGGGCATCCGGAAACTCCGGTAAAAGTTTGATCGCGATCCAACGGTCGGATCCAAAGTTATGGCCCTTTCGATCCGTCACTCAAGCCTGCCGCGACCGGATCTCATCATCATCGAGTATCGATTCCTCATGCACTCCATGCAAAAGGGCATCCGGATACTCCAGTAAAAAGTTTGATCGCGATCCAACGGTCGGATCAAAAGTTATGGCCCTTTCGAACCGTCACTCAAGCCTGGCGCGACCGAGACCTCATCATCGCCGAGTATCGATTCCTCATCCACTCCATGCAAAAGGGCATCCGGAAACTCCAGTAAAAGTTTGATCGCGATCCAACGGTCGGATCAAAAGTTAGGGCCCTTTCGAACCGTCACTCAAGCATGGCGCGACCGAGACCTCATCATCACCGAGTATCGATTCCTCATCCACTCCATGCAAAGGGCATCCGGAAACTCGAGTAAAAGTTTGATCGCGATCCAACGGTCGGATCAAAAGTTATGGCCCTTTCGAACAGTCACTCAAGCGTGGCGCGACCGAGACCTCATCATCACCGAGTATCGATTCCTCATGCACTCCATGCAAAAGGGCATCCGGAAACTCCAGTAAAAGTTTGATCGCGATCCAACGGTCGGATCAAAAGTTATGGCCCTTTCGAACCGTCACTCAAGCCTGGCGCGACCAGACCTCATCATCACCGAGTATCGATTCCTCATGCACTCCATGCAAAAGGGCATCCGGAAACTCCAGTAAAAGTTTGATCGCGATCCAACGGTCGGATCAAAAGTTATGGCCCTTTCGAACCGTCACTCAAGCATGGCGCGACCAGACCTCATCATCACCGAGTATCGATTCCTCATCCACTCCATGCAAAGGGGCATCCGGAAACTCCAGTAAAAGTTTGATCGCGATCCAACGGTCGGATCAAAAGTTATGGCCCTTTCGAACCGTCACTCAATCCTGGCGCGACGAAACCTCATCATCACCAAGTATCGATTCCTCATGCACTCCATGCAAAGGGCTATCCGGAAACTCCAGTAAAAGTTTGATCGCGATCCAACGGTCGGATCAAAAGTTATGGCCCTTTCGAACCGTCACTCAAGCCGGCGCGACCGAGACCTCATCATCACCGAGTATCGATTCCTCATCCACTCCATGCAAAGGGCATCCGGAAACTCCAGTAAAAGTTTGATCGCGATCCAACGGTCGGATCAAAAGTTATGGCCCTTTCGAACCGTCACTCAAGCCTGGCGCGACCGGGACCTCATCATCGCCGAGTATCGATTCCTCATCCACTCCATGCAAAAGGGCATCCGGAAACTCCAAGTAAAAGTTTGATCGCGATCCAACGGTCGGATCAAAAGTTAGGGCCCTTTCGAACCGTCACTCAAGCCTGGCGCGACCGAGACCTCATCATCATCGAGTATCGATTCCTCATCCACTCCATGCAAAGGGCATCCGGAAACTCCGAGTAAAAGTTTGATCGCGATCCAACGGTCGGATCAAAAGTTATGGCCCTTTCGAACCGTCACTCAAGCCTGGCGCGACCGAGACCTCATCATCACGAGTATCGATTCCTCATGCACTCCATGCAAAAGGGCATCCGGAAACTCCAGTAAAAGTTTGATCGCGATCCAACGGTCGGATCCAAAGTTATGGCCCCTTCGACCGTCACTCAAGCCTGGCGCGACCAGACCTCATCATCATCGAGTATCGATTCCTCATCCACTCCATGCAAAGGGGCATCCGGAAACTCCAGTAAAAGTTTGATCGCGATCCAACGGTCGGATCAAAAGTTATGGCCCTTTCCAAACGTCACTCAAGCCTGGCGCGACCAGACCTCATCATCATCGAGTATCGATTCCTCATGCACTCCATGCAAAAGGGCATCCGGATACTCCAGTAAAAGTTTGATCGCGATCCAACGGTCGGATCAAAAGTTATGGCCCTTTCGAACCGTCACTCAAGCACTGGCGCGACCAGACCTCATCATCGCCGAGTATCGATTCCTTATCCACTCCATGCAAAAGGGCATCCGGAAACTCCAGTAAAAGTTTGATCGTGATCCAACGGTCGGATCAAAAGTTATGGCCCTTTCGAACCGTCACTCAAGCCTTTCGCGGCCGGACCTCATCATCACCGAGTATCGATTCCTCATGCACTCCATGCAAAAGGGCATCCGGAAACTCCAGTAAAAGTTTGATCGCGATCCAACGGTCGGATCAAAAGTTAGGGCCCTTTCGAACCGTCACTCAAGCTGGCGCGACCGGACCTCATCATCGCCGAGTATCGATTCCTCATCCACTCCATGCAAAAGGGCATCCGGAAACTCCAGTAAAAGTTTGATCGCGATCCAACGGTCGGATCAAAAGTTATGGCCCTTTCGAACCGTCACTCAAGCCTGGCGCGACCGAGACCTCATCATCATCGAGTATCGATTCCTCATGCCACTCCATGCAAAGGGCATCCAGGAAACTCCAGTAAAAGTTTGATCGCGATCCAACGGTCGGATCAAAAGTTATGGCCCTTTCGAACGTCACTCAAGCTTGGCGCGACCGAGACCTCATCATCACCGAGTATCGATTCCTCATGCACTCCATGCAAAAGGGCATCCGGAAACTCTAGTAAAGTTTGATCGCGATCCAACGGTCGGATCAAAAGTTATGGCCCTTTCGAACCGTCACTCAAGCACGGCGCGACCGAGACCTCATCATCGCCGAGTATCGATTCCTCATCCACTCCATGCAAAAGGGCATCCGGAAACTCCAGTAAAAGTTTGATCGCGATCCAACGGTCGGATCAAAAGTTATGGCCCTTTCGAACCGTCACTCAAGCCTGGCGCGACCGAGACCTCATCATCTCGAGTATCGATTCCTCATGCACTCCATGCAAAAGGGCATCTGGAAACTCCAGTACAAGTTTGATCGCGATCCAACGGTCGGATCAAAAGTTATGGCCCTTTCGAACCGTCACTCAAGCTTGGCGCGACCAGACCTCATCATCACGAGTATCGATTCCTCATCCACTCCATGCAAAGGGCATCCGGAAACTCCAGTAAAAGTTTGATCGCGATCCAACGGTCGGATCAAAAGTTATGGCCCTTTCGAACCGTCACTCAAGCCTGGCGCGACCGAGACCTCATCATCACCGAGTATCGATTCCTCATCCACTCCATGCAAAGGGCATCCGGAAACTCCAGTAAAGTTTGATCGCGATCCAACGGTCGGATCAAAAGTTATGGCCCTTTCGAACCGTCACTCAAGCCTGGCGCGACCGAGACCTCATCATCTCCGAGTATCGATTCCTCATCCACTCCATGCAAAGGGCATCCGGAAACTCCAGTAAAAGTTTGATCGCGATCCAACGGTCGGATCAAAAGTTATGGCCCTTTCGAACCGTCACTCAAGCCTGGCGCGACCGAGACCTCATCATCACCGAGTATCGATTCCTCATGCACTCCATGCAAAAGGGCATCCGGAAACTCCGGTAAAAGTTTGATCGCGATCCAACGGTCGGATCAAAAGTTATGGCCCTTTCGAACCGTCACTCAAGCCTGGCGCGACCAGACCTCATCATCGCCGAGTATCGATTCCTCATCCACTCCATGCAAAAGGGCATCGGAAACTCCGAGTAAAAGTTTGATCGCGATCCAACGGTCGGATCAAAAGTTATGGCCCTTTCGAACCGTCACTCAAGCCTGGCGCGACCGAGACCTCATCATCACCGAGTATCGATTCCTCATCCACTCCATGCAAAAGGGCATCCGGAAACTCCCAGTAAAAAGTTTGATCGCGATCCAACGGTCGGATCAAAAGTTATGGCCCTTTCGAACCGTCACTCAAGCCATGGCGCGACCAGACCTCTCATCATCCCGAGTATCGATTCCTCATGCACTCCATGCAAAAGGGCATCCGGAAACTCCAGTACAAGTTTGATCGCGATCCAACGGTCGGATCAAAAGTTATGGCCCTTTCGAACAGTCACTCAAGCCTGGCGCGACCAGACCTCATCATCACCGAGTATCGATTCCTCATCCACTCCATGCAAAGGGGCATCCGGAAACTCCAGTAAAAGTTTGATCGCGATCCAACGGTCGGATCAAAAGTTATGGCCCTTTCGAACCGTCACTCAAGCATGGCGCGACCGAGACCTCATCATCACCGAGTATCGATTCCTCATCCACTCCATGCAAAGGGCATCCGGAAACTCCAGTAAAAGTTTGATCGCGATCCAACGGTCGGATCAAAAGTTATGGCCCTTTCGAACCGTCACTCAATCCTGGCGCGACCGAGACCTCATCATCTCGAGTATCGATTCCTCATGCACTCCATGCAAAAGGGCATCCGGAAACTCCAGTAAAAGTTTGATCGCGATCCAACGGTCGGATCAAAAGTTATGGCCCTTTCGAACCGTCACTCAAGCTGGCGCGACCAGACCTCATCATCTCCGAGTATCGATTCCTCATGCACTCCATGCAAAAGGGCATCCGGAAACTCCAGTAAAAGTTTGATCGGGATCCAACGGTCGGATCAAAAGTTATTTGCCGTTCGAACCGTCACTCAAGCCTGGCGCGACCGAGACCTCATCATCATCGCCGAGTATCGATTCCTCATCCACTCCATGCAAAGGGCATCCGGAAACTCCGAGTAAAAGTTTGATCGCGATCCAACGGTCGGATCAAAAGTTATGGCCCTTTCGAACCGTCACTCAAGCATGGCGCGACCGAGACCTCATCATCACCGAGTATCGATTCCTCATCCACTCCATGCAAAAGGGCATCCGGAAACTCCAGTAAAAGTTTGATCGCGATCCAACGGTCGGATCAAAAGTTATGGCCCTTTCGAACCAGTCACTCAAGCTCGGCGCGACCAGACCTCATCGGCACCGAGTATCGATTCCTCATGCACTCCATGCAAAAGGGCATCCGGAAACTCCAGTACAAGTTTGATCGCGATCCAACGGTCGGATCCAAAGTTAGGGCCCTTTCGAACCGTCACTCAAACCTGGCGCGACCATACCTCATCATCATCGCCGAGTATCGATTCCTCATCCACTCCATGCAAAGGGCATCCGGAAACTCCAGTAAAAGTTTGATCGCGATCCAACGGTCGGATCAAAAGTTATGGCCCTTTCGAACCGTCACTCAAGCCTGGCGCGACCGGACCTCATCATCACCGAGTATCGATTCCTCATCCACTCCATGCAAAAGGGCATCCGGAAACTCCGAGTAAAGTTTGATCGCGATCCAACGGTCGGATCAAAAGTTATGGCCCTTTCGAACCGTCACTCAAGCCTGGCGCGACCGAGACCTCATCATCACGAGTATCGATTCCTCATGCACTCCATGCAAAGGGCATCCGGAAACTCCAGTAAAAGTTTGATCGCGATCCAACGGTCGGATCAAAAGTTATGGCCCTTTCAAACGTCACTCAAGCTGGCGCGACCAGACCTCATCATCATCCGAGTATCGATTCCTCATGCACTCCATGCAAAAGGGCATCCGGAAACTCCAGTAAAAGTTTGATCGCGATCCAACGGTCGGATCAAAAGTTAGGGCCCTTTCGAACCGTCACTCAAGCCTGGCGCGACCAGACCTCATCATCCCGAGTATCGATTCCTCATCCACTCCATGCAAAAGGGCATCTGGAAACTCCAGTACAAGTTTGATCGCGATCCAACGGTCGGATCAAAAGTTATGGCCCTTTCAAACCGTCACTCAAGCCTCGCGGCGCGACCAGACCTCATCATCTCCGAGTATCGATTCCTCATGCACTCCATGCAAAAGGGCATCCGGAAACTCCAGTAAAAGTTTGATCGCGATCCAACGGTCGGATCAAAAGTTATGGCCCTTTCGAAGCCGTCACTCAAGCTGGCGCGACCAGACCTCATCATCACCGAGTATCGATTCCTCATGCACTCCATGCAAAGGGCATCCAGGAAACTCCAGTAAAAGTTTGATCGCGATCCAACGGTCGGATCAAAAGTTATGGCCCTTTCGAACCGTCACTCAAGCCTGGCGCGACCAGACCTCATCATCGCCGAGTATCGATTCCTCATCCACTCCATGCAAAGGGCATCCGGAAACTCCAGTAAAAGTTTGATCGCGATCCAACGGTCGGATCAAAGTTATGGCCCTTTCGAACCGTCACTCAATCTTGGCGCGACCGAGACCTCATCATCATCCGAGTATCGATTCCTCATGCACTCCATGCAAAGGGCATCCGGAAACTCCGGTAAAAGTTTGATCGCGATCCAACGGTCGGATCAAAAGTTATGGCCCTTTCGAACCGTCACTCAAGCCTGGCGCGACCGAGACCTCATCATCGAGTATCGATTCCTCATCCACTCCATGCAAAGGGCATCCGGAAACTCCAGTAAAGTTTGATCGCGATCCAACGGTCGGATCAAAAGTTATGGCCCTTTCGAACGTCACTCAAGCATGGCGCGACCGAGACCTCATCATCGCCGAGTATCGATTCCTCATCCACTCCATGCAAAGGGCATCCGGAAACTCCGGTAAAAGTTTGATCGCGATCCAACGGTCGGATCAAAAGTTATGGCCCTTCGAACCGTCACTCAAGCATGGCGCGACCGAGACCTCATCATCCCGAGTATCGATTCCTCATCCACTCCATGCAAAAGGGCATCCGGAAACTCCGAGTAAAAGTTTGATCGCGATCCAACGGTCGGATCAAAAGTTATGGCCCTTTCGAACCGTCACTCAAGCCTGGCGCGACCGAGACCTCATCATCATCGAGTATCGATTCCTCATCCACTCCATGCAAAAGGGCATCCGGAAACTCCGAGTAAAAGTTTGATCGCGATCCAACGGTCGGATCAAAAGTTATGGCCCTTTCGAACCGTCACTCAAGCCTGGCGCGACCGAGACCTCATCATCACCGAGTATCGATTCCTCATGCACTCCATGCAAAAGGGCATCCGGAAACTCCAGTACAAGTTTGATCGCGATCCAACGGTCGGATCAAAAGTTATGGCCCTTTCGACCAGTCACTCAAGCCTGGCGCGACCAGACCTCATCATCGCGAGTATCGATTCCTCATCCACTCCATGCAAAAGGGCATCCGGAAACTCCGGTAAAAGTTTGATCGCGATCCAACGGTCGGATCAAAAGTTATGGCCCTTTCGAACCGTCACTCAAGCCTGGCGCGACCGGACCTCATCATCGCCGAGTATCGATTCCTCATCCACTCCATGCAAAGGGGCATCCAGGAAACTCCAGTAAAAGTTTGATCGCGATCCAACGGTCGGATCAAAAGTTATGGCCCTTTCGAACCGTCACTCAAGCCTGGCGCGACCAGACCTCATCATCACCGAGTATCGATTCCTCATCCACTCCATGCAAAAGTGCATCCGGAAACTCCGGTAAAAGTTTGATCGCGATCCAACGGTCGGATCAAAAGTTATGGCCCTTTCGAACCGTCACTCAAGCCTGGCGCGACCCGGACCTCATCATCTCCGAGTATCGATTCCTCATGCACTCCATGCAAAAGGGCATCCGGAAACTCCAGTAAAAGTTTGATCGCGATCCAACGGTCGGATCAAAAGTTATGGCCCTTTCGAACGTCACTCAAGCCTGGCGCGACCGGACCTCATCATCGCCGAGTATCGATTCCTCATCCACTCCATGCAAAAGGGCATCCGGAAACTCCAGTAAAAGTTTGATCGCGATCCAATGGTCGGATCAAAAGTTATGGCCCTTTCGAACCGTCACTCAAGCCTGGCGCGACCGAGACCTCATCATCGCCGAGTATCGATTCCTCATCACCTCCATGCAAAGGGGCATCTGGAAACTCCAGTAAAAGTTTGATCGCGATCCAACGGTCGGATCAAAAGTTATGGCCTTTCGAACCGTCACTCAAGCATGGCGCGACCAGACCTCATCATCACCGAGTATCGATTCCTCATGCACTCCATGCAAAAGGGCATCCGGAAACTCCAGTAAAAGTTTGATCGCGATCCAACGGTCGGATCAAAAGTTATGGCCCTTTCGAACCGTCACTCAAGCCTGGCGCGACCGGGACCTCATCATCGCCGAGTATCGATTCCTCATCCACTCCATGCAAAGGGGCATCCGGAAACTCCGGTAAAAATTTGATCGCGATCCAACGGTCGGATCAAAAGTTATGGCCCTTTCGAACCGTCACTCAAGCCTGGCGCGACCCGGACCTCATCATCACCGAGTATCGATTCCTCATCCACTCCATGCAAAGGGGCATCCGGAAACTCCAAGTAAAGTTTGATCGCGATCCAACGGTCGGATCAAAAGTTATGGCCCTTTCGAACCGTCACTCAAGCCTGGCGCGACCAGACCTCATCATCATCGAGTATCGATTCCTCATCCACTCCATGCAAAGGGCATCCGGAAACTCCGAGTAAAAGTTTGATCGCGATCCAACGGTCGGATCAAAAGTTATGGCCCTTTCGAACCGTCACTCAAGCTCGGCTCGACCGAGACCTCATCATCACCGAGTATCGATTCCTCATCCACTCCATGCAAAGGGCATCAGGAAACTCCAGTAAAAGTTTGATCGCGATCCAACGGTCGGATCAAAAGTTATGGCCCTTTCGAACCGTCACTCAAGCCTGGCGCGACCGAGACCTCATCATCACCGAGTATCGATTCCTCATCCACTCCATGCAAAAGGGCATCCGGAAACTCCAGTAAAAGTTTGATCGCGATCCAACGGTCGGATCAAAAGTTATGGCCCTTTCGAACCGTCACTCAAGCATGGCGCGACCAGACCTCATCATCGCCGAGTATCGATTCCTCATCCACTCCATGCAAAGGGCATCCGGAAACTCCGGTAAAAGTTTGATCGCGATCCAACGGTCGGATCAAAAGTTATGGCCCTTTCGAACGTCACTCAAGCCTGGCGCGACCAGACCTCATCATCATCGAGTATCGATTCCTCATCACTCCATGCAAAAGGGCATCCAGGAAACTCCAGTACAAGTTTGATCGCGATCCAACGGTCGGATCAAAAGTTATGGCCCTTTCGAACCGTCACTCAAGCCTGGCGCGACCGAGACCTCATCATCGAGTATCGATTCCTCATCCACTCCATGCAAAGGGCATCGGAAACTCCGGTAAAAGTTTGATCGCGATCCAACGGTCGGATCAAAAGTTATGGCCCTTTCGAACCGTCACTCAAGCCTGGCGCGACCAGACCTCATCATCGCCGAGTATCGATTCCTCATCCACTCCATGCAAAGGGCATCGGAAACTCCGGTAAAAGTTTGATCGCGATCCAACGGTCGGATCAAAAGTTAGGGCCCTTTCGAACGCGTCACTCAATCCTGGCTCGACCGAGACCTCATCATCACAGAGTATCGATTCCTCATGCAC